>CM051711.1:6068540-6461040 GCA_028022725.1 Lycodopsis pacificus
ATCATATCTCAATTATAAATGCGGTCATGTGCACACACAGACCCAACCCTCTACTTCAAACTAAAAGCACTGATTGTTCTTCTTGTATTATGTGATTTAATTAAGTGATTGAGAACTTGTCAGTTGTTGGTCACGAGTGTGTGTGTGTGTGTGTGTGTGTGTGTGTGTGTGTGTGTGTGTGTGTGTGTGTGTGTGTGTGTGTAAATCAGTGTATGTAGTCGTGTCTTACCGTGTTTTCACATGTGTGCGTGTACAGGCTGGGAGTGATGGGGAGAGCATCGGAAACTGTCCCTTCTCTCAGCGCCTCTTTATGATCCTCTGGCTGAAAGGCGTTGTCTTCAACGTCACCACCGTGGACCTCAAGAGGTAATAATAACGTCACGTCACACCGCATGTTTGTTATCTTTGCATAGCAGTGAAAAAAAAAATGGCACATTAAAATTAATATACTTTAACGCAGGGGTCTCAAACTCATTTTCACGCCGGGCCACATCAGCATCACGGTCGCCCACAAAGGGCTGGTTGTAAATGTAACTACTCGTAACATATTGTTAAATAACTCTCTGCATTCACAGTTTAAAGTAGTCTTCAATGTACTCACAATACATTCCCATGTCAAATGTACAGTAACCAGCCAAAGAGCTGCTTCTATGACTGTATTTAAGTATCTCATCATTTTGACTTTCTATGTCATAATTTTGACTGTCAATCTCATAATTTTGACTTTAAATCTCATAATTTTGACTTTAAATATCATCATTTTGACTTTCTATTTCATAATTTTGACTTTCAATCTCATAATTTTGACTTTCAGTCTCATAATTTTGACTTTAAATCTCATAATTTTGACTTTCTATTTCATAATTTTGACTGTCAATCTCATAATTTTGACTTTCTATTTCATAATTTTGACTGTCAATCTCATAATTTTGACTTTAAAGCTCATCATTTTGACTTTCTATTTCATAATTTTGACTTTCAATCTCATCATTTTAACTTTCAGTCTCATCATTTTGACTTTAAATCTCATAATTTTGACTTTCTATTTCATCATTTTGACTTTCAATCTCATCATTTTAACTTTCAGTCTCATAATTTTGACTTTCTATCTCATACTTTTGACTTTCAATCTCAGAATTATGACTTTCTATCATATTTATGACTTTCTATCTCATAACTTCGACTATGGGGATATTTTTATTATCAAGTCTAAATAAATAAATAAATTTACTTTTTTGTTTTTTGCTGGCGGATTCGCGGGCCACATAAAATGACGTGGCGGGCCGGGAGTTTGAGACCCCTGCTTTAACGTATACCTCAGAAAAACACAAGTACTGTGACAATTTAAGTATTGCATGGGCTAATACACAACATCCCATAACTCACTGTTTGATTAAGCCGCTTAAGAGCAGCTGTAAGATGTTGCTCCAAGTGCTCCTTTGAGCGATAGTGAAGGTAAATGGAATGGAAATGAGGCCCGAGGTAGTCGGCGTTGGCAGCAACAGCTTCCGTGGCTGAATAGACTAATGAAAGAGCATCATTGGTTTGATGGAAACTGTTATATTGAAAAGGCATTTCATTGCAGTTTGATAGTGGAGGTTTTTAAATGATTGCACTCTGATTAGGAAACCGGCTGACCTTCACAACCTGGCCCCGGGGACACACCCGCCATTCCTCACCTTCCAGGGGGAGGTTCTCACCGACGTCAACAAAGTAGAGGAGTATCTGGAGGAGATGCTGGCTCCACCAAAGTAGGCCTCACAAGCGCAAATAGACACGAGTGGGGGGAAAGGACATAGGGCGAGCAACATCCCATCCCAACTAACGCCACGTTCATGTTCCTTAGGTATCCCAAACTTGCAGCGAAGAATCGGGAATCAAACGCAGCGGGGAACGACATATTTGCCAAGTTCTCCGCTTTTGTCAAAAACAAAAGACCGGATAAAAATCGAGGTAAGGATATGAATCAAACTTGCCCCTCGGGGAATTTGCTTTGCACAAAAAACATAAAAAAATTCTGAAAGAACATCGACAACCATACATGACAGCAGTGGTGGACATGGTGCAAGTTGGAAATACATCCAGTTAACATATCCATTATAATCCAAACAGAAGGTTCAAAGACCTGTATGACGTTGTAACCTGTGTGCTTTACGTGTGTTCCAGCATTAGAGAAGAGTCTGGACAAGTGCCTGGCTAAGCTGGACGAGTATCTGACGAGTCCTCTACCTGACGAGGTTGAGGGGGGGCACCACAGAGACGAGGGCGAATCCAAACGCAAATACCTGGACGGAGACGACCTGACGCTGGCTGACTGCAACCTTCTGCCCAAACTTCACGTCGTCAAGGTAACCTGCTTTTGGATTGGTTTGCTTTGGCTCGCTTGAGTTCAGGTTCTGTCTTGACGTACAGTATGACAATAACTTGTTGTCCTGCAGGTGGTTTCAAAGAAATACCGGAACTACGACATCCCGTCTGACTTCAGAGGGTTGTGGCGTTACCTTGGCAACGCCTACAGCCGAGATGAGTTCACCAACACGTGCGCGGCCGATGTGGAAATCGAGCTCGCCTACAAGGACGTTGCTAAGCGGTTGGGAAAGTGAATGCATCGCTCCCACCGTCACTGTTGTACCGTTGTCTCCTTCTAGAGAATCGACTGAATCACACACAGACGCATATACAGTCTTCACAAACGATCATTTTAAAACGAGTGTGCTGAAAGGTACAGTGGTGTGGTGTCTCCAAGAAAAGACACACCATTAAAAAAAAAAGAGATGTTTCCAGCATCTCAATAACACTTACTGTGAACAAATGGAAGAGGCTGGAATTGTTTGTTTTTGCTGATTATACTGCTGATATTTCTATTGGAGATGTCAAAAATTAAAGGGACCCCAAAATCAAAAATACACATTTTTCTCTCTTTTCCTTCAACCGTAGCTCCTACATGAAACTGCTCACGACACGGTGGGTGGATTATCTTGAGTAACCGTGTCAGGATTTCTGGAAAGAGACATTTCTGTCACATTTCTTTCTTAAATGTATTTTTTGGCGCTCTGAGCGCCACAAGCAGAGCGCCATATGGTCCCATTATATTGGAGAAAGGGCAGACATCTCCAACACTTGGCAACTCACACCAAAACAATCTACATTGATATACAGCCCTGCAGGTAAGAGAGGAAAAAAAAGGTATTTTTGATTTTGGGGTGAACTGTCCCTTTAAGGGGGAAATAAAATGTAGTTGGAGGTCGTTTTCTCCTGAGCTCTACCGAAGTGTTACCCATTTCTGCTCACAGTTAATCTGCTTAATACATCTTAATATTCATGTCGTGAATTTACATATGCAACAGGAATAATAGCATTTGATTATTAAACATCGTTAAGAATGTCTTTCAGCCAAAGGAGTTTGTCTTTTATTGGGGCAGCGTTAGAGATACTCCCTCCTTTTCTTCAAGAATGATCACACCTAATGTATAATACGCATCGTGAAATGATCGCAGTCTCTTGACGTATTTCAGATTAAAAATATATTAAATTTGATAAATCAGCCTATAGTAAAAAAGAAAAAGCCCAGCTGTTGTGTTGTCGTGTTCATTTTAATCACGAGTGCCTGAGTGGGAATCAAGCTCTCCTCTGCCTTCTGCTCTTTGTCTGTACAGTTAATTTTATATGTCTGAATATAATATGAATGTGATGTCATCAAAGGACTTCTCCTGCCCCACAGAGCTGCGTGACACGAATATGAGCTTCATGTTTCTTTAATGGTCGCAGCTCATATTCTTTCTGATGATTAGAACCGTGAACCCACTGTGTATAAGTCGCTTATTTGAATAATAAATCTATTTTCTCAGAGACTGAGTTTGAGAGTTGTGTTTTTTCTTCCTGTTACTCATTGAGGAATGAGTGCAGTATATACCCGTGCAAGAGAATGGATGTTGAATGTGTCTGACCTCTAACAATCAGTCCTTCATGATCAATCGGCAGGAATAAACAAGAGGAAACCTTAAATGCGAGGACCAAACAATGCACACCCCTCGAGGCTCTGCAGCGTACACAGCTTTCCTTCACATTTTTGCTTTCTACGTTTGTTATCTCCTCACAGCAGGTTCTCCCCGTCAGCCTCTTTTCCTTCCTCAGCACAACAGAAAGTTTAAAAGAAGGTTTTTCCACCTCACAGTTTTCTATTTGTATGCTCCCAATACTGGTATAAATACCAGTATATAAGTACCCTATCTTTAGAGCTAATTTCCACAATGATCAGCTACTGAGCCACAAGACATTGTGCAACATTTGCGGTGCATTTTCAATTCAGACAAAAAGCTTTAACAATAATTTAAAAAAAAAGTTCCACACAATTACAATAATTGACTGTAAATGCTGATAAATGTTAATATTGCTCAGTCCTTGCTTATGAGACTATGGCAATGACAGTAATAAACATAAATTGGTCAACATTGCCACATAATGGTATCGCAATGCATAACGCACATTATTGAGCAATGCTTCACTTTACATGCCTCTACAAGACCCTTGCTGGATTCCAGCATCTGTAAAGAAAAATACAAGAGGCCCGTTGTATCACGCGACAGCCAGCAGATGGCAGTAAACACAAAGCTTTTATTGGTCTGTGACAGCGCGAGCACATACTTAGGGACCGTCGTGTTTTAGGTCTCCACTTTCGGTTTTTAACTACCTCGATGTGACAAATGTCACTGTGGCTCCCGGTTTCATTCATTTGCAAGTGATTACAGATTAAAGCAAGCTTAAGATGAGAGAGAGCATGTCAAATATTTCTTAAAAAGCTAAATAGATTTGAATACAAACTCAATGTCATTCGCTTCTACAAGGTTTGTTTGATGTCTTGAGACCTGTTCATAAATTACAGATTCTTATTTCAACACTACAGAATTTTGTTTTACTTTTTTTGTCGCGAAGAGCGCTTCAAATTTATTCAGACTTTATTTCATGTCTGCCTCAGTCAATATCAGTGGAAAATGTATTCAGTAACAACACCACACTGTGAAAAATACTCCTTTTCAAGTTAAAGCCCTGCATTGATAATACTACTTAATTTGGAATAGTATTAGCATAATGTTGTGGGACTACTGTAGTTGGGAGGCAATATAAATGCTCCCAATTTCGTTAATAGCACCTTTAACGCCGATGCAATGAGATCATTTATTTTTTAACCAATAACAATGCATCACATTTTACAAGCTCATCATTCTAATGCCAGCAGTCTTAATTTGTATATTTAACATGTCAAATATAGTGGGTGGGGTAGATATGTGTGTTTGTATATTGTGGTTGAAAAAGTAAATAATCTAATACTTGTTGTATTCGTATTAGTTTGCTGCATTTATTGTAATGTATTTGCATGGTAAAATATACTTCGCCTCTACGTTTTTCTGCGGGGCGCTAACACGTGGACGGTCTCTAAAGTGTTACTGGCTTTCCTGCAAGTGGGCAGAGCGAACACACGGAGAGGCTCGTGCGCACGGCGTGCTGTGCTCTTTCGCAGTCTGCTCAACGCAACGACGTCTCCGCAACAAAGTCTTGTGATCGCCCGGTATCACCGCCGTGGGCCAAAGACAGAACCCATTAGAAAGGTAAGCCCCTCTCTGTCCGTGATACAGCCCCCCCCAGGAGCTCGTTGTTCTGCCGCTACGTGAAGGAAATAACGCGGGTGGAAGAGGCGCAGTGCTCGGCTGTGTGTGTGTGTGTGTGTGTTCTCGGGGAGTGGGGCGACTTGTCATTGCGGCGGTGGTGGTGGACCAGCTAGCTTTAAAAAACAACAAAAACAAAGCTAATGTAGCAAGAAGCGGCGGAAGCTTGCTCGCGAGACGGCTGGCCTCAATAAAGCGAACGTGGTCGGTAATAGAGCTGCGCCGCTAACGGCAACGCTAGCTGTGTTTTCCTCCTCCTCTTCTTCTTCTTCGTCTTCTTCTTCTTGCAGCCAGTTAAGGAATCAGAGCGGTAATAGCATCATTGTGACGCGAACAGGTTGTTCAAAGAATGACGTTCAAGGTTCCCGTTTCCATCAGATAAGATATCACACTGTTATAAACCAGAGGTGCGCTGAGCCGTGTTGGCGCTTATTATCGCTTATTATTGCTCTACTGTGCTGTACAGTCCTCACAAAGGCAGGGGACGTTGGACGGAGGCTATGGGGGTTATATTTGCTTGGTTTCTCTTCTCTCTCGGCTTCCAGAGAACGATGACACAGACTCACAGACTCACAGACACACAATAGTCTGCGGAAGATAATCATGTTAATTCATGCCCTTCAGGCTCCCGGTGACTTCTCGGAAAAAGGAAAATAAACTGACTGGACCTGTAATTTGAGTCAGCATTACACTCCCCCATACTGACATGTACAGTTAAACACGGTAGACAACCAAGCCCGGTAAAACCTGAAAAGTCAAATGAGGAATGAGAGGCTGGTGTGCATGAGGTCACCCGGGCTCATTGAGGCACTTAGCTCACCGGTGCAGTCCAGTCATTTTCAGCCCGTAATCAGGTTACGACATGCTGATTTGATCACACGAGATGCATCTTGTGTGATTATCATGCGTGAGTACTTTCAACAGGAAGCCCCCGTCAAAACGCCCTTTTTTTTTTTTATATAAGTATATGTCATGTTATTCAGCGTGACCCACCCTGGTTCCGATCATCATCGAGCTGATGCTGTGTGGTGGCCGTCACACGGTGAACCGCCCCCTGGCTTCATGAAGAGCTCTTCCAGACACCCTTTCTTTCCCACTGCGCTGGAGCCCATAATCCAGAGGAAAAGGAGCTTTGCTTCGGTGGCATGCTTCACTGGCAGGAAATGGTTGCAGGGTGTGTGTGTGCCGGGGGGCTCGGGTGGAGAGCGAGCAGAGGCAGTGGAGGGATGAGGGATTGAAGATGGAGGCTGCGGTGATGGAAGTGGAACACTTTGGGCGATTTTGAAGGGGCTCCTGTTCTCTCAGCACAAACACACACATGCACCTGTCTCCTCGAAGAGACGCTCTTTCTCCCGTCACGTAACGCACATTTCGCTTCCTTACAGTCGGCCTCCTGTTTGTTTATTCGAGGCGGTCGGGCGAGTCACAAAGCCGGCACTAAATCCTCTCGAAAAGCTGTTTTCATATCACGGGCAAAAAAACAACAGAAGAGGTAATAAAAGGAAGATTATGGATTTCTTTTTCGAAAGGCCTTCGCTGTAACCTCGAACGTTTATCGCATCCTCAATTTCAAGCCTGCATCTTTTGTTTTTTCTCTCAGAGGCTGTTGAAAGATTTCCATCACATGTGGAATGTTGAACTATTCAACATTCAACATGTCATGACTGTCGGCTAGTGATCTGCCACTTCCTGAAATCGTCTGGGACCGGTCTACTTTCTGTTCCCAGAGTCAGAACTAAACATGGAGAAGCAGCGTTCAGTGTTTCTGCTCCACATATCTGGAACAAAGTCCCAGAAAGCTGCAGGTCTGCTGAGACCCTCAGCTCCTTTAAATCAAGACTGAAGACTTTTCTGTTTGCTGCTGCCTTTAATTGAACCACATTCAATTCATATATTAATCAATTTCCTGCATTTCTGCATTTTACTCCTGCATTTTATTTCTTACACTGTTTTTTAATGTTTTAATGAATGTTCTTAATTGTTTTTAAATCTCCTTTTCTTTTGTCTTATGTTTGGATCAAGTATATAGGAATTGTTGAAGTACGCTGACGTGAAAGGAGTACAAGTGGAGACTGCACAAGTATAACGGTATTTCCTTCGGGACCAAGCTCGTGCCAGGCACACACTAGAAAACAAAGATCCATAGGTGGTTTGTGTGTGGGTTGACAGAATTGGCAGTGTAGAGGTTTGAGTGCAGCGTAGATGATCTCTGGGAGACATCGATTTTTAATGGTTTTATGAATGAATGTTCTTAATTGTTTTTAAATCTCCTTTTCTTTTGTCTTGATGCTTTTAATGGTTTTATGGGAAGCACTTTGAATTACCTTGTTGAAATGTGCTATACAAATAAACTTGCCTTGCCTTGAAATACTGAAGTCACAGTATTCAAATCAGCAACGCCAGTTGACCACAAGAATCTTGTAACACCAGCATGCGCAACATAAACTCACAATATGTCTTCATCGTTAAGGAGAATAGGTTGTGAGGACGGTGGTTTCCTGCACCATGTTGCGAGTTTGAAATCACCCAGGAGGACGTGTTGCAGCGCCGGATTTCTTTGAAGGGTTTTCAGAGGATTTGGATTGCATTAAGAGCGAAGACCGGCATTAGGATTAGCTTTCTGTCAGGGAAAGTGTTCTCGGCATGAAGTGCACTGCAGAGGGTTCGGGTTTTAGATTCTAATGCAGTCAGTGAAGGCCCTCGCAGGAACGGTGGGTGCATGTTTTGCAGAATATTCTGCTTTTATGTAAACATTTAAGAGCATATTAAGACAGGATTCTTATGTGTCTGTGTGTGCATCTTTATCCAAAAATCACTCAAGCGTAGTGCTGTTGCGTAATGTAAAGAGGCCGGCTGCCGTTAGCATAACAACAGGGCTTGTATGCGGTGGTGACAGGGAGAAGGAAGTGCCGCCCTCAGCGCCTCATCTGCAATTCCTACCCACACTTGTCGGCGGGCCTGTTTTTCGGCATGCAGGTCATGTTCGCGGCCGTCTCGTCCTCTCCCTCGTGCATGTCGCGGCGGCTTAAACTCCTCCGCGGTGGTCTGAGGAAAGCGACGACCTCGGCTGTTTTTGCAGATGGCTTTGTAAAGAGTGTTTTCACCAAGTGTGTCTGTCACAGAGGGCAAAGGTATGCAAAGAGCCGGAGTGTTGCTCGCATGTGTTCGCGCCGGCAGACATCCAGGGGGAGAACTCGGGGTCAGAGATCTAATGTAGAGAGCCAGCGTTGTAGTTCCTGGGAATTCTCTGGGTGGTGTTGGACATCATTGTCTCGCACAGAAGGAGAGCTTCCCGTCTTGTAAATGTGAGGAGCCTCAAGACCTGCAAGAAACAGCCCGTCTGTTGCTTCCTCTGTGTTCTGGCTTTACCTTTTTGTGTTGTTTTTTGTCACTCAGGAAATCTAAATTGTGTCTACACTGTGGATCTCTAAATTCTGCTCGAATCCTGTTCACGCTGCAAACGAAACCGAGAGGAGTGAACATGATGTTAAACCAACTGACGGGACAGTTTTGCATATATGATTCAGTGTTTTATTACAGTCCTGTCCATAGATGTCTTTGTTCCTTGAAGCACTCCTGACAGACAGACAGGTAGACAGGTAGACAGGCAGGCTGAGGTGAATAGAAAAGAAGAGGAAGAGACAGAGAGAAGTAGACGTGACAACCTTTAATTTGCATGCGCAACACAGGACCGCTTGTTGTCAGGTGACCCACCAGCATGTGTTCATATTAAATTAATATGTGCTCGTTTTACTTCCCGTGGTGGCGCGTCACTTGGCCGCTCTCGTGCATCACCTTGATCTGACCACCTGACGCCGGATACTAAAGCTAAAGCTAACGGCTAAAGCTTTTTCTCGCCTTGTGAATATGTGAAGATTTCTATGCCAAAAACCTCGAAATTGGTCCCCCTCGGAGGAGCGTCTGAGCCCATCAGTGACTCAATAAAGAACAGATTAACATCGATCTGTGTGCCTCTCGCATTTTAGATAAACTCCCAGAATTTAGCTGCAAAGGGGGGCGGGGGGGTCCATCTCGCATATCTGGCTACGAGCTGGAGTCGCACCTGTAAGGTGGCGGAGCTGCAGTGGTGCCCCCCCCATTCCTGGAGGGCACCTAATGAATAATTAAGAGGCGGGGCTTGTGTGAAGAAGCTCATTAAGATGCAAAGTCACACTGGTCTCCATGGCAGCGGGGGGACTTTGTGAAGTGCTGGTCGACCAGCAGCTTGATCTACAATACAACCTGTGGAACTCGGTAGTAACAGACGGGCTGCTGGCTGTCACCACCTGAGACGCCGAGCTCCACCAAAGCCTATTTATACTCCATAACGGATTCTTTCTGATCCATAATTGAAGCTCCATCTAGAGCATACTTCCGTGGTTATGCAACGGGCTCTTAGTGTCCATTATTTCAGTCCGGTGGAACGCTCTCTCTATTTTAGAACCGGAGTAATGCACCGGAATTAAAACCGCCTGCCTCACCGCCTGCCTGCCTCACCTTTCTAAAATGACCCCCTAAACTGCACTTTTAAGGGAGTTATTTTCAGCTTTCCTATCGCAGATGCAAAGGAAAATGGACGGAGTCTTTACCTCGCTCGGGCCATCTGGCCCCGGTCTTAACAGTTCAGCATATGACCGACGGAACAAGGGCAAAGGCTGCGTGATTATAGGACCTCAGCTGGAGAGAAAGCCTAAAATGATTATTTGACAACGATGAGATATCACATTTTACTCTAAATCCCTGGTGTTTGTTATTCTGGTTAAACAGGTGTTTGTTATTCTGGTTAAACAGGTGTTTGTTATTCTGGTTAAACAGGTATTTCTAAAAGCTGGAAACTACCTCCTGAGCCATTTAAGGCTTAAATAAAAGTCATCAGTGCAAACACACAACACAGTCCTGCTTTTTTGCAGTTATTGTATCCATCTGTAAAAATATGCTTCTGTTATTTCCTCGCTTGGGAGCAGAACAGACCCTCCTCTTTTCATGTCTGGCTGGGCGCAGCAGCACTACACTGGTCGATACTTGAAACCGAGAAAAAAAAACAAATTCAATTTTTTAGAGCTGTAATTTCAGCTCTGGTGTCCCCAAATGGGGCAGCATCGCCCCTGAGATTGGAGGGTTTCCCAACAAAGTGATGAGCGTTAGATAAGATGCGTTGGCGCAGAAACTTGCATTGGGTTCTGTGTAGGTTTTGGCTCCCCCCCCCCCCTTACACACACACACACACACACACACACACACACACACACACACTCTTGTCAGTTGTTGAGTCCCGAGCAATGAGAGACATTCGATGTTATCAGCACTGCAGATTGCACAACGCCGCTGAAGGGACTCGTCTCACATTCACATCGCGCCTCAGAGATTCCCCCCCCCCCCCCACCGCCCCCCTTCCTCCACACCAAAACCCTCGTTTTGCACGCATCACAAAGCGAATTGGAGCGAGTTAAATGTAGATAAATAATCTGCATTCGTCCTCCTTGTGGACGTCCCTGCTTTGTCACAATAAAAAGGTCTCTGTCCGCACGGGAGGCACAACACGAGCCTTTTGTCTTCAACGGCCCAACAATTATGGATGTGTCACAACCCTCCGTGAGATTCCAGGCCCGGTCGGAGGCTGCTCGCAGCTGTCTCTGACCTATTTATGAAGCTGATGGGTGGAAGGTGAAAAGAGCCCCTTTTGTGTGGCTGCCCGTTGTGGTTTTCTTGGGAAGGTGCCGATACAGTCCGTCATTGCCGTGCGTCACCCTCAACACCAGATCGGATTCAAGAAAAATATCCATGTTCAGTGTGTTATTATCTTTTGCATCCACGGAGGCGGCTGCGGTCCTGACCCGGTTAGAGCCGCTTTGAAAGCCGCAGTTTTAAAGAGCAAGGCTGCAGAAATCCCCTCCCCACACATAGCCTCATTCACTGCTACAGCGGTGGAATGCAGACGAGAGAACATCTCGCGCCTTCTTGGCTTGATTGCGGGCTGAAAAGATTATTTATTTGTTGGGGTTGCTTGATGCCCAAAGCCAGAGGCGTTCCTATCCTTGTTGAACTGTTTAACAGCTTCGTGAAGCGCTGCAGGGCGTTAGTTTTGCATGACGGGGCAACCGTCTGACTGGTTTGGGCCAAATGTGTTATCATTGGCGCGGTTGTGTTCAATCAGCAGTAAAGACAGCGAGCGTGAAATCTCATATTGCATTCATGTTTACATGAATTTGCAGGGTGGGCTTTATTCTCTCAGATCTCTGCAGCACACTGGAGAGAAGGGGTTTTGGTTTTATATGCACAGCTTTTTAGGAATAATGTCTATTTTTGTGTTCGCCCAAGTACGCCTTGATAAAATGCTACACGTGTGTATTAACGGCAAAAATACATGAAATGTGGTTTTGCCGTTGCTGCAAATGTGTAAAACAAACAGTGCATGCATTGTTAGTTGCAGCCTTGAAGGGTTGTTAGATTGTGTGATTGAGACGGTGGGAAACGCAGCAGAACAGGAAATTGTTGCGGTTTGTGTTTTTCAAAAAAAAACGTCTCACACTTTTAGTTAAGACCTTCCACTTCATGCTCGCTGCATCCACGTTCTTTGCGCCGGAGCAAGGCCCACGTTCGGAGAAGGTTCGTGACTAAGTGTTGACTCGATGTCCCCCCCTGAGGCCTTTTCTTTTTACATGATTGAATAATCTTTGAGTTTTGTTGGACAAAACAAGCCATTTGGCAACATTACTTTGAACTTAAAGAAGTTCTGATGGCCGATTTTGTGGACTAAATGATTGACAGATTAATCAATAATGAAGATAATTGTTTGTCGCCCAGAATAAATGAACACCTCGACCTTTTTTCACATTTCAATATACACGCTCAACCACAAGAGCAGCAGCAGCTTCCTTCATTCGTCAGGCAGAAACAAATTGAATGAAACAGAAAGACAGAAAAGGCATGTGCGTGAAAATCAGTCCGTGCTCTCGCTTCGCCTGTGCGGAAGATAAATCGCTGGCTATCCAAATGTTTATATTTTGACCCTCTCGCAGTAATCCCTCACAGCGCCGTCCATCACGGAGACCACACTGTCTGAGGGAGACGCCGCCGCTCTGCGTTGCCTCTCTTTCTGGACACGCATTCAACTTTAAATTACTTTGTCAACTTTTGAAGACCTCAAAGACCTGTTTTTTTTCTTGCTTAAAGTCTGTATTGCTTTCACGTCAGACACAACCTACGCCAACATGCTATTTGCACTTATTTCTCCTTGTGAAAGAGAAGACTTTGGATGAATGTCAGGCCCCGTATATGCTTTGTTTTCCAAAAATGTATATATGCTATTAATAAAACAAGCTTACGGAGAAGTTCTCTCGATCTCTTCGATACGTCAGGGCCCCATACGATGAAGTGAATTTGAGCTCTTTATTATGACTTACTGAATACTTTATCCTGATATGGGCTTGGGTTGGGAGAGGGAACTACCTCGTTGTCGTGATCGCCTCTCATCTCTCTTTCCTGTCTGTCTGCTGCAGGATGCAACAGGCCTGAGTCCAGTGAGATGCTCCTGAGCGCTGAGGATGGGCCAGAGAAGGAAATCTCGCCGGTGAGGCAAACAAGCAGCCCCCGAAAAACCTCCCGCCGCCACACCGACTGACGCAGCCATGCCCCGCCTGCCCTCCTGAGTCCCCCCCCTCCCTCACCTCTGCACCCCCCCCAGTTCAAATCAGAGCCACTGCGGCCCCCTCGTCCGGTCAGCATGGCCACGCCCTTCCTGTGGAAGCTGTCCTCCCAGAAGCTGGGCTTCTTCCTGGTCAGCTTCGGGTTCATCTGGGGCATGATGCTGCTGCACTTCACCATCCAGCAGCGGGCCAGCCACGAGAACAGCGGCGTGCTGAGGCAGCAGATCCTGGACCTGAGCAAGCGCTACATCAAGGCGCTGGCCGAGGAGAACCAGAGCGTCATGGACGGGCCCTATGTGGGCACCATGACGGCTTACGGTGAGTGGCTTTACCAGAGCTTTGCTTCCCCCCCCCCGTCTCTTTTTACATCTTCTTTAAATTGCGGCGAGTGGTTTCACTTGTCTTCCTCCCGAGCAGGCGCAGCATCGCCTCACGTTCAAGAAAACCGGCCCGGGGAGATTTAACGCCGATTGCAGCCGCACGACGCTGTAATAGCTCAAGTCCAGGAGGCCCGTCAATAAGTTATTCATGCCGTTAATAGACCCGTATGGCTCGATGGGAGGCTTCATTAGGAACCTGAGATTGGAATCGATTGTCCTCTAATGCCCCGAGAAACAACAGGATACAGTAAAGCTCCAGGAGATGAGAATGAGTTCTCAAAGAAACCAGCGCCAACACTTGCTGAGCTTATTTCAAAGTGCCGTACATGCACACCCACAGGACCCACACACCCACAGGATGGAAACCAAACATATTTTGTACACCTATAATTCCCCAGACCTATACTTTTTTTCTCTCTTCTGATTAAAACACCCTCATCAATCATGTAAATAACTAGATGATGTCATTCGATGGGGAGGCAGCAGGATCCTCGGTGCGTCCCGTGCTCACTCGTTTTGGTCGATGATTCGCCCCCGATGCGATCTGTGGGAACAGAGCTTCCTCCTTCCATCAAATGGCCCATAAAACAAAAACGAACGCGTTCAAATTGAATGTTGCGTCTCCCGAAAGCCCATTTGTCAAGTCAAGTCACTTTTATTCGTACGGCCCGGTATCACGCGTTTTCCTCGAGGGGCTTTATGGTGCGGCACCCTCCGTCCTCGGCTGATTGGGAGACCTGTTGAAAAGCCTAATGCTGGCAGTCTGAATCTAAATTTCAGCAAAAATGCAGGACCCCCCCCCCCCCCCCCCCTCCCCCCTCCCCAACAGGCCGGGGCTGAAGCGGATGACAAGGAACAATAGGAATTGCTGATGAATGCTTTCGGGCTTATGCTCCTGTAATCACTTCTCTTTAATGCTCACGGGCTTAATGAAAAATCCCAGGTCATCGTGCATCCAGATTATTATCTCCTGTGACACTGTTATGAAAAGCAAAGTGTGTTCACGGCTCCAGGATCTGTTTTTCTGCCGCGTCACCTCCTGGGAAAGAAGACTTATTTGAGACGTGCGGAGATGTGTCCCTCGGTGTGCTGCTGCTCGGCTGTAACCTGGCAGCAGCATCACTCACAGCGCCGCGGATGCTTCTCCAACACGCCGGCCGATGAAGAGTCGCAGACTCGAAGCGTCACTTGTGATCATTTATCTTCCTACGCAGACGTTTTTACACAATGTCTATTCTTCAATGTATGCCCTATGCGCTTTTTACTGGTCAGCTTCGCTTCTGAAACGATCCGTGTCCTCTGCAGATAAATGCTCACGTAAAAGAAAAAAAGAAAAAGATGCTCACAGAAATGCACAGACCCAAAATACACGGCTCCAGTTTTACATTTAAATGAGCTTCAAGCTGACTGCCTTCAGTCCAAAGACTTGGTCATTTAGTCAGATACAGATAGACCTTTGACTGTGAGAAGCAGTAGCGGCTAACGCTAGCATTACATAATCTGATTCCCATCCTTACGCGCAGATTTGAAGAAGACCCTCGCCGTGCTGCTGGACAACATCATGCTGAGGCTGGGCAAGCTGGAGTCCAAGGTGGAGAACATCTACAACGGCACGGGGGGCAACCTGACCAACGGCATCGCCACCGCCACACCCGGCGCCACCAACGCGGAAAAAGTAAACGTGGCGGGTATGTATTGCGTCATCTTTTTTTTTTTGTCTGATGTGTATGTTTTATACGGTTTCTCTCTTCAGAGAAACCCTGTTGTTCAGGGTGTGAACGCGCACAATAAATATAGTAGCCGAGGCTAATTAAATAAATGAGGATACGCCCACACACACACCCCGTTTCATTTAAAAGATTCCCATCGCAAATAACACCCCCCCCCCCCCAGGCACACATCCAGCTAAACCCTGCCAGCATTGCACACTGCACACCAGGCACTTTATGGGCCCAGACCGCATCCTTGGACATAATTCAAATAAGGCCTCCCGTTCACGCTGCATGACCCTTTTATTAGTTTTCATTGATTTTCCTGCCAGCTTTCAGATGATGAATTCAGCCCAGTTGAGGGAGCGAAGTGTTGGTTTGTGTGGGACCCGGGGACCTGCTCTCGGTTGTTTGCGCAGCATTAAACCGTAGGAATGAGGGATCGGTGCTCCGAGGCGGTACGCAGACTTAGATTAGGCTGATTTGGTTGTACAGAGTCTCATTTGAATGGATCTGATCCCCAACGACAGCTGCTGCACTGCACACGTCGACGCTGTTTTCACTCGTTTAAGAGTTGAATGGCAATAAGTCGTCCTATTGCCCTACTATGTTAATACATTTTATATCAATAATTGAATGATTAACCAAAATAATCAAACATTAATCCACAATGAAAATAAATACTGTAAAATAAGGTTTTATAATAATACGTAAAAATGAAACAAAAGAAAAATCTGACAGACTCTAGTTGTATAAAATGCTGATTTGGGCAGCCTAGCCTCCTGTACAACTGCACACAGCGTGTCCTCGGGCTGTGTGTACACTAGTTGTATCTGTCTGATCTCGATCCGGTCGTTGTGGACTCCATTCTCCACCATTGTTGGGGCAGCGCTAGTGTGACGATACCTGGACCTGTGTCGGTAAAACCGCTCAACTCTTCCAGCTATCCTCGAGAGATGACATTTGGATCCCGAACGCGGGTCGAGCTGACGCAGCGGGGACACTCCGGAGTCTCCGTCGGAGAGGTGGGTGGCGGCCGCCGACTCCTCTAGTGCCGACTGGAAGGCAATTACCGAGATAAGAATCGGGACAGTGAGGGGAACATGCCTGGCTTTCCATCAAGATGGAGCTGAGCAGCAGCTGGGACTGCGCCGCTGCCGCCTCGGCCGCCTCGGCCGCCTCGGCTACATTTTCTTGACTGAGAACTCAGCTGGGTCTCTTCAGTGTTCACAGTTTTAATCAGGCGTTTGTCACAAAATTCCCAGAAAATGCAAATTTTTGCACATTTCCACCTCCTAAAATGGTTGCCACTCTTTTATTTATGCACAAATCGTAATATTTTTCCCAAAAACAGGGCTGTGGTAAGGCACTAAAAGCTTACTAGAGCGAACACCAACAACCTGGCACCTGACGGGCGGGAGAAACCGCTTTAACTTTTATTTCAACCGACTCCCTTATGAAAGGAATTCCACAACAAAGCTCCAGCCTCATGCTGACGTGTGATCAACGTAGCAGCTGCTGTAAGTCCAACTCTCTTGTGCTCTCACAGCTGTGTACACGCTGCAGAACACGGCTTCTTTCTCGCTGTTGGTCATCCCACAAAAATGTTCCCGCTCCCATTGTTTTACAGTTGCACTCTTTTGTGTGCGTTTGCTGTAAAAACTGCAAAGAGGTTGTTTTTTTTTTTTTTGTGCGCAGCAATGCACGCTCCGCTCAGGAATAGCATTTAGGCACAGAAGCCCCCCCCCCCCCCTCACGGGATCAAAACAAGTCGATCTGGCCTCGGCTGCTGCTCAGCTGGAGGCAGGTGGTGATTTGCAGCCCCCTCCTTCTCTATTATTTTTCCCTCTCCGATCCATTCCTCCACCTCCTTTTTGTTTAAAGTTGTCAGCACCGCCGCCGCTGACATTTGGCAGATTTGTGGCGACGCTTGGCTCCTTCAGTGAACAGAGACCTGTGGTTTCACAGCTCGGGGCGTCCTCGCCGCTTTGTCTCTCTCAGCCATCGATCGGCTCGCATCTCTGTTCGCCGCTCGCAGTGAAAGACGAGACCCGAGGTCTCGATGTCAACAAAAGAATGGAGACAAGGACGGGGTTTCTGGCCGGGGGATTGCTCGCGTCCCTGCACTTCATTTTCAGCCTAAACATTCACACAAGGATTGTTTCCCTTCGAGAACCTGAACAATAGAACTCATCAGCAGTCGCATTAAGTTACCGTTACATCTCGAGGGTTGGATATAGAGCGGGGTCCGTGATCTCCGTTGCGCTCCTGAAGGCCTGTTTACTTCCTCAGCGCGCGGATCGATACTAATAAAGTACACACACAACCCACTCAGTGAAAATAAGATGCTGAGAGATGCTCTCCGATCCCACGCGCTTTCAAACACCCACGCTCATCACCCTGCAGCACAAATAATTTGTTTTGCAGCCAGCTGATTTCTACTTGATTGTATTTTCTGATCTTCAAGTTAAAGCAAAAACACCGACAAAGTTGCTGAAGGAAGAAGTGGAGATTGCTTATATCCATTTTTGTTTTTATTGCATATCATCAGGGACGAATACAACGCCTTTCCTGTGGCTGCTTCACAATAAAAGCCACCTCGAGTTTCATAAATGAAGTGCCTTTAATTCAAAGCTGCAGCAGCTGGAAATGCTACGTTTGCCGTGGAGGTGACTTGATAGAGTATAAAGAGAGTAAACGGTGAGGCTGTTATCTATTCAATGAAAATTGCACTTACAGACATGCAACTTGTCCTGTAAATCCCTTGTGTGCCTGAAGAGAACGGCGGACTCCGCCACTAAGAACACAAACTAACATGTAGTCACTGATGCAGCAAAGAAGCTGCAGAAAGCTTTTGCTTTCATTACATTTTCTTTTTCCCTCCCGAGGAGCCGTTGACGGGGCTCATTGGCGCGACGCCAGCGAGCTTTGTGATTGCGCTTTATCTTCCACGTGCTTGAAATCGCACTGCTCCTGGAAGTGAAATGTAGAAAACATTCCCAATGAAATGTTGGCACGAGAGCTTTGATTTCCATCACATATTTTGAGTGTGACTCCGTCGGCATGTCGGGCTCTCTGCTCCTCCTTCGCACAGTTCATGCCAGAGATACCAGTGTGATTGCACACTGGGACAATGAGCCATTCGCTTGGACTCAAGGTGTTTCGGCGATAAGGGAGGAAGGTGCGGCGCTCGATTGCTCTCACTTTAACGGTTACATTTCTTGGACTGGGTTCCACTTTTTTCTAAAGGGGAGTGATCTCAGAAGGGGCCTGTTTCGTCGATCATTGGACTAGAATATCAGCGTTGGCGCTGCAGTGTTTTTCATCGCTGAAACAAAGAGCGAGAGCCAGCTGCAGCAGAGCAGGAATTTTAAATGAAAGCTTCTCGCTCATCTGTAAATCAGCTCGAATCTAAAGGCCAATCCAGAAAAACACACTCGCACTCCAGGCATGGGTGGGATGGGAGGAACATCTGGGTCTAACGCACCATTGGCTGGGACACGTGCACCCCATTTTCTCACAGACTCTGCCTTTCTGTTTTCCTTTCCCTGCTTCGTTTTAATTCGGTGACCGTTTTGCAGACTGGAATTTGAGAGATATCATTTCGGGGGGGGCTGTTTCAGACGTGGAATGAAAGTTTTTTTTTTTTTTTTTTTACGTTAGAGCTACACAGCACATGTATCCACAGTGTTTGCAAAAGCAAAACAAATCTATTCCGTTCTTTCCCCCGGGCTCTCCGTCTTTATTCTCCCTCTCCTCGCTCTCTGCATGCTGCACTCCATCCTCCCTCCACACCCTCTTTCCTCCGTTGTCTCCTCTCCCCTCTGTGTGCCAGTGTTCTTGTTGTGCCAGTTAAAGCCACAGCCCTGTCGGAACATCATCCGCTTCCTTTGGCAATTCACCCTCCCCCTCCCCTATGTTTCTTCTTTTCTTTTTCAATCACACGCACACTCTCGCCCTTGCATCTTCTATTCGTTTGGCTGATTTCTCTTCGGGCAAGAGGTTCCACATGCGAGGATGGAGCAGGCAGACGCGGGCACACTTGAACCGGGAGTAGAATGCAAAGACGAACGCATTCACACGTTACGCAGAGCTAAAAACTGATTTTTGTTTTTTGGGGGGGGCTCCTGCATTATGCAACTCCGTGGCTCACGACTTGCCTCTCTAGATGACTGCACACCACTGCGGCGCCCGCCAGTTCAAGCTAAAAGCACGCCGAGCATTTGCTAACGCCACTGTTCACAGGAAAATGCAAATCATCCGGCAATTCGAGCCTTTCATAGGAAGCAAAACATTTTCTATGGAACCCCTCGCGTTGCTTTTTGGTTCAGAGGCGAGAGTTGACAGTTCCCCCCCCTCGTGGCGACAACAATAACACGGCCCGGCGCGTCCCCCACAGCCCAAACCTGCAGATTTCCAGCCAGATCCACAGTGGAACATTAGTCATAGCTCTGCGATGGACGGGGAAGCGGATCAAGGGTTTTCTGGCGCCCTCGTGTCGTCTCTTGGATGATTTCAGAGAGAACAGTGGGCCGATCAGATCGCCCGAGCACAAAAGAGGGATTGATTACAGCTCGGACGCTGCACTCTTCGCGGCACAGAAAGAGGAAACTGAAAGTGGGCTGGAGCGTGGGGGACATTTGGATTTTTGACAGTGCGAGACATGCGTTTTAACCAGCTCCAAACACGTGCCCCCCTGTCACACTGGACCCAGCCGAGCGGTTTGGAGGTGGTCGCCTGGCGCGCACAGCGAAACTCTCGCCACGCAGTCTCGCGTAGTAATAGAGAAACGGTTTGGCTGCAACAGCGCTATGTATTGTGTAACGATTGTTGCATTTTTTTTTATCTCAGACAACATGATGACATACAATTTCCTCTTGGAATCAGGTGGAGCTCAGCTACCCTGCTTCGGGGTTGGGAGGTCTTAGTCGGTATGCTGTCTAACTGCGAGGCTTTAGAAATCCTTGGTGAAAGACCGCTCCTTGGAACTGCAGAGCTAGCCTGAGAATAATCCTGTTTTTAAGTGTTCTTCACTGTCAAAGTAACGCAGTTCTGGTCTTCTGTGCGTCCACGGTTACACTGTAAACGGGAAGCGTTGGACTCGGCGAGGCGCCGACACTCGGAGAGGAACTAAGCAGAGATACAGGCCCGCCTTGCTCTCCCACCTGCACAGCTGTTGACGCTCCGTCATCCAGCCTGCCTACTGTCTAATTGATGAGGCGCTGCAGAGATTCACACACACACTGACACCTCTGCGTCATCTCGCAAAGTGCATCTAAAATTGGTGTCTCTGAGCTAGTGGATCAGAGGACATGGAGACGATGAAAGCTGCACTTTTCACCCCGTTTTTTTCTTCTTCTTCTTCCCCCCCCCCCCACAATTTTATTTTTCAAGCTTTCCGCGCTGCAGAATCACCATGGCGACACTTTTGTTCGAGAGAGAAGTGCACAACAGAAAGAAAAACACAAACCAGATGTCCTCAATCCAATTTTGGAGTTATCAAATTCCACATTACCTCATGGACTTGGACACACACACACAGGGGGGGGGGGAATAACCTTGTGTGTGTAATATCCAATGTTGTTCGGAGAGGATACTATGTTTAAGGGCTCTCACATGGCCAACGCTGTGTGCTAGCAGCTGGCTAACGCTGACCTGAGTGCAGTGAGAGGCTCTTTGAGTGATCGCATGCGTTTTTCTGCCTCCGGTTCTCCGTACAGTGCGTTTAAAATCACTTTTATAAATGCCGTACGCCCTCCATTTGGTGCCCGACTGGATGACGGTGACTGGGCGTCTGAAGGATGAGATGAGAGTAAACTCACTTTGGGCGCTGCACAAGGCGGCCACTTCGCCAAACAACAAATCCTGTTTTTCACAATCGCATAACATGAAAGTACTGAAAGTGACAGAGAGGAGGCATCACTCTGTTGGAGTTTTTGGGCCGACAGAAACGCTGCTCTCGAGAAAGAAGCTTTTTTTAATCCTCCCGCTTGTCGTTGGGCTCCTGCGGCCCCCAGGAAACAATAAGAAGCTGTTATTGTGTGCTGTGGGAGTTCATCTTGTGACTGGCAGACCGGCCTCCCACCTCTTTTCCTCCTTGAGCCACATGGGATTAAAAATCACATTCATCCCCAGGAGTGTTGGGTCTGCTGCTTAGAAATAGTAGTAAAAAAATAACACCTGCTCCTTGTTGCTCATTTCAAAGTGGTTGTTGTCAGCTGGGCTATGACAGGCCCACCCAGGACTGAGGCTAATTCATTTCCCTTTAGTGTGGAAACCAAACAGTGTTGGCGTCCGATGTACTCGTCATCTGCTCGTGTGCATCAAAATCAAACTAGTTGGACTTTTCTGCCATAATACACGCGTGCGTAACAGTGTTTGAGCCAAGGATTGTCTGGAACGGGGTCCAAAGAGCTCATTAGGACTTATCTAGGGGATTACTGATCCACCCAAGGGGGGTGGGGGGGTTAAAATCATAGACTGTGTAAAGTATGGACGTAGGTTTTAAAGTTGTTGGACATCAGCTACAGAGACCAAAACTGTATCTTTGTACCAGGCTGTAAACATGTGTATTTCTGCTGTGAAGTTGGACACGCTAACATGGGGGTCTATGGGGGACTGGCTGACTTGCTGACCTCTGACGCCGGCCTCCAGTGTGTCTGTAGCTTTCCATCTAACCCACTGATGTTTTTAGTTTTTTGTCGTGGCATGCCGTCACCTCTCTTTTCATCGTGTCATTCTGAAGTATGTTTCTTGCATCTAATCTAAAGAAGCTAACCAGCAGAGTTATCTGTTCGCTGCAGCAGCTTCGTCGGTGTAAACGAACTGAATCAACGATGAACATGATGCAGGAGCCTCTGCCCCCCCCTCCCCCTCCAGACAGAAGCTTGACCCAGTGCTGATTAGCGTCACACACAAACCCTCCTGCAACGCCAGCCACAAGCTCATTACATCGGGCTGGTGTTTGCTGCTGAGCTTTTATCTATTCGCCGCACAGCCTGCAGTCATGCATTATTCATGTTCCGCCAGCGTTAACGTCTCTGAATGGGGATATCAAAAAAGGTGATTATATAGCCCGCGAATGTTAATCCTGGCGCGGATATTGGCTTCCTGGGATATTAAAGGCAATTCAGGAAAGACATCAGAGCGACCCCCCCCCCCCCCCCACTGCTCTTGCGTTATATTTGTTTATTGGAGAAAGCAAACAGGTCGGGGAAAAATCATTTCTTGAAAGCTGCCCGTGTTTGCATCATCGTGGCACTCTGAGCTCTTTGCGGTTTCTGCTCCTGCTGAGTTCACATTGCCAGGTCAAAAGGTGATCCCGCTGGCCGACAGTCGTACCCGACCGCAGAGTAACGGGCGCTCTCCGGCTGTCATTCAGAGACGCAACGTGTCTGCAGCGCTGAGATCAGACCGCAGGCTGTTGCTCGCCGTGACGACAGCGCGTTGGCATGCCACCGTTTCGCTAATTAGCGCTAAACACGAAGCAAAGCCGCGGCTGATGGAGTGATTCGTTTCGCAGGTATTTGGTCATAAACCACAGTTGAAGGGAAGATTTTGACCTAGATGATGGCACCACACGAAAGGTCAGGGGCCACCGAAGTCATGTGAGTCATCCTCTGGGGATCGTGAATGTCACCTACGAATCTTAAGAGATGAAGAAGGAAAGAGAAATCCGACTTCCGTGAATTTGACCCAATGACCCAATATCTGTGGTCCAGGGGCCATCTTTTCGCCGCTTGTGTACAAGCTACTGGAGGTTCCTTTGTATTCTAAAGAAAGCTAGCGAGCTGTGATGACGCTGGAGAGAACAGGTGGAGGTTTGGAGCTGACCTCATTGATTTTCTCTCTCCCTCCCCCTCTTCCTTTCAGACCTTCTAAACGGAGCCCAGGAGAAGTGCGAGCTGCCGTCTTTGGAGGGTTTCCCTCACTGCGAGGACAAAGTCAAGGTAAAACACACACGCACGCACGCACGCACGCACGCACGCACGCACGCACGCACGCACACACAGCCTCTCCACCTCACTCTCTGTGTCTGGTGGGGGGGAGCAAAAAAGTATAAACAATGACTTCATTTCACCGCCATGGCCCGTGTACGGAAATATTAAACTGGGTGCATGCATACGCACAGATGGATGCACAATTTCAATCCGATGTTTTTCTGTGTGTGTGTGTGTGTGTGTGTGTGTGTGTGTGTGTGTGTGTGTGTGTGTGTGTGTGTGTGTGTGTGTGTGTGTGTGTGTGTGTGTGTGTGTGTGTGTGTGTGTGTGTGTGTGTGTGTGTGTGTGTGTGTGTGTTCATGTGTGTGCTGGTCTCCCCGGAGCCGATAGGGCCCAACATACACACCATCTGCTCAGCCGGTCCCAATCCTCCACCGATACTGTCAGTATTTCCGACCGGGGTGGCGGGCGATGCCAAAGCCTGCTCTACACACACACACACACACACACACACACACACACACACACACACACACACACTGTTCACAAGCTTGCCTTGTTTTTGTTCATTTAACTGTTATTCCGCTGCAGTTTTACACTCAGCACACCGTTAATAACAACTGAGAAATCCATCGCCATTCCAAGCGAGTGTGATTCCAAGCCCATCTGCCACGTCTCCCCTCTGCGAGCGGCTCTGCAGACTCGAGTTTACACTCCCTTGGGTGACGCACTCCGGGCCTGTGAACCGTGCAGGAAAGCAGTCAGTCCGCGGCTCAACAAGCCCCTTCACTTCACACGTATCCCCGGCATGCCGATCACGACGGCACCGCCAACAATCTGCCTGCTAGGGATCGAATCAGAAGTCCAAAGTCTCCCTCTTTGCTTTAGCTTCTTACTCTTATGTATTCTGGGAGATTCATTCGTCTAGAATGCTGTTTTCACCTCAATTTCCTTCCCACACATTCACACATGAGAGCCCCCCCCTCCCCCCTCCCCCCAGAACAACCTCTCTCTCTCTTCCTGTTGGCCGCGGAGCAGTTCCACTCGATGACTTGCACATGTATTCCCCGAGAGGCACACAGTCTCGGTCTTATTTTCAAGCCCCCAGATTTGTTTTTTCTGTTTTGATTCCGGGGATTGAAGCCAGCGCCTCTTTCACTCACAGTCCTGCCTCTCTCAACCTCCGAGCCGCGGAAAACAAGCCTGGCCTGTTTCCACCCGGAGAGGGAAAACTAGCCGGGCAGCCGGCGCTGTAGATTCCCTAAATGTGCGTTATGTATTCTCCCAGCAACACAACCTGCCCACACACCACACACCACCAACCTCACTTTCTCTTTGCAGCCATTCAAAGTGCTCCAGTATTAGGATGGGGAAACAAAGCTCCCAGTGACCGTTGTTTGGCTGTCAGCTGATGAAGGACATTTGACTGCCATTAATAACTCTCATCCTCCTCTTCCTCAGTGGATGAAGGATATGTGGAGCACGGACTCCTGCTACGGCAGCTACGGCGTGGACGGGTCCACCTGCTCCTTCTTCATCTACCTCAGCGAGGTGAGCTGTGCGTGTGTGTGCGTGTGTGTGCGTGTGTGTGTGTGTGGGTGGGTGTGTGTGTGTGTGGGTGGGTGTGTGGTGTCATTGTAAATGTGGATTTGAAGTTAATAGAGGTGTCTTAAGTCGCAAGCGTAAAAAATACGAAAGTAAATCCACAAATGGCTGTTTTTTTAAACATCTTACTGATCACAGCATCCACACTGTGTAACTACTGTTCAGGGTGTTTTGTCTACAGAAGAGTTTCATATTGGGAGGAATGGTATAAGAAGATGCAGTCGCTAGTCGGGTTTCCAGTCAAATGTGATGCATAATTTAGCAGAATTTCCATAAGATCTACAAAAGAAATGCAAATGAACGCGCTGACGCACAAACAGGCGAACATGACGTGTTATGTAAAATTCAAAGGGAAACTATTTAAAAAACAAATTTCTGGCTAAACTTAAAAACATGAAAAGACCAAAACCATCAGTGTATAGAACATCTGCATCTAGCGTTTTGAATAACTCGGCTCCTGTTTCAGTACAAGAGCAGAGGAGAGCAGATTAGCACAGACAACGACGGTGCAGAGCCGGAGCGCCCCGACTACATCCCCGTCACCTGAGAACGATCATAGAAAGCACTGAAAACACGCAGAGAGGGAGAGGAGGTTTCAGTTTTGAATGAGAGCAAATGAGAGGAGGATGCGGGAGATGAGGAGATGATTGAGTGGGAAGCGAGGGAGAGGAGGTTTCCAGCCTCCAAGGGGAGACGTGGAGTGACTTGGCCGCCCCGTCGTCGTCTCCACATTTCTCTGGCAAACAGGAAAAAGCAGCCGGGGGAGGAGCCATGTATTATTGACGAGCGCTAACATATAGAGGCACTCAAGGGACACTTTGAAGGCTTTTCATTTTGCATGATTTGTCATTAATTCCAATTAGAGGGACGGTTCGCCGCCAAATCAAGAAATACGTATGTTCTCAGATCTAGGAAACGTCGCTGCTTCTCACAAGACACAACTGCGATGCATCGATTCAAAGATCCCCGGCGATCGCAGCCGTGATGACCATTCTCTGTCATTTGGATGCTTCCATCTTAACCGTCCGCCTCGTCAAGTGAGGATCCCCGTCTGAATTGCGAGCTATTTTCTCAAATGAAAAGTACGATTTTCGAGTCGTGGCTTCAGCTCCGGGAAGGTCAGCAGCCTGGTATTAATAATGCATGTGAGCTGAAAGCATTGCAGTGAACTAAAGAGAGCACGCAGAGAGCCCGGCCTGCTCTGTGTGTGTGGAAATAGAAGTTAGATGGACAACAGCAAAAACCCATTAGGGCAAAAAAACCCTCTTCTTTCTCTGTTCGTGTCCATCCGGTGTTTACGGGACGGAGATACTTCACAGGGAGATTCAAAACAGATGCGTCTCTGTGAACGTCTCCACCCTGCTCACCCAACGGCCCTCGGCCTCCGCTCCCGGTCACGTGATCTCCCCGGTTGCCGTTGAAATTTGTATTTCCGTGCAGGGTCCGCTGCGATCGGTCTCGCCGGCGGCCGCGGTTATTGTGAGCACGCTCGCTCCGGATAATGCTCACCGTTTGCGGCCTCGTGATGCAGAGGTCAGAGAGGAGAAGTGCACACACACACTGTCCTTGTTCCTCTCTGTGGTCAGACACCAGGAAGGAAACGCTGACGAGAAGGAAGAGAGAGAGTTTACGTCACATGTAATCACAGCGAGACGGGTCAGCGGCCACCCTTCCTGACCCTCGTCTCCTTGTTATCTCTCCTCTCCTTGTCTCCTCTCCTCTTGATGTTTACTCTCATCTCCTCTTCTTGTCTCCTTTCCTCTCCTTGTTTACTCTCCTCTCCTTGTTTCCTCCCCTCTCCTTGTTACTCTCCTCTCCTTGTTTCCTCCCCTCTCCTTGTTACTCTCCTCTCCTTGTCTCCTCCCCTCTCCTTGTTTACTCTTCTCTCCTCTTCTTGTCTCCTCCCCTCTCCTTGTTTACTCTTCTCTCCTCTTCTTGTTTCCGCCCCTCTCCTTGTTACTCTCCTCTCCTTGTCTCCTCCCCTCTCCTTGTTACTCCTCTCCTTGTTTACTCTTCTCTCCTCTTCTTGTCTCCTCCCCTCTCCTTGTTACTCTTCTCTCCTCTCCTTATCTCCTCCCCTCTCCTTGTTACTCCTCTCCTTGTTTACTCTTCTCTCCTCTTCTTGTCTCCTCCCCTCTCCTTGTTACTCTTCTCTCCTCTTCTTGTCTCCTCCCCTCTCCTTGTTTACTCTTCTCTCCTCTTCTTGTCTCCTCCCCTCTCCTTGTTTACTCTTCTCTCCTCTCCTTGTCTCCTCCCCTCTCCTTGTTTACTCTTCTCTCCTCTTCTTGTCTCCTCCCCTCTCCTTGTTTACTCTTCTCTCCTCTCCTTGTCTCCTCCCCTCTCCTTGTTTACTCTTCTCTCCTCTTCTTGTCTCCTCCCCTCTCCTTGTTTACTCTTCTCTTCTCTCCTTGTCTCCTCCCCTCTCCTTGTTACTCCTCTCCTTGTTTACTCTTCTCTCTCCTTGTCTCCTCCCCTCTCCTTGTTTACTCTTCTCTCCTCTTCTTGTCTCCTCCCCTCTCCTTGTTTACTCTTCTCTTCTCTCCTTGTCTCCTCCCCTCTCCTTGTTACTCCTCTCCTTGTCTCCTCCCCTCTCCTTGTTTACTCTTCTCTCCTCTTCTTGTTTCCTCCCCTCTCCTTGTTACTTCTCTCCTTGTTTACTCTTCTCTCCTCTCCTTGTCTCCTCCCCTCTCCTTGTTACTCTTCTCTCCTCTCCTTGTTACTCCTCTCCTTGTTTACTCTTCTCTCCTCTCCTTGTCTCCTCCCCTCTCCTTGTTTACTTTTCTCTCCTCTCCTTGTCTCCTCCCCTCTCCTTGTTACTCTTCTCTCCTCTCCTTGTCTCCTCCCCTCTCCTTGTTACTCCCCTCTCCTTGTTTACTCTTCTCTCCTTGTCCCCTCTCCTTTCCTTCTCTCCTCTCCTCTTCCCTTTTGTCTTGTGAGGTCGTGTGTAGCTTCCCCTTGATTGCTTCCAGAGGTCTATGGATAATATTTACAAAGCATTTGCGACCGCTGCTTTAGACGTGGAAACGGTCAAAAGGGGAAATCACATTTGGAAACGGCAGGAGTAAAATCTGCAGCACTGTTTTATCAGAGACACACACACACACACACACACACACACACACACACACACACACACACACACACACACACACACACACACACACACACACACACACACACACACACACACAGGGGGAGACTGTAGCCAAGTCAATACAGCGACTGAGAGCGAGAGAGAAAAGTGACTCATGTAGTCTTGCCGTGTCTCTGTCGGGTCATTGTCCACATGATTGTCCTGTTCCTTTCCCTGAATGCCGTCCTGTGTCAATACGGTTTGTATTTTTGCTGAATCATCAGGTTTTCTAGGAAGACGTGACCGAAGCAGCCGGCGATACTCACAATAGATATAGTACACCGTTTACAGCAATAATCCAGGCACCGATTTTCCACACGCATTCAACCGCTGCACGTCTCCTCACATGCAGCCTTCATCCCACGGGACGGACACACTCTTGTAGTTCTCTTCCAGCCATAACACAAGTTCAACACGAGCAGCTGCTCTCCAGACGTTTGCAACACGCATCAAAAATAGCAGCCCGGCCGCAACCAGATCTCATGAAGATGAAGTGTTGCTCTGCTCCACCTGTACACTCAGCTGAATAGAGAGGCTTTAATATCACCCCATAGGCTCTAACAGGGCCTCACTTTAACAGCAGCTACTGAAAGGTGTCGCTGCGCGCCTTTGAGCGAGTACGTTTCTGTGTTGTGGTTGGCAAATGCTGAAAACGAATTGTTTTTGTTCTTTTTATGTGATAGGTGGAGAATTGGTGTCCCCGCCTGCCCTGGAGGACAAAGACCCTGAACGAAGAATTGGACCGGAGGGGACAGGTGAGGAAACCAATAAAAACACAAAGCACACTCTCATCTGCCCTCCTGGAGATGAAAAAACACTTCACTGCATTTGAGCGTCACATTTTCAAGTGTCCCGGTTGTGGTCCATAGTGGCTTGCATGTATTAATCTCAAAGAAGCTCCAGACTTTGTGACAGCGAGTCCCCCATTAGCATGCATTTTTAAACCGCTACGTCCCGCTCCATCATCCTGACACCACAGAAGAAAAACGACACTCAACAAACCCCTTAATAGGATGTTTCATTTGAAGAAGAAGCACCTCCTCTGATACGAGTTTTTAATACGAAATGCAGCAAAATAGCAGTTTGAGATGTCCCGACCACCGCAGTGTGTGTGTGTGTGTGTGTGTGTGTGTGAGCGTGGCAGCGAATGAACGGGCAGACTGAGGCTGATCCACGGCGTCAACGCAAGGAAAAAAATCGCAGCAGTTCTCGCGGAGCAGAAGCCGAGAGTGAAGGGACCTTGGGACAAATCTGGAGTAATGATCTTCCATCCCTGCCAACGCATCGGCTCACTCAAATCCCACTTAGGGCGCCTCTCCGGGCAGCCGGGGCTCGCGCGCCAAGGTCCATAGTGTCGGCGCTCGTCAAATATAAACACACGCACACACACACACACACACCCTACACTGCGGGTGAATCAATATCAAGCGGTCTTCATCCCCTCTCTGGAGGCATCGACAGCACTGAGCCGTCTGTGGTGGGGAGACGACCATTTGACAGGCCTTGGAGATTTTAATCCGGGGCCCGGGGTTTAATAGGTTCAGTCCGGAAGTGATTTCCCGTCACGATGAGGGATGCCTTAGCGAGCCGGTGATGGCACCGGCGCTGCTCCTCCGCTCACTCCGTCTTTCTCTCGGCCACGGCTCGCTCCCCGACTTCTCTTCAGGCTGTGCTCCAGTCCTTGAGTTTCCATATCTGATATTTACACCTGTTATGCAGCTGTGTGAGGCGTTCACATGAGTGCTTTTTACAGTGCGGTGCAAACCTGTCAGTTTCATTTCCATATTTTCTATCGTGGCTACGTCACTTTCCAGCCACTTTTAGAACTGATGCAACACAAGCAATTGTTTGGTCATGCATTTGATAAACATTAGGACATACTGTCATAATGCTACTGTTGCTCATAAACAATGTTAATTTGCCTCTACTCTCTTCTGCTCACTTTCATGTTTACTTTCCTCTTCTCTCATTTCCTTGTTTATTGTTTTTATCTCTCCTAATCGTCTCCGCCCCTCTCCTTGTTTGCTCTCCTTTCCTTGTCTCCTCTCTTCTCCCCGTTTACTCTCCTTACCTCTCCTTGTCTCCTCTCCCTGTTTACTCTCCTTACCTCTCCCTGTCTCCTCTCCTCTCTTGTCTCCTCTCTTCCCCCTGTCTCCTCTCCTCTCGCCTCTCCTCCCCCTGTCTCCTCTCCTCTCATCTTGTCTCCTCTCCCTGTTTACTCTCCTTACCTCTCCCTGTCTCCTCTCTTGTCTCCTCTCCTCTCTCCTCTCCTCCCCCTGTCTCCTCTCCTTGTCTCCTCCTCTATAAAGCCTTCTTATGAGCTATAAACTGCATCATATAACTGCTGTGTTCACTCCTTTCAGCCTCCACAGCAGAGCTCATGTTTGCTGGTGACACAGAGGGCTTTGTGCTCTGAATGCTTCAGTATTTGTTGTTCCGTCTCCATGAACACCACTCCTTTCTGAAATCCACAGTGTTGTCTCTGAAGACTCACTCTATGAAGGTTACTTTGATGCCTTGCTCTCAGGAGAGATCGCAAACATGCTCCCTCTATAAAGTTTCCTCTGCAGTCGTCTCTGGCAGCTTAACGTGGTTACTATCACCTCGACGCAATGACTTGAACACCAGCTTCAATGATTACAGACGGGTTTCTTAGACAAATAGGACGCAGAGGCTGACAAATTTTGCATAAATATCAAACCTTCAGCGTTCAGTCACCCACCCATTTATCTATAAACAGTCCCTGCTTCCATCTGCCAGTCCAAGGTGGTGAAACATAAGAGTGAGGCTGTTTGGATGAACCTTTTCATCCGTAAGCATGCAGCGTTTCCCTTAATACCACTGTTTGTCGTTGTGCAGGCGGAGGTCCGGACCAGTTTCGAGGAGCTGTACCGCGTGATGTCCCAGCGCGAGGAGTTCCGCTGGATGATGCTGAGGATCAAGCGCATGGCCGAGCCGTGGGTCAGCGCCGTCCGCTCGCTGGCCTCCAAGCAGAACCTGGGCAGGCGCCGGAAGAAGAAGGTGGGCATGTCGATATCATGACTGGATATCGATAAAGTAGTTCGCTCAAATGTGTACCCTCCTAAAGATGAGAGGAAAGCTGCCAGCCTGTTGAAGGTGTACACACACACACACACACACACTTTATCCACACTTGTGGACCGGACCACTTCTGCTCAGCCAAGTGATGGCGGTGGGAAAAGGACTGACACGGATATTCCATCGCGTCCCAAGCCGGTAGCAGCTCCCGGCACTGAATAATGCACTCCGCGCGCTCCACTTGGCCTCGTGAATAATTCACATCGCATCTCCCGAGACACCTCGGTGCCGATGCAAAGCAGCGTCCCCTTAAACAAAGCCGAGAGGACGAGAGGCGGGAACAGTCATCCGTCTATCCGCGGTATCTCGCCTCTCCTCCCTTACACTCAGTTTGTCCCGACAAGTTCTACAAATTCGGTCGTTAATTAAACAAAAGAGTGCTTTTCTCTGCGGGTGCTTTCAAAGCCAGGTCTTTTTTATTTCAGCCGCTAATCTCTTTCGGATAATAATCCGCAAATATTAATCCTGGACTAGTGTGCCGCTCTGGGGCCGGGGGCCGACTGTCAACGATGAAGAATGCGTCGGCCACTTCAAACAAAGCCGGCTATTACTTCCTGCTCCCGCTGTGGAACGCTGTGTTCCCCCCGTGTTGTTTGTGGTTGTTGCAGATGTATTTGGTGTGCACTGTGCACCTGACAGCACACTCACAGTCCCCCTACTAGGATAAATGTGCTTCTTACACCCCGCCGTTTAAATCTTTTCGAATGCGAATCCAGCGGGGTGTCTTTGAATTATTTGTCGGAACATTTTTCCGAAGGCATTACCTACATTGGTGTCATCTGAAAGGTTTTCAGATGACACGGATCTCTTTTAGCTCCCTTACACGATACATTCACGCTCCATGAAAAACACCCTCATCTCTAACTGCAACTCCTCACTCCCCCCCCCCCCCCCCTTTCATCAGATCCTGGTGCACTTGGGCCTGCTGACCAAGGAGTCGGGCTTCAAAATAGCGGAGAACGCCTTCAGCGGCGGCCCGTTGGGCGAGCTGGTCCAGTGGAGTGACCTCATCACCACGCTGTACCTGCTGGGCCACGACGTCCGCATCTCAGCCTCCCTGGCCGAGCTCAAAGAGTCAGTACCCACCGAGTGCTGCGGTGTTCTTTACATGTTGCCAGTCACGGGCTTACTTTCCCACCAAACAGCCTGAGCCAATAATACGTATGATTGTTGTGTGTCCAGATGTTCGTCTGCACAACAGATGCTTCAGGTCAGGTATAGAAAATGTTTTAATGTCGACGCAGCCCTTCGTGTAAGGTAAAGCATGTCGTGTTTACCATGTTTTTGTTTTACATTTTGGTAAACCAACAACTGCGCAGTATTTGCTTAAGGTTATTTGACTGAGAGTAAACAAATGAGGCTGCCATTTACATTTGTCAAACCATTGCTGTTGGTTTTTCCACGACTGTTGGCCAACTACAAACTTTGTTACAACTCAACTGGTCTTGAGATTCTTTATCTTAAATTTTGTACCCCCCCCCCCCCCAGGATCATGCGTAAGGTCATGGGGAACAAGTCCAGCTGCCCGACCCAGGGCGACAAGGTGGTGGAGCTCATCTACATTGACATCGTGGGCCTCACCCAGTTCAAGAAGACGCTGGGACCTTCCTGGGTCCACTACCAGTAAGTACATCGACATCGTCTCCGTCCCACTGACTGGCTTTCCAATACAGCTTCCCTCACACATGCAGAAGGGGCGTTGTGTCGACGCACTTGCCGGGACAAAAGGGTCTATTTTCCGCTCAAACATTACCGCAATTTCCCAGAAGGCCGCGGTGGTTGTCTGTCTTATTGCGACGTTTTCGACTCCATTCTCTTCCTGATTGCTCCGCTGAGGGCTGTGGATGAGGCCTTCATCAGCGCCGACTGACAGGAAACGAGAGGGAACAATAAGTCTGGGGGCCTCTAATGGCCCCGCTGGTTCCTCCTGCCTGTCACCAGGTTTTGTTTGTCTGCGACATAACACCTCCAACTGCATCCGCTCCCTTTTGTGCCCCTGAGGAAATAGATTCAGCCTCAGGCGTAATGTAAGGTCCAGATGCTGTCCCGCCCCCCCGCAATATATCTTCTACCATTATTGAACACTCGCGCATGTCAAAGCACTTAACGTCGCTGTGCTTTGTGAAACAGGACCCGGGAGGTTTTTTTTCTGTACTCTCTTTCTCCTTTCACTGAACAAAACCAGTTTCCCCGCGTCGCCTTTCTGCCAGAAGCGTCTTTCACTTTGCGGCCTCGTGTGAGTGAATGACATTCGGTGTCCCTGTGGTCTGAGAATCCTCTTTTCTCTTGACGGGACGTCGGGGAGAAAGATACTTAATGGACAGAACACGTCGGATTTGTTTGCACATCAGACCCAAAGCCCTTGCGAGCAATAAACGCTGTCGTTATTGTTCTCCTTTTTCTTGGTTTATTCTCCGTGTTTGCGGGGACGAAGCACAGCAAAGTCTGTCTTTATTTGGTGTCAATGATGGAGAAACGAAACTGTACAAACAACAAGTTAGTCATCAGGGGCGTGTGACCACAAGTTTGGTTTCATCAATTCTCTTCTGGCTGCTCTTTCCGTTTGTCACTTCCTCACTTTATTATTGTTTCTTTTGACACCACACAGTCTGTATGTATTACTCTGGCGGGTATGTGGGGGTGTGATCCATGCCACTGTTCATCCTCAGTGTCGGGAGACAAGACAACAACTTGCTTTGGAGATCCTGGGAGTTTGCAAACCACACAGTGGGATGAAAAATATATTGTAATATATTATAACAGTTTTGGCAAAAAACAACATATATCACATATTACAGGGTCTATCTGAAGTTTGATATTTAAGCAAACTCAGTTGTTAAAAGACACATCATGAATTCACATGTCTGTTCATCGTGCAGCTGCTGTTGAGCCTAAAACAAAGCCCCGGGTAGTCTCGCATGAAACACAAACTCCCAACTGATATCAGTGTTTCCTAATCACCAATACGGGCCCGTTTTATTTATTGCTCGTTTCACGCGGCGGGAGAGAAAGTTATAATTCACGACGGCTGTCGGTATACATGATGCATGTGGGATCACTTTAGGTGAATCGCATTACCGTAAAAAAACATCCCCGCTCTGCACAGCTGGATCGTGACGTCGCATCGAGTGCAACTTGTCGAGCCCGAGCAGCCTCGGCCTCCTGCCGCATCACGACGCCCACCGCCGACTCCCTGCAGCCATATTTACACCACGTCACGCCTCCGTCTGTTGAGGATGCATCCACCGGGGACAGATGAGGGTTGCTTTTTGGTTGTTTTTTTCTCCGGAGCGAGTGGAGACGGCATGTGGGCTTGTTGTTGTTGTTGTTGTTCTGCTTTCTGTCTAAAGTTGCCGAACGGTGGATGTGTTTCCCAGCTCTCTGCTCTCCCAGGGGCCTTTCCCAGACAGCTGCACAGTCTGCACTGCAGCTGTCTGGGAGGAGAGGCGATCACTAAAAGAGGGGTGGAGTTTTTAAGCTAGTTTCCTACTATTACGTTAAGATTAACGCAGAGTATTTTAACTTTATTTTATTTTATTCAGCTACAATTAAATACTTTCCTTTATCTCAAGACGGCCTATAAATAGGGTCATCATTCTAGGATTTTGTAGGAGAAACATTCGTGGACAAATTGGGATTAATAGCGTGAGATGGAGGGACAGATTGATGTCAGCTTTCCTTCCTTCCCTTTCTCTTCCTAATTGTTAAAAAAAACGTAGATAATGAAGGACGTGATCCGAGAGAAGTGAGTAACAATGAGCGAGTTTAAGGTCCGTCTCCTGGCTGTGGTCCACTTAACGCCGTGACCTTTGAGTCAGCCATGTTGTTCATTCACAGTGTCACTCGTCCACGGGACAGCACTTCACCGTCTCTCTGTCGGACAGCCGAGGCGCCGTTTTGATTTTGTGTCTAATAAACTATGTTTTTGTGTCGCTGCACACATTATGAAAGACGTGCAAGACATTGGTACGGTGTATTTAGTTATAGCTCAAATGACATTCCTTCAACATTAATACGACAAAAATGCTAAATAGGATTTTTGTTTTGTTTCATACCATTAAAATGCTCCATTCCACATGGGATTACCGTACACACAATAATACCACATATCAATACAAATTGAAATTTCCGATTAAAAAAACAAATCATAGCTGCAGGCCGCATACTGTTCATGATGGATGGAAACGCGATAGAAAAGATGCCGTGTCTTTGTTTCTTTGACAATCTTCCAACCAAAAAAAACAAAAAGCCGTTCCACTCCTGCTGATCAGATCCCTTTTGATTGAACCGATACAAAACACACCTGGACCTGTGCTCATGTCATGCCCTCCTTCTCCTGTCCGGGTCAGGTCGACACTCTCGGCAGGTCGGCTGATATTTGTCTGGGCAGCGTTCTGTTTATCTTTTAAACATCAAAGTAACCGTTTGCATGAGGTCTCGCACGGTTATTCTACAGCATCATCTTGAAAAAGATATAAAAACATTTCATTTTTTGTTTGATACACAACTGACGAAGCCGATCTTGCTCATCAACACCTGACTGAACTTGGACATTTTAGAAATTTGATTTTAAACCTTCCAACCTCTACTTGAAACCGTTTTACTGTACATAACTGTTATTATTAGTCATTTTCATTATTTTAATTTAGCTTTTAAATGATTTACACTAACTGCAAGTTGTTTTTTTTCCAATTATTTAATTTGACATCTTAATTAACTAATTTATCCATCAAATCATTTTCCATAATCTGACAAATTACTTTTTATTCAAATTCTCATTGCAAAAGCGGGTCGCCCCTCGAGTATAAATAAAGGTTGAATTCATGAATAAATACAAACATCTGTTTCCAGATGTAGGTGAGCCAGTAAACACATCTTCTACAGGATTCAAACGCATGATCTCTTCTTTAGCGTCTGTGTAACTCACAGCTGGGATGAAGCGATGTTGCTCTACCTGCCATGCAGCATATCAAAGGAACGCGTTAGTGGATTCCCTCGCTCTTCAGGCTGAGTGGTGTAGTTTAAATGGATAAGAAATGATGTAACCTGAGGCTTATTTCTTGGACAACTTTCACTTCAGCTACACTCTAATTGTGTTAACAGGTTTTTCTTCGAGCCCATAGTACCAACACTGAGTGTGTGGGTACAGAGATGATCTATAAGGGTGTTTGCAGGTTTCATTGATTTCACGAGATTCAAAGCAAACTTCATTGAAATAAACGACTCGTCACACTGGCTCGTGGAGCGGCCCGTTTATACTCTCCTCTTTTGTGTGACGTCACAGGTGCATGCTGCGGGTGCTGGATTCCTTCGGGACGGAGCCCGAGTTCAACCACGCCCACTACGCCCAGTCCAAGGGCCACAAGACGCCCTGGGGGAAGTGGAACCTCAACCCGCAGCAGTTCAACACCATGTTCCGTAAGTCGGCCCGGACGCCGACGCCCACTCACTACACGTGTCAAAGGTCACAAATGGACTAGAATGCGTTCGCTCTGGGACACGAATCATGAATGTAGGACGTCGGGGTTTCATTGCTGTGTGTGTGTGTGTGTCACTCCTGCCGTGAGATCACTCTGTAACGGTAAAGCAAGGGAGAGAGCGAGAGAGGGGGGAGCCGGCCCCCTTGGGGTATTGACCTTTTCCCCGCGGCGGAGAGAAAGTGAAATGTTACCCCCGCGGTCTCCGCTTGCGAGGTGAGGCCTGGCGCTACCCAGAATGCCGCGGCACCTGAATGGGCCCTTTGTCCCCTGAACAGGGTATGTCTTTCTCACCGCACACTGGGGCCTTTGCATGAAAGCCAGTCGAGAGCCGCGGGGTTAGATGATATCGCCGGTGAAACAAGTGCACGGTGGTTCGGTAGAGTGTTAAAACCGCAGATTGGCATCGCGTCCAGGCACGAGAGACTCGTGTTTTGTCGTTTTCCTCCCCCTCACACCTTACCTTCAGTCTAAAGAGCAGCATGTGTGCCGTGCAACTTTAAAAGAGTATGAAATCAGGTCCATTTGTTATAATTAGGCAGCGCTCTATAGATCCTTGGTCAGAAGTGCGTGGCCTCTGGCCAATAAGACAAGACGAGGCCAAATTGACCTCATTACTCTATTTGTGAAGGGGGACAGCAGGGAGTGTTTTGTGGTGCACGGTTTGTGTTTGAATGCCTGTCTTAGCTGAATTTGCTCCGTCTCACAGCACAAGTCATTTATAATCAGGGGAGCTGAATTGCAAATATGAGAAGTATCTTGTAGGTCACAATACCAGGAATTCAAGTCCTGTCAAGTGTAATTCATCAGCTTAAAAACAAGCTTTTTAACACAGGGCTTTGGTCTGGGACCTGACTAGCGACAGATATACCCATTTTCAATGCGCGTCGGATCAGCAGGCTGATGTCCTGTTGTCTCTGACTGTGTCCCTCACTGTGTCTCTCACACGCCTCACTCACCGTCCAAAAGCACACATCGACTTTCTTTTTCCATGTGGCCAGCAGTATAGAAGTTAGTTTCTGCATTGCCATGTGTTGGGCCGAGATTAATCACATAATCCCCAGTCCTCTGGTCCCTCTCACCCTGTCAGAGGAGACATCCTGCAGGTTGCATCAACAGGCCCTTTTACAGGGCGTAAACAATGAAGACTTCTGGAAGTGTGAGCGCGCAGTTTGGCAACGGAAGTGAGGCAGAGTGCAGCAGCTTGTCAAGCTATGCCGGGGCATTCACCACCAAAGATGGTGACCGAAACACAGACATCCTAGATCCGTGTGAGGTCAGTGAGTGGGTACAATGCATTAGCAAGTAGACCATCATCTGTATCTGTGGTCATGTACAGAAAGTCAAGTGCCACTCCAATGGTAGTCAAACAGAAGCAGACACGTCAACCGTTTCAATTCAACGCTTAAAGCTCGCCAACTCGTCCGGATGGCTGGAGACAGAAAACGCCGCTTCTGTTGCCAGCATGCGCACGCATATGTTTGACGAGGTTTCAAGGTTTCATTGACTCCCAGTCTAACAGGGTGAACCCAGACTTCCTCACAAGCTCGTCGAGAGCGACAAAACCGGCTGCTCCCCCCCCCGGCGACGCCGTCCTCCCGGACTGTTTGTCAGCTAACAGCAAATGAAGCTGCGGCACGCTGAGTGACATTTTGAGTGGCGGCTCTGGTGGGAGACGAGGCATCTGTTGCCAAATGCATCAAAAAAACGGCCGAACTCTAATTAAGCGCCTGTCCTGTTTACACAGTTAGTGTTGGCGCCGCCTCCTCCCGGGGTCTCGGACCGTCTCCACAAACACATCTCACTTATCAGCGAGGTTTTGTTCGCGCAGCCGTTAAGACTCCACTGTGCCCCACCGACCCCTCGCACAGATCTGGTGATATCTCCACAACATCTGCCCCCACATTCCTGTGCTCTCCTACACACACACACACACACACACACACACACACACACACGTGACGCAAAGCGAACAAACAGCGCTCGGCGGGTACAAGGTTCCTCTGTGCGCTGTAATGCCGGGAGGTGCGGCAAAACCGGAGACGGTGTGGAGAAGAGAGAGTGCGGCTCTCTGCCCGGAGAAAGCGCTGCACAGCTCATCCTGTTCCTTTTCTTCTTTTCTTCTTTTATGTTTGCCCAAAGATATTTAGCCGGAGCCAAATGTGTGAACAGCCCGGAGAGCTGGAGCGAGCAAACATTGGCTTTTTTTGTCGAGCCGGGTGTGTCGGGGGGGGGGGGGGAGGAATGTCACATTCCAGCCAACACCCCGATTCAGAACGCGTTTGTCAAACTACTACGTCAGTTTCAGCCGTTCAATCATGATGAAGCAGATTTCAGTGTCATGATTCATCCTCTATTGTTACATAAGGTGGGATCGGTCCACAGGATGTTTGCAGAGTTTAAATGCCGGCATGTTCCTGAGTCTGCAGCTAAAATAAAATCCCTCTTTTATTTACTTTACTGAAGCGAATCCCATCTCCCTCTGACTGACTGACCCTAATTTGCCTTTCTAGTAATAGCGGTGTGGTAAAAAAAAAAAACCGACCACAGCAGCTCCCCCGAGGCGCTGACGCAAACCACAACTGTGCACCAGAACACCTCCCGCCTGCTTCATTCGCTCCAAGTGAGTGACGAGGTCGGCGTTTTATTCCGCTGCACTTTTCCTAAATTAGATTATTAAGCATGTCGGGGGTGTTTTTTTTTCTCCCCCGACTGAATCTTTTCTGCCCCGTGCTCGTCTTCGCAGTGCTTTCACGAGGCAGATGGCAGTGAGGTATAGAGCTGCCAGCTTTTCACGCTCCGCACTTGACCTGCTCCTCTCGGTTGTTCCCATAGTAACAGGCAAAAAGGAACGGAGGGAACGACTCAAGAACCGTGATCGGCGCTAAACGCACAGGTGTAAGATGTATTAAAGGCACTTAAATGAGGCGTCTGAGAGCTTTTAACTCAGTCTTCGTATTTTTTGTCTGCAGCTCACACCCCAGACAACAGCTTTCTGGGCTTCGTGGTGGAGCAGCACCTCAACGCCAGCGACATCCGGCACATCGACGACATCAAGAGGCAGAACCAGTCGCTCGTCTACGGCAAAGTCGACAACTTCTGGAAGGTACCATCGCCCTTTGATGGGCAAAACACTTGAGACTCTTTCAACAAGCTTGTGTAAAAACTTTCACGGGTAGAAACGGTTTTAGGAGCTCAAATTCAGCTCGTCGCCCTCTCAGTGAAGCTTTTCTAATATATTCAAATGCATGCTCACACTGCGGCACAGAGACCGAGGGATTACTGCGTCCCAGACACACACAAAAAAAGACGACTCCCAGCCGTGGAGAGATTTGCTCATTGTTTGGCGTGCCAGGGCTGCTCTGGGGATTACTGGGCCCTGATGAGCTTTCTGCCCGACACCGTGTACGTTTCAGAGCGGGTTCCGCCTGACGTATCGCGCTCTCTCCAGACGTCTGACGGAGGAACGATAAGAGACGCTTTTGCGAGAGAGAATCGTCTTGGCGTGACGTACGAGGACGCCGCCTGATTAAGGGGTGTGGGATCGAATAAGCTGTAAAATGATCTGCAAATAGCCAGTCAGGATTCCTTCCACCTGGCTTTACCTAACTTCACAAACTGATTGGCTTTACATATGAGCAGAGAGCAGATAAGCATCCGGATCAAGGGCACTGAAACTTTCCCTTGGATGAGTTTGTTTGTTCACTCACAAACTTGAAACCTTTGTTCCGAGTGAATAATCCACCCGGACGTTTGAACAGCACAAGGAAGTGTTTGAAAGTACAAGTGGAATAGGAGAACATTACCAGCAACACAGTCTAAATTTAGAAGTTCACCTAAAACATATTCATCTGAATTTCAAAGCTACATTGCAAGGCTCTAAATCCAAAGGTGTATTTGTTGTTTTTAATCCACAGGTAGCTGCTGTACTTTATGGCTTTTAGCACCGAGTCAGAGAACACACAGCAGTCTAGCTTTAAACGGGCAGAGGAGGGGGGGGGGCATTAGTTGCTAATCAGACTCCCAAGCGTGTTCATTACCTCCTGCTTTTAATTAAAGGGTCCTCTGTTTTCCCTCCTCCGACCTTTCAAAGCACTCTCGATCTCTTCCTCTGCACTCGAGAGGCTTCAGCTCAACGTGATACGTCCCCCGTTTGAAATAGAAACCGGGAACCACTTTAAGAAATCTACGTCTCTCACATGCGATGTGGGTTTAATTAATCATTCATCTAAAGACTCACTAACTGACACTTGAGCAAGGCACAGTCAGCTTTTTAAAATGAGGCAATCTAAATAAATCTCCTTTCAGCCCCGATACCGTCACTGGACCTGCCCCCCCCATCTTCATTAAGCCAACACCAGTTTAATCTTGAATTGAGAGTAAATTAATTCAGAAATAATGGAAAATGAGTGCTTTCTTGACAACCAATGCGACTCAAACTGAACAGGAAGTGCTCCACTAAAGCAACACGTGCAAAGGCCGGCCTCTCGATAACTGCCCCCTAAAACCCAGTTCTTGTCTTTTTCAAAAAGCTTCTTGTACTACATCCTAACAAAGTTTATGACTTCACATGTGGGCCTTTTTTATTGTCTGCTTTACAGACATCATAAAGTAAATGAAAAGAAACTTCAGGCTAGATAAGATTTTACAGACTTTGGAACCCGCAAGCGGAATTTCCTATTTCTTTTCCCTTTATTGAGCTGTAAACTCAGAAACTCTGGACGTTGAAATGTGTGGACCAAACCCGGACACATCAGAGCCCCCGAGCCAGCTGTTACAGGAGGTATTCTGTAGCCGAGACTAGTTCTATCAACACCAGCACCACTGGATGTCAAAGGGAGAACCGATGATAGTGACGCGAGCACAAAACAGTCGCATTTGGGATTATTCATATTCATGGAACGGGGACGGGCGAAACCCTGGGGATGAAGCACCAGGATGGCAAGTCATCATCTTGCCGGTGAGACCCGAAAATAAAATGGCCGGACCGCCTCTGAGGGAGCCGTTTCCATAGCAACCCAGTTGGAGTCGGAGGAGAGGAAAGGCAGAGCGAGGGAGAGCCTCGTCTCTCTCTCTCCATCCGTACACACACGTACTGCACACACTGATGTTACACAATGAAGTATTCAATGTATTTCCGTCGTTCCGTCTCTATGTCTTAACCTACGTCTCTCTAGCTGGTGCAGGTTGAATTAAAGAAGCCACCCCGTCGGTGAACGACGTCTCCGTTAAATCGGTCCGTGTTCGTGTTCGTCAGCGTGTTAGAAAGTGTTTGACGAGGCAGAAGGGAAGCATGGAGAGGTGAGAATGAGTAGGAGTTAGAGAGCCGCAGGCCCTTGGCAGCAGATCAGAGGACGTGATGAAGAACGACAAACCGCACACGGCTGACACACACACACACACACACACACACACACACACACACACACACAGGATCGGCTGGATCGGAGCGGGGAAATGTTATTGCGGTTGTTGAATCGACTCCTCCTGTCACAGATGTTTTATTGAATTAGGCTCAAGATATCTCCAACTAGCTGAACGAAGTTGAAGTGTCAATTGGCCAAAGAAAGAAGCCAAAGATTTCAGTTGATTCAAGCGCTGAAAGGAGTTGAAATGTCCGTTGTGTGCCGGTCGTGAATTGAGATGGATGGGTCCCGAAAGAAATGGACCACTTAAAGTGTGTAAACCGAAAGCCGATTTGAAGTGTAAGCGCTGTGAGCAGTTGCAGTGGGTGTGAACGGTGTGGGACTTGCGAGAAGGTTTTATTGTAGTTCAAAGGTCAGGATCTGAGCCCTGAAAGGGTGCGAAGTCTCAGTTGAAGTATCGGCATTAAAGGCAGATAAACTCAGTAATCTAAGAGGTAAAAGCAGTCAAAGTGTTCGTTGACAAAGAAGTAACCAGGAATGATGAATCATGCTTCGTCATTGTCCTCTCTTATCTGGACACGCTGACCTGTGTGTTCCGTTCCATCTACTTCTACCATTTTATTGAGCACAAGCAGGACGAGCGACATGAACGTCAACGCCTCTTTCTTCACTGATCATTCACAGAAGCAGTAAATGAATCCAGATCCATGAGGGATGCAACCAACGGATGAGAGAGCACGTCGGGAAGTAAAAACAAGATCAAGTGTAGCAGCTACCACAGAGCAGCAATATGTGAAATAATCATGGCCGCTGCTTTGAATGGCACCCAATGAGGCATGTGACGCTACAGGTGTTCCCATCTATCATCATATACCTGCTGCATGTGTGCTTTTTAATTTATTTCTCTTTAACTGGGCCTGTTACACTGAGATGATTACATGAGGGACACGCATCACATCAATCACAGGGCGCCTCCTCTACTTCCTACACGCTCTGGCCGGCCACCGAACTCCAATCGGCTGCACACCGTTATGTGTAATGGGGCGTGGGAGGGCGTTGAGGTAAATAACTTCTCCTGACTGCACTCCAAGCGCTTCTGGATACTACTCACCACCCGTGTTCCCCTGGCGGCTTCTCGGTATCCGTCTAATGGGGTTTTAAAGTGCATCCGTTCAGGTGTTTATTTACACGTGCGTCTGTCAGAAGGCTTTTTAAAATGGGACTTTTGCGATGGGTCGATAGTGGTCGGATATGTTTCGTGGTCAAAAGGAGTGGCAGCTGTAAAACGGTGGATTAACGGACTTCATTTCCTATAAGTTCCTAAATTATAAATAAAAGTCCCCTGTTACTCTTCTTCCCTGCAGAAGACAAGGACTAGAAGAGTATTGTTATTGAAGAATAGCCGCTAACAACGCTAATTCAGCAATAAAACACATTTAATACGCTATGAAGTCTTTTATACTGAAGCAACAAAATGAGGAAATGTTGGGTTTTCATCAGCGGTAAGTCAACAGCACTCAGACAGCGAGTATCAGCTGGAATCCAGCTACATCCTCTTCAATGCATTGTGTAACTCATCACACACACATCACATGTTGTTGTTTTTCTCTGAAGAATGGGTGGAGTGAATTTTCCAGTTCTGGGCCCCCAGAGTCTGTCAGTTGGATATTATTTCGGATGGGAAGACGATCAGAGGTGCGTTTGATATTTGAAAAGCTCTTCTTCATCTTTTGAGGTTACTGCAGTAGACTCCGAAACCGTTCCGCTGATGAGGAACACGAGGAATGAACACGAGCGAGACAGAATCGGATGAATGCGGACGGACAAGTGGATTGTCTCCATTGAAATGTGCAGTAAAGCGTCTCGACATCACCACACGTCAAGAGAAAGCGCTGAAACATCAAAAGCTGCTCTCAGGCCGGCAGCTCTGCCCCTAAACAAACGTATAGAGAGACGTTCATAGTGAAAGGCTGCTGTAGACTCGCTAATCAGGCTTGTTGCTTTATTTCTATATTCGCACAGAAGGGAGGGTGAAAATAATGAAGCTAATAATCAGTAGAAGGCGCTGGGACATTCACAGAGCTGCTAGCAAGGCTGTAGACAAACAGCAAGCAGCCGCCGCCTCTCCTGTTTCCACTCTGAGCCGGGGTTTACAAATTCCCTCTGATTTACAAGGTCATAACCCCCCCTCCTCCTCCTCCTCCTCCCCCCCCCCCGAGCACATGCTCCCGTACAAGGCTGCCGCAATCGATCCGCTTCCTGGTTCCAGGTTGCATGTGGTCGGAGGGGCTGTCCGAGGGCTCCAGAATCGAAACGAGGTCAAGAGGTGGACTTCAAGATGTGCGCGTCAGACGCTTTTTGTATGTGCATCTGCATCAGCTGATGTAAAAGTGGAACAACTATCTTAAACCGTTCAAAAATATTAACATGAAGGAATTATTGTGTTTTTTTTAGCCTCACTTCCAGACGGGTAAACATTTCAGTCACAACAGTGTTTACTGACCCTCTTCTTTTTTCATTGGCTTTTTCTCATCTCATGCACCACCTTCTATAGATGTTTTGTGTGTGTGTGTCTGTGTGTGTCTTCAGCTGCCTACCTGCAACCTTCATTTTTAAATCCCCTCACACACACACACATAAATCCTAGCTCAGTTCCTCAGAGTGAAAAGATTACATGGTGGTGATTTCACCTTCTAATTAGGACTTCATCTCTCTCTCTCTCCCTCTCTCTCTAACACACACACAAACACACCAGGCTGCTTTAGTTACAGCAGGCTGGCTGGAGGCATCTGATAGCTGGGCCTCCAGGGACTCTGATGAGCAGCTACCTGAAATTTAAGCCCCAAAAGGAAGCACTGAGGCACACACACACACACACACACACACACATACACAGTGGTTCCACTGCGTAGCCCACTACGGCTCAAGAGGACGGTGCCACGGTGGATATCATCAACAGATTGATTATCAGCAGCGTTGGACTTGACTTTTGCTTTGAAGGGATCGGACCTTTCTGACGGATCAGGTAGACTTTAACAGCAGCAGGGTATCTGTGCACCGATGCTCCTCATACAGGGCTATTTTTAGCTCCGCCTACCTTTGTGGCCAGATGGTCAGTCAGGTAGCTCGAACAAAAGTTCACCGGGCCACATAACAAAAGTAATGATCCTGATCCCCTCTCACAAAAATGTAATCCAGACTGGTTCACTGCAGGACTCCACTGTGGCTTCCAGGAGGATTTTGGTTTGTGGACCTCTCGTAATAAAACAACCTGAATGTTTCTCCCTGTCTGTTCCAGGACAAAAAGAAATACCTCGACATCATCCACAACTACATGGAGGTCCACGGCACCGTGCACGGCGCCAGCACCGTGCACCTCCCGAGCTACGTCAAGAACCACGGCATCCTGAGCGGCCGAGACCTGCAGTTCCTCCTCCGAGAATCCACGGTGAGACCGCCCAGCAGTAAATTATCTCGGGGAAATAACAGTGTCAGGGTACAGTGCTCACAAACCGACTCCCACGCTTTTCCCTGGAACTGTGGCCCAGCTAACCTGCAGAATATATAAACACGCCGTATCTTTTCACAAATCACGGCCCGTTTGTCAGCGCAAATGGCATAAAAACCTGTTCCTGTGATGGTAATCGCTGCGTGAGTGGGGATTGCTCAGATATAACAGAGTAACAAAAGGCCTAATGACCCACTTATGTCTAAATACAAAGAGTAAGTAATAACTGACGCACATTTAAGTGCAAGTAAATAAGAGTAAAAAGTTCAACTTGGATTAAAGACGTTGGATGTTTGGAGAAAAGGCTGTCTTTGTGTGAATGGAGGCCTTCTTCTGAAAGTCTCAGTCCTTCCACAGAAGCACTTCTCCATTCACGTCAGGACTTGCCTCCTCCTCTCACCACTCAGACCGCTGTCATCCACAAAGACGAGGACGCAGCCGCAGAGACCGAAGCCGGGCCAGGGGTTGTGCAGCGCGGAGCGAGCTCTCGGCGAGACACTTTACACGGCCACTGAATGCGTGTCGAGCCGTTTCACACAAAATAGCTTTGTTATGTGGAGATTATGTGTTATGTGACATAAGACTCTCCGGTATGAATCTTCTTACTTCTTAACTCTGAAGCTATTAGAGCAGAAACAAAACAAGTAACGCAAACGTATGTGCTGTAAATAACGCCTGAAAACCCACTCAAGATTCCTCATAAGTTAGCGGACAACCTTTGATTTTCCCAGCTGACGCTAGCCATTTGTAGTTAGTCCGGGTTGTATGAGTATGACAAGCTAACGTAAGGCTAACGTATAGCTAGCTAGAGCTCCCCAAATCCGATTAAGAATGAAGCTGCTGTCTTTAGCTGATAGCGTCCGAGACCGGCTGCCGAACAGTGAGGAAATACTGCACAACAGGTGTCGCTCATCAACCTGTAACACTACAAACTAAGGCAGCTGGCTAACGGTCTGCAATGTCTGCTGCATTGAAAGATGGAGTCTGTCTTTTGGCTCCAGTCGGCATCCTTCTCAGGAGAACAAGGTGGGAGGGAGCTTCGATTTCTTTAGCCTCTGAAACCAGACGCCTTCCCATCAGAGAGGAGAGGAGAGGCAGACATCAGACATTCCCACGTTCAAAAGAGCCACGGATCACGGTTCAGACGGTTCTCGAGAAAATGACGGAGTGAGATTCAAACCCCTTTTTTGTGCCGAAAAGATTCCCAACATGCGACGCTTGGCTGTAAAAGCGAGGACGTGGTGATGCCGGAGAAAAGCTAAGGTGTATTCAGCAGTGGAGCAGATCATTGAAGTGCTGAAAATAACTTGCTGAAGAGGGGAGCAACACTCGCATAGTGCGATCTCAGATGTGCAGGTTAACCCTCACCGCATAAACTCCCACATCCTCTCATTACGCGCAGGTTCTGCGTGGAAAACCCCAAAAAAGGGGAGAACGGCCAATTAAAGCCCAACAGTTTAGCCACGGGAGAACGGGAGGAGGTGAAGGCCCGGCTCCCAACGCGCTCACTGTTACCTGCAGTCAGGCTGCCTGAGCTAATCGGCCTCGCAGGGTTTAGCTATTGACAGAGCGGATTGTGAAAGCAGTGCGGAGGCGCTTCTGTGAAGAAGAAGAAGAAGAAGAGGGTGTTGTTGTTGGCGTCTGACCTTTCTTGATCTTCCCTCAAACTGAATTTCCTGAAATAAACTCTCGACACGCTGCTCTGCATCAGAGGAACATTGTCAATGATCAAACCGCTGAGGGGCAAAGCGTCAGAGCGGCACGTCGCATGTTTTTACTTGCTTCTGACGTCGCTTCTCTTCTGTTGCGAGTACCGACTGTCTCCGTTTCTTACTTTCCTCCTCCTCGCACCCACCACATCACACGTCAACTACAGATGTGTGTGTGAGGCTAAGTAGAAGTCAAAGTGACGGCTCCTTCCTCTGTCTTACGCATCATCGTCATTCGATTCTGCACAGGAGGAAGCAAACACTCCCCGTGGCAGCCTCATTATCGCTCTGGGTCATGCAACTTCTTTATGTCAAAACCTCAAATGCAAATATAAAGTGGTATTTGCACAGTGAGCGAGTCACAGGTATAGCTGGTGTGATCCTCGTCAGCTTGTGCGAGCTGCTGAAGACGTCACTGTGGCAGTTCGTCACCTTTTGAGTGGGTTATTTTGAGCTCTTTGTTCGTGTGTTTAGTCGCTGCTCGTCTGTCTTTGTAAAGCCGAGTAATAACGGAGAAAATCAATACTTTCTAACAAACACGCCGATATCCATATTGTGGGGCTGAGCGTTGGTGCTTTCACAAAATACTTACACGATGAGATTTTGGAATAAAGTGAGTAAAATCAACAAATAGAACACGGCTGGTGAATTCAGAAAATGACTTCACTTTACTGTAATGCTGCCTTTAAAACGAGGAAAAGACAACACTTATGCCGTAGTAGCATACCCAAGACCTCTAGTCTAATATAACAATATCTATATGATGTCAGTATAGGTAGATGAAGTTACAGCGCTTGCGGTTGCCAGTGGGTCGGGATACGAGTGTCCACTCGGGCAGGACGTTGGTACGGGCGAGGACAAATCAATGGAGCTACGGCTCGGATCTCCCAGGCCGGATTTCACTCGGCACTAAGCCCTGCGGTGCGCGTCGGAGACCCAAAACCGCTTTAATGCGCACTAACGAGGGAGCTTTCAGACGAAGGAAAGGATTCTTATCGACTCCTCGTTTTCAATCTCCTACAGTCAGAGGAGACGCAGGCATCAGTCGTTTCTCTACATCACTGCTTCTCCTCCGTCCCCCCCTCCCCTCCTCCTTCACTAGGAATAGGGGGCGACTGTTTCTCAGCATTGAGGAGGTTTTACACACACACACACACACACACACACACACACACACACACAGAAGAAGTAGTGAGCTTTGCTGCCACCTGTTGGCAGGACTCTGCTCTGTTAAACAGAAACGTTTGAGTGAGTCCACACATAAGTGAGCATAAAATAACAAGCCAGGTCTGATTATTCGAGTGTATCCGACACACACACACACAGACTAGCCATTGTAGCCCTGCCGCAAACAAGCCACACAAGCCTCCCGCCCCCCCGCGTCCCGGTCCCACGCTCATGTGGACACGCTGCCCTGCAAATATTTGCTCTCCCCATCCGGGAGGAGTGAACTTGTTAATAGAGCCCCCGCTTGTTCTTCAGAAGTACAGTATCGACTGTAAAGTGTGCGGGCGGCTTTTAAAAATAACGTACAATAAGTCGACACGGAGGAGAGCCGTTCACAACATCAGCGGTCACAGGTGGTAGACGTGTGCAGCTGGTGACGGGGGGCTGCAGGTGATGTATTAACGTGGTCCGTCCCACCGGGCTGCTCAGACAGCGTGTCCTCATCGAACATCCAGCGCCCTGAGAGGAGTAATCAGTGTCCTCACGTTATCCTGCTTGTGTTTCCTCCCTTGTTTTCTCCAGACAATGTGCTGCCTCGGCTGTATTTAGTGCTGACAGCAGGTTTTGTTTCAACGAGGGCTAACTGCTGCTATCAGCAGACATCAGGAACTCCTCAACACGGCCGGTGGGCTTCTCTAACTTTCATCAAACCGTCTGGTGGAGGCTGATCTCCATATTTTCTCTCTCCACTGCAGTTGTTCGTGGGTCTGTCCTTCCCCTACGAGGGTCCCGCCCCCCTGGAGGCCATCGCCAACGGCTGCGCGTTCCTCAACCCCAAATTCAGCCCCGCGAAGAGCAGCAAGAACACGGACTTCTTCAAGGGGAAACCCACCATGAGAGAGGTGAGAGGAGCTCACAGGCGTCTTTCACTCTGCTGCTCAGGATGCGACCTCTAACCTCTTCTCTCTCGTCGTTGTTGTCGTCTGCAGCTGACCTCTCAACACCCGTACGCTGAGGTGTACATCGGCCAGCCCCATGTGTGGACGGTGGACATCGAGAACCCTGTGGAGGTGGAGGCGGCCATCCACTCCATCCTCAGCCAGAAGGTAGACACAGAGGCCTTCCTCATGAAATGTCTGCGTTGTGATAGAAATGATGTCATGTTAGAGGTACATGTGAGGCTGGCCAGGTGTATACAGTACCTATGCTGCAATGGACCTGCAACTAATGATCAGTGAGTCTGCAGGTAACTCTCTGGAGTCATCGTTTGGTGTATAAAATGTCAAAAAGCTCCTGTCACAATTTCCTCAAACCCAAAGATATTCAATTTAGTCTCCCAGTAAGACGATGAAAAGCCGCAAATCCTCAGTTAAGAAGCTAAAACCGGGAAATCTGAAGTGTTTAATTAAGTATCAAAATATGATCAAAAAATGTCCAGCGGCAGAGTGAGAGTACAGGAGAGAGAGAGAGAGATCCGGTTCCGTCTTCCCGTCCTCGCCCATGCATATTTATTGAAGGACCCGGGACCTCGTGTCGTGTTGTGCTCCGCCGAGCGACTCGGAACAATGGCCTTGTTCACTGGACGAGCCCGCGGAGCCGCATATGTTCTGTGATCCGTGGCTCCGGCTCGGCTCCCCTCCTCATCTTCCCTCCCCCTTTCACAAAGACATGGAGAAAGCATGCGAGTGACTTAGTGCCACAACAAAGGCTTCCGTTGTTGGTCCTCCCCGTTTGAAGTTTCCCTAAATCAGAGTCCGTGGAGGTCGATGGGACTCTAAAGGGCTGATGTTTCACCATGCTCTCTCTCACACACACACACACACACACTTCTCTGATCAGTCCGTCTTGTGTTTGTGCGATCAGATCGAGCCCTACCTGCCCTATGAGTTCACCTGTGAGGGGATGCTGCAGAGAGTCAACGCCTTCATTGAGAACCAGGTGATGACAGTGAACACTGGAGAAGAGCACTCAGTAAAACGCAGAAAGAAACCCAACAACTAGCTGTTATCGTCTTTGTCAGTATCACCAGTACCATTGCTGCGTGTCCAGTAGTGTGACTCCATGTTGTGTCGTACAGGACTTCTGCCACGGCCAGGTGATGTGGCCCCCCCTCAGCACCCTGCAGGTGAAGTTGGCAGAGCCGGGACGCACCTGCAAGCAGGTGTGCCAGGAGGAGCAGCTCATCTGTGAGCCGTCCTTCTTCCAACACCTCAACAAGGACAAGGACCTGGCCAGGTGGGACACTCACACACACGTTTACACGGGAACATAAACACTTTCCTCTGTTGTAGTTGTGATTGTTAAAGCGGCCAGCAGGTGGCAGCACACCACATCCAGAGTGGAGAATTTAAATACACTGCAGTGCCGTGTTTAAACCACCGGAGGGCCCAGTTTGTTCACTGGGATTAAATGGGCCAGACTGATGTTGAAGAACACAGTGTGTGTGTGTGTGTGTGTGTGTGTGTGTGTGTGTGTGTGTGTGTGTGTGTGTGTGTGTAGCTTCCTCGCTCTGATTCAGACAGAGATAAACAGTCAGCATAGAAACTGAAGGTGCTCTCTCTCTCTCTGGTCTCAGGTTCGGCGTGGACTGCCAGACGGTGGAGTCCAGTGCCGACACGGTGGTGCCGGCCTACAGCGCGGCCCGCCGCCACTGCATCTTCCAGTCCGACCTGCTGCTGTTCAGCTGCGCCGGCGCCCACCAGTCGCTGCAGCGCATCTGCCCGTGCCGCGACTACATGAAGGGCCAGGTGGCGCTGTGCAAAGACTGCCTATAGCACCAACACGCCGGCCGAGGGAAAGGGGGGGGGGGGGGTGAATGAAGAGGGAGCAACTTAACCAGTGTGTTTGAGACTCGTGCCGCTCTCCATCGACCACACTTTAGTGGGACGACGTCTGGACAGAAAAGACTGTATGTCCATCATATTTATTGTTCCCCCCCCCCCCCTCCCCCTCAGCTGCAGGAAGTGAAGCAGCCCACCCGAGCATCCGCAAGCCGCCCCCCCTCCCCCCCCGGATTCTGCGGAAGTGCTGTGAAATTACTTGAATCAACAGAAAGGGAGCCGTCGTAGACTTTTAAGAGTGCTGCTTCCTCCTTTGGTAGACTGCACCAATCAGTGACCGCCCGCCTGTTCTTCAGGTTCAGGGCAGCGAAGGACCAAGGACACTCAGCACCCCCTCCCCTCCCCCCTCCCCCCTGGTCTAATCTGAAATTGTTTATTCTTTTGGTAGGTTTGCACTGGACTGGCTCGCCAGAAGGCTCACACACACACACACACACACACACACACACAGTTTTACACTGTAACCAACTCGTTGGTCTCGTCCGTACGAACATGAGAGCGGACCTGCATCGTAGACATTTTTATCCTGACTCGTACCCCCAGACTCTCAAGCAGCGGTCCTCTTTCGCCCGTGTAAGACGGGACAGTCCAGTCGTGGATCGGTCACCGGCCCCCTTCATTTTCACACATTCACTTTAAATGTCACTTATTTAAAAAACAAAAAAAAGAGAGGATAGAGTACGTGTGTGTTTTCTACTAAAAGGCCAGTAGAGGAGCGTAGAAATGTCTTTGTGACGCCATCCGTCCTCTGTAGCTAAGGCTGTCGCGTGTCGTAGGACGTCGTGTCGTAGATGATGGGCCGTCGTCGGTAGCGGACTACTAGGTGACAGGAAGACGTTTCCCCGTAGACTCCGCAGCGTGCAGAGAAACATGAAAACCTAACCGAGGTGTTTGTCCGTGTCTTAACGTACACAAGTTGTTTAAATACAAAAAAAAAAAAAAACGAAACACAGATCCATGTTCGCCTCCCATCTGCCAGACAAAAAAAACACAAAACACACTTCTCGTTTTCTTTAAAGAATCGTTAGGATCCTGATTTACCTGCAGATTTGCGAAGAAAAAGAAAATTAATTTAAGTCAAATTCAGAGTTCTTGTGGTGAATTGGGGAATAAATGCACTACGGTGATCTATGAGGTTTGACAAGATATTAGTAACACTGTATATTGTTCATAAGGGTTTTAAAGTTTCTTTTTTATTTATTTTGTATACAAATCTTTATCTGTGTTGCTGGAAATCTTTTCTTTTTTATTTATAGGAGCGTCTTTTTTTTCCATTTTATAGATTTTTATTTATGGAGAGTAATATAAAGAAGAAGAAGAAACGCTTGCTTGTCTTTCAGTGTATGAACGAGAGTTCGGAGGCTTCTGTCTGCTTCTGTTCAGCTTTCAACAGTGATGAGAAAAGACCTTCAGAGTCTCGCTGGTCATTTCAGCATTTTTATAGAAAACGTTTGAACAATTAAAAAGCGATTTGATGTTTTACTAAAGCTGAACTCATGATTGGTTTAAACTTAGTGTTAAATAACTGTTTTAATGGGGGGGGGGGGGGGGAGGATCGTCTTCATCGTCACTCTGTTAAAGATGGACAGCGGTGGACAAACCGGCGTCTCGTACACTTTGTGCTTTGATTTCCAATCACTTTTCTGTTTGCACGTGTAAATCAGCACCGTCCAGCTGTTCTGCCTCACCGTCAGCTCCTTTTGTTGTTTTTTTTTACTTTTGTAAACGGGCCAGCGATCTGCCGCCAAGTTAGCGTTTCAAAGAACATGATGTGCCTTTTCGCGGTTTAGTTCGGTTCTGATTGAGAAAAATAAAACCACTTGTGATACGGCCTTCAGTCCCACATCCAACTCCACATAGCAGCTGCAGGATTCCCTCTCCTGAGTCAGTTTTGCGTCACGTGAATTCAAATCGTAGTTCATCGAATTTAAAGTTAATACAATTAAAATCAGTTAAATTGAATCAGTCCGAACCTTGTAACTATAAGAACGGCTGTTCATTCAGCTCAGAAAATGTTTCCTGTGCGTTCTTCAGAATGTACATGTTTTACAGTAATTGGATTACTCGCGTCCAGCAGCAGTTTGAGTTCAGCAGCATCCATGTAAACACATCATTTAGTGTCCTCTTCTCCACTGGATCAATGAGGAATTTGCTGTTTTTTTGTTTTGTTTACATGGGGATGGTTGAGTTCCGACTAGGAGACAGTGGAATGCCCAAACCGTTTGTGCTGCACTGAAAGCCTTATTTACTTTGTGAGTCAGGGTTATTCCGAGCATGCCGTCCATCGGATTATCAACCGTTTGGTTTCTAGAGAACCGTATTCGTCTTTGTCCTCAGCATCAAATATCAAAAAAAAAAAAAAAGCAAACCTGCTACTTAGAGCCACACGAACATGTAATCTCTTTTTCAGCCTCGATCGTTTGAACCCGTCAGTTAGAGCGGTGGTGAATAACGCCATGACAACTTCTTTTTGTTCTTCACAGTCCTTGATGAGGAAGAGGGATATAACTTTATTTTTAAATAAACCTTTTTTCTGTGACAAAAGGCTCAGACTCTTGTTTAACATTTGTTTTACATCACAGCAATACAGAGTCAGTATTTACATCGGCACAGAAGAGTACGGTGTGTGTGTGTGTGTGTGTGTGTGTAACAAGTCGTACAATACTGAGCAGAAAGCTACATTTGGGCCTCAAACATTTCAGGCACAAATACAACCCCTGTTTGCTAAAACGTTCTCACAACCTTAAAATACCACTTTTATATTCAGATAAAAGTCCTTAAATGTGACAAAACACAAATAAATACGCCGCACAAACTAGTCCCACAGCGCAGCGCGCACACATTCGGTTACAGTGACAGAAGAACGGTCCTCCCTCCTGCTCACACACTCACCAAAACATTCAGCGGTACGATTAAGGTTAGGAGTCAGGAAGGAGCAGACGGGATGGAAGGAAATGTCAGTTTGGTGATTCATAGTGTGGAATACTCATAACAGTAATACTAGTAAATAACAGTAGTACTCGTAAATAACAGTAATACTAGTAAATAACAGTAAGTAACAGCTTTCTTCCCGAGGCCCAGGAAGCCACTGTGCTACAGAAACTCAGTTTTGTGCTTTTACACATTCAAATGTCAGGGTATAACAAACCACCATTCAAAATAAAACTGACTTAATTCAAAATATCCTATAAAAAAAAAAAAAAAGTCTCGTCATAATTTAATCAGTAAATTATTAACATCACTCCACAAGTTGTAAGAGAAATGAGGGCGTCCCTTTCAGATCCCAAAATCAAACAGCAGGTTCAGATAAGGACACAGGATCAGGAATGTTCACGAGTCACTGCAGTAGGCTCAGGAGAACCGTCACGGATAGAAAACAACAAAAGTGACAAAGCCAAAATTAAAACATTGCCCAAGAAGTTCATCAGATGTGCAATTTCAGTGTAAACTTTCAGTGTTTCAAGACAAGACAGACTATTTCATGACTAGACAGACTACATGAATACATGTGCAGGGGTGGAAACAAGGACACCCCAGAGTCCAAGCTGCCCAACTCCAATCCAACAGATTCCACTAACTAGTCTCGCTCGTAGCACTTCTACTAAATCCCAAATAAACTGGGGACAAGAAGCTGCTGCCCTTCCAGCGTCCAAACCAAGAAGAAACCTTCATACGTCAATGGTCACGAACCAAACAGGTGAAATTGGCTAAACCACCACACAAGAGCCTCCTCCTGTCACAACACAGACCGCCGCTGGAGCGCAACCCTCCATCTGTCACACACTGGCAGGAGTCCATGCACAGATATATGCAAACACCAATCAAACAAACACGTAAGATCAATGAGAATAAAAGAGCAGCTTATGCAAACCAGCAACATCCGTATATAAAGAGAGGCAATAAAAATAAGCGTGCCATACCTGCTGTGGAGGAGACGCAGTGAGCTCATGGCCCAGCTGAACCAATCAACTAACGAGCCGCCACTGATCAGCCAGAACACACCTGGTGTGTTCCTCCGCTGCTACATCAGCTACATCCATCACTTTCACTTGATAGCACAGCTGAGCAAAGGCCTCTATGAACCATGGGTAAAATAAACTGCAGTGTTCTGACAGGGCGATGAGGTGTAACTGAGGTAATGCACATCAACTTGTTGTGGATCCTCTGGCGTCCACATGTCCCCCGTACGCTGCAGTGCAAGCTTTCACAATCAACTGCCTCCATCTTTTCAACCATCTTGTTTAAATACAGAGGCGTGAAAACAACAGACCGACCCATTCACTGTTAAAAGACGGATAAAGATATATGTACCAAATCGTACAACACTTAAAAAGGCGGCAAGGATTTCATCCATCCGTCGCTGTCGTCACCGGCCTGGATCCTCAGATGAATGAGAGGACTGTACACACACTGGAGGACCGGATGCGATTGTCTGTGGAGAGAGTGTGTGGAGTGTGACCCCCCCCCACCCCCGTCTCTCTCCCTTCCGTCCCTCCCAAACCCTCCTTTCCCTCCGCGGTCCGTCACTCAAAGCGCTCGTAGTTCCTGGTTTGTCGGAGCCGCGGCACCATGTCGATCAGCAGCCTGCGGTAGAAGAAGAAGAGGCTTTTTTTAGGAAGCAAAAAGAGAAAACAGGGACTTGATGCGAGCACTTTGATCCCCATTCCGACGCACTGCAGACAGACAAATAGATTTTATGTTTTCGCTGAAGGCAGAAAATCTCACCGCGTCAGCAGTGAAGATTAAACCTTTCATCTGAGAGCCCAATGTTTGTGCATGATCGCTGGAGAAAGTTTCACAGAATCCTTTTGTGCATGCACGTATGGCTCGTTTTAATTGGTTAATTGGCAGTTTGAGGGGTCAGTGATTTATTTATTCAGACAGGGCAATTGCAAAGAAAACTATCATCTGCACTCTCTAGTAACCACTCACTTGACTCCATAGGCGAGGATGATGAGCCCGATGAGGACGCCTATTGACCCATCCAGGTACCACACCTGGGGCTCATGCTTGAACACTTCGGCGCTGATGAGGATGGAGAACCCCATGACTCCCCCCACCAGTGAGTTGAATCCTGGGAAAGTTCAAACGAGAGTCGTTTTAGAAACATCTGACACCGATGAGGGTTTTGGGCTTCCCCCAGACACCTGCTAAGAGTCCAGCGTATGTGTGAGGGGACAGACTGAAGTGGTTGTGTCTGAGTATCTGTGTGTGCACCCACCGTCGGTGATGAGGGCCCGGCTTGTGAGCACTTTGCCGAGCATGAACTTGATCACGGCCAGGGTGATGCACACCAGGCCGCTGACGACGGACACGCTGAACAGGAAGTCGTCCTGAGGGAGACGGAGGGACGAGAGGAAGGGTTAGTTTCGATTTTAGGATGCGTCTTCGCAGTCGAAAATAAAATCATAGTTACGTCATCATTTTATCCAATTGGACATTTCTGTGTCATAATTAGCAAATTAATTCTTGCGTTTTGGCCAAAAACGTCACAGTGACCCAGACCTTCAGCCACCAGGATATGACCAGTGCTTCCTTGAGTCCAAGTTCACTTTGAAGCGATGTCGTCCAGGCGTTACTGAGACAACACGTGGACCGGATGGATGAACAACCCAAAACCATAAACCGGTGTGCGAGTCATAAATATCAGCTCCCCAAAGGTCATATTTAATTACTTATTCCGGCAATTATCTCCATCTCATCAAGCGCTCGGCCTTTGAGTTTTCTTTCTTGTCACACCGATTGTGAGTCTCACTGGAAAGAGCGTCAGCGAAAATGCCCGAAATATAAATGCGCAAAGGATGGATGGAGGGGGGGGGGGGGGGGGAGGGGGGGGGCTGCAGAGCACTCAGTGCCTCTGCGGCAGCATTAATATTGCACTATGGCCTTGGAGCTATGAAAAGCTACTTTGGCGAGCTCGCAGACATCAGAGGGGAGATGGAGAGAGAAGCTCAGCATGCTGCAGAGACCCGAGTCGGTGCTGGCTCAGCTGTGACAACAACACCTTAGACGGGTATCGTCCTCTAAACAGTGAACAGCATTTTTCATTTTGGGCTCACGAAGGACGGAAATGTGGACACACGCACACGCACACACGCACGCACCCCGAGGGAGCTGATGACAGACCGACGCTGCCCAGAATGTAAACACTGTGCTTTGACATTTCCGTTTGACTTCCAGAGCTCCTCGTGCAGAATATCAAAACGGGCCGAGCTGTTCCGATCAGGCAGGGCGGGGCCAACAGGAGCCTGGTTTATCATCACGAGTATTATTCATCGCGGTGATCGGACGTGGGGGCTTTCTGAGTGGACGCGTCCTCGACGCTGAGAGGCCACTGCGGCCTCTTCAAATGAATTTAAACGTCACAAGAAGTGCCGAGGTGAAGACGACGCCGCCTTCGTTTTTTTGGCCGCTAAATGACATTAATTGGGCTCAGAGGACCAGCAGAGCAGGAGCAGTCAGGTGTCAAGAAACAAACATGCTCCCCCCCCCCCTGTCTGTATCCTCCTCTTCATCGCCGCTGCATACCTCAGCAGCTGCTTACCGTATTAACATTTCATAGCGAGGAGGAGGAGGAGGGAGCGAGGGGAGGCTGTGAAAACAGAAGCGTATTTGCGGCGTGAGTAGCGGAGGGCTGTGATGCTCTATTTATAACTCAGACTGCGATGCACCAGAAACCAGCGTAGTGGAACCCGGCTGCGTGACGGAAGACTCAGAAAAACACAAGCTGTCTGCCTCGCCCGCTCCCACACTCCGCCTTTTGTTATCGCCTCGCTGCAGCCACAGATGAATAGATGGAACAGCCGGTCCGATGCCTCAATGAAGGATTTGAAAACGAATTGAATTTGGAGCCCGAGCGAGTTGCACAAGGCTGTTTTGAAACTCTTGAAAAGGGGCGGTTCTCAGCGTGGTGTGTGTCTGTTCTGCAGAAAATGTGAGAGATTTGTTAATGACTTTAGTTGTGTTGTGCTCTACAGCCTCGTATCAAAGCATAACAGCGTGTGCAGCAGATACAGCTCATTCTACACGACCTGTGATCACATCTGAGACTAAAACAGGCAACAATAGTGGAAAGAGGCAAGGATCTAATATTTACTCATCCTCATCATCATCATCCCCATCACTGGAGACATGACTACTGCTCTGCAGCGGGGCAGTAAAGCTATTTCAGGAGGTGTGAAAGCTCACGAGTCTTCACACCTGAGATATGTGACATTCTTCATCCAGCAGCAGCAACACTGTTACACCTCTGTCCCTCCCCCCCCCCCCCCCCCACACACACACACACTCTAATGCAACACTGCCTCCTCAACATCAAATGAAATAAAGCAACCACATCATCCAGACCTCACTTGTGATTTTCCAGAGCCAAAGCGGTCCATCTGTTCAGTCACACTGAGCTCCTCCCCTTGGCCCAAACCACCAGCCCTCCAGTGACCGGCGCTACGTGACGCCCACCTTATCACATGAACTGCCAGGTCAGCACGGCAACACGGGGACAGAATAACTCATGTTACGTCAGCCGCTTCATGCAAATCACGGCCTGCATGTTGTTTGTCTTGGAAAACTGAGAAGTACACTCAGATCTCAAGACGATATTATTAGAAACGGGCACAAAGTCGACAGGCTTTCTGAGAGAAAACCCTCGTCTGTGGCCGACTGGTGGTATCACAGCATGGAGAGCAGATGAGTCCTGGACAGACAAAGTGTAAGAACTGCTTATCCACCAAACATCTGGCACCCTGACTCCAGTGAGACGGACAAACCCGTAAAGTCACCCTGTTTGACTGTCCACGTCACAATAACAGAGATTTGAAAGCGTTTAGGGTTAAACCCATAACAGAATCTCTACTAACTCTATCTAACTCGAATCTATACGAGCTAATGCTTTCATACAGCCTCGTCGGCTCTGCTGAAATCCGTTCTGTGTTGGTAATTAATGAATGACTCCTTACCACTTCAGGTAGCAGCTTGGTGGCCAGGTCGTGGATGGCCTTACCCAGAATGCACAGGGAGGACAGGATGAAAACCACGCCCAGGATGACACAGGCTCTGCGGAGGAGAAGAGACGGAAGTAAACTGCGGCGACGAGCACGTCAGGAACTACGCAAACACAAAGTATGAAGCCAGACAGTAAAAGGGATTCAGACTGAATTATACTGCCCCTACAACAATCCGTGGATGACGGTGAACTGTGTCACACCGGTGTACGGGGCCAAGCTGCTCCGTGAAGACTTCGTAGGAAGCAGCAGATGTCCTTTAGGAACCTTCTACCCAATTAACAAGGTCTCCAGGGAGACGGAACAACAACTGGAGCATGTGCTCCGGTCACGCATGGCCACCGGCGAGTGCTCGACCCAGAAAGCCACACTCGTGGGTCGTGGGCTGAGGTAACCACGGCAACGCCCGACATCACCCCGGGGAGTCCACACACACACACACACACACGCCATCCCCAGTAACAGGCCGCCTGCTGTGTCTTGACTCCATGACGACACACAACTACAGCGAAAGGAACAACGGATCCATCGAGTCACTCATCTCGACGCTTGTTACCGTGGCAACCGCTCTGTACCTGGGCGCCGCTACTCGGCCGCATCTCCTCGATCGAACGCAGACAGATGAGAGAACGCACGAAGAAGAATGTCGATTCGCTGGTTGTCAGTGGTTTTCCTCACTAACGGTCTAACGAATACACAAAAAGCAGAAGAAAGGAAACACAACGCTACAGTGTGTGTGTGTGTGTGTGTGTGTGTGTGTGGGCGTTTTAGTTACTTGCATGTGATTATCACTTTCCTGTGTGTTCACTTATGCATGAATGTATCTGTGTGTGTGTGTGCGTGTGTGTGTGTGTGTGGCCTCTTGGTGAAGCCAATTACTGGCTGAGCGCCTCCCCGAATTTCTCCAATTAGCTGCTGAAGTGACATAATGAAGGCTGCTGTCTTGATGATATTTTAATGAGATTTTACACTCTCACATATCCATCAAAAGTATTTTTGTTGATCTGCTTTATTGATGTAAACCTGCAGTTTTGGTTTTGGATCTTACACACAGTTACACACAATCATATACTCTGTACCTTCAGTCAATATTTGGTTTCATTTACATTGGAAGTGAGTGACTGAACAACGACGACTGAGATTTGATTTTCAGCTATTATGAATTTATAATTAAAAAACAATAAAATTACCGAAATAGACACTGTGACAGACAGCTGCGTTACACCCCCCCCCCCCCTTTCAGTCGCCTGCTTGAGCACCCTCACCATTCAGCTGGCTCTGAAAAGGCCCACCTGACCTCCCCACACACACACACACACACACACACACACACACACACACACGCCATTCTCAGCAGGTACAGATAAGACGCGAGGCGATCGGTCCCAGCGGGGCCGAGGCTGACAAAGCTGAAGAGACCCTTTATCTGACACACTTAACTACTGGACAAAGCCGGCCCCCCACACATACACACACACACACACACACACACAGTGTGGAAACATTAAAGTGGATTTCATCACTTTTATAGGTTTGTTTTGGTCGTCATAGATGAAATCAAAACATCTGGGCGAGCTGAAAAGAAAGGCTCCATCTATCTTATATTTATAGAATTGAAAACCTTTTTCAGGCCTTTGAGGCGCACACTCACAGCTGAAACTTGATTCCTGCGGCAGGTCTGACTTGCTCTTTCTTTTTTTTACGCTGCCTGTACTCACATGTATTCGCGGTGTGCCGAGTGGACGGCCGCGGCGTTGCTGTACCGCCACAGCACGATGGCCGAGGACAACACGTCCAGCACGGCGTCGAACTGCGGGGGGGGGGGGGGACAGTTACAGCGTTACACTCGCTTCGTTACGGCAGAAGGAAGTGGAGGATTTACGGTCGACTTACGGCAAATCCAAACGCAGAGGCGCTGTGGCGCATGATGGACACAGCTGGAGAGACACACAGAAAGAGAGAGCGAGATACTGAACAAGTGACATTTCATTTCATGTGGAGATCACACACAACCATCTTTAATCCCCAATCTTCCTACATATAGGCATGGACTCTGCATGTGTGTAGACTTTAAAACACCAGCATGAAAGTCGTAACTGGCTGTCTTTGGCGCGCTTATAACGAGCTGCAGATGTCTTGAAAACATTGTAATCGTCTGCACACCTGCAATGGCGGGGGGAAACTGGGATGAGAGCGAAAGGAGCGAGATGGAGGTGCAGATAGATGGGGGGGGGGGGGGGGATCCTCTCCTCCCACGTTTATTTTTAGCGACGCTCACTGGGGGCCAGACACTCAGCCCTGCAGAAACGCATCTCTTTCCCTGCGCCTCCACTATCTCTCTGCTGCAAGGATAGTGAAATTATGATTCCTTCATCCATCCTCCGAACCTTTATTGTTTCATCTCTCTCTGGGCTGAAGGAGCAATCATCCACTTGCACTGACCAAAATGAAAAACAGGGACGAAGTCTGCACTTGAACACAACAACCCTTGAATACAAATGAGTAGATGTTTAAAAAAACAAATCATATCAGAGATCTGCAGGGATGGAAATGTCCAGATGTTTCTATCTCCATAAAGACTCCACTGTGATACTAGTGGAAACCAGTTTAACTTCTGTATTTAAACTGTGCCTCGGCTTTGTGCATGGTTACAGACAAGCAGCTCAGCAAATACAACTTGACAGCTGCTCAACCGCAGGTAAGCAGAGAGTGACGGCATGTCGAGGTGTCACGTATCTGCCAGAGTTGGCATAACAAGAAGGAGAACGTAGCAGGCGAGTGAGGCCTTCTTCTTTTGTCCACATGTGAAGGCCTTCGACGCGCCACGCTCTTATTTTGAAAGTTCAATTCTTGCTTTCATGCTGTTTTATACAAGATGTTCGTTGGCAGAGGTCTCATTTGGGATGCAAACCCGCAAAAGACCCGCCACGTTGTCGGGTAATGACGGATATGCTGCGAGTCGGATCACCGGTCTCATGAACAGCATGTCCAGTTTGCACATGAAAGTCTGCAGATATTCTCAGTCTCCTGCATGACAGAAAACTCATATCTCTGCACATCTGCAAAGCGGCGTTTGAGGTGACTTTGCACGTTCGTCCATCAAGCAGACTAATCTGCATTCACCGCGGAGCAGGAAGAGGCATCGGTCGAGCGCGGCAGGATGTGGCGGCGAGACGAGCAGAGTCTGTGATGCTTTTTAAGAGATCTGACACACGTTCATGTCTGACTGCCTCAGAGTTTTTCAAATGTCTAAATAATCGGAGCCTTCGAATCCAATTTCGCCAATTGGAAAAACAAGATGAAACATAACTTGGAATTAGATCTACAAAGTGAATCACTTCTATCCTAAATTAGGATTCAAAGGGAGGGAACCTTTGACCCGCAGAGACATTGATAAAAGAAACAAACTGATGCAAACATCTGAGAGGCACTCAGAAACACAGAACGAGTCACCGCATCCACGCAGAAAAACCAGAATGTGTACGACAAGAGGAATACAACTTGACGGCGTTGCTTATTTTTAACTGAGAGAAACTGTCATTTGAAGTGGCAGCGGTGGGAAACTGAAGGTTTAGTGAAACAGGACGTGGGAATGAAGCGTGGACCGTCAAAGCGTTCTTCGTGTCGTCTTTCATTTTTGTTGTTTGATCAAAGGTGTCGGGTGTCACATTGATCTGCAGGGCGACACAGTAATTGGCAGAAGCATCCCTCAACTGAAGAAGCAAGCGGCGGGCGTCAGCTTTGCGCAAGGCAAGGCAAGTTTATTTGTATAGCACATTTCAACGACAAGGTAATTCAAGGTGCTTCACATAAAACCATTAAAAGCATCAAAACATAAGGCAAAAAAAAGGAGATTTAAAAACAATTAAGAACATTAAAAAACAGGCAGCAGCAAACAGAAAGGTCTTCAGTCTTGATTTAAAGGAGCTGAGGGTCTCAGCAGACCTGCAGCTTTCTGGGACTTTGTTCCAGATATGTGGAGCAGAAAAACTGAACGCTGCTTCTCCATGTTTAGTTCTGACTCTGGGAACAGAAAGTAGACCGGTCCCAGACGACCTGAGGGGTCGGGATGGTTCATAAGGTAGCAGCAGATCAGAGATGTATTTTGGCCCTAAACCATTCAGTGCTTTGTAAACCAACAGCAGGATTTTAAAGTCAATTCTTTGTTGGACAGGAAGCCAGTGCAAAGACATCAGAACTGGGGTGATGTGATCCACCCTCCTGGTCTTAGTGAGGACTCGAGCTGCAGCGTTCTGAATCAGCTGCAGCTTTCTGACGGACTTTTTACAGAGACCTGTAAACACACCGTTACAGTAGTCCAGTCTGCTGAAGATAAATGCGTGGACAAGTTTTTACAAATCCTGTTGAGACATAAGTCCTCTAATCCTTGATATATTCTTCAGGTGATAGTAGGCTGATTTTGTAATTGTCTTGATGTGGCTCTTCAGGTTGAGGTCTGAATCCATAACTACACCTAGATTTCTGGCTTGGTTTGTGGGTTTTAACATCAGTGATTGAAGCTGAGCGGTGATTTTCAATTGTTCGTCCTTGGTACCAAAAACAATTACTTCTGTTTTATCTTTGTTTAATTGAAGAAAATTCTGGCACATCCAGTTGCATAGATGCCTTTGAAAGCATCACTTCCTGTGAGCCAGAGGACTCGTCGAAAAAGACCGTACTCACTGAAAGCGACGATGGCCAGCATGAGCGTCATCACTATGGAGACCCAGGACACCCACAGAGCCTTCTTGCGGTAACTCTGCGCTTCGTGGGGCTTCAGGCGCATACTGCTTTCCAGGAGACCTGCAGACAATGACCCAGGGCACAGTGACACACACACACGATATAAAGACTCTCACTACTATAATAAACTGACTTTAATAATATGGATGGGGCTACAAGAGTTATTGTATATTTCTAAGATACGTAGAGTTTCTACAGCTATGCTAGCGACTTTGTGCTTTAAGCTAAATGCTAACATCATCGACGCACATCCATGCTCACAATGACGATGCTAAAGTTTAGCGGTTATTATTGATTTGCTAATTAGCACTTAAAACTAAATACAGCTGAGGTGGACGGGACTGTCATTGGCTCACGATGTAGTCCTAAACCAAAGCATTGACCTGTCGTGAGCACTAAGTGATGGCAACACGAGGGCGGTTCATCCTGAGGGGAGCGTGAATGTCTGAAACTAATTTCGTGGAAATTCATTCAAAGGTTGTCGAGGCATTTTTACTCAAAATAGCACACGTTCAACGTTACGGGTGGCGCTAGAGGAACAGTCGGCGGATCACCAAAATCACTGGGATTTATCCTCTGGGAACCGTGAACGAATTTTCAGGTCAATACATCCGATAGCTGATGAGATATTTCAGTCCGGGCCAAGGCGGTGGATTGAAATTAAACCATGCGAGAAGATTCGTGAAGATTTTTTTTGGAGTTCGTAAATTACAGCCACTTTATTACTCTATCAATTGATCGTGGCCCTGTTCATATGTGTTATTATCCCTTTCCCGGAGAAAGTCCATTAATTCTGATCTCCAACAACACAAATAAATTGCACCTTTCACAGCTTTCCAAGCAGCAATTTCCACTTTTTTCACTTTTGGCTTTCACTATGAGGCTTGAAATGTGTTTGAGTCGTCCAATCAAATGAGCATCGTGTCTGCTTTTGTTTTAGTCACAGTTAAAATATTGTAATAAAGTAATATTGAACGGGCACCAATCTTCTATTGCAGGGGTGTCAAACATACGGCCCGCACGGTCCTCATGCCCGGATGTGGCTCCGCCAATTTTACCGGGGATGCATCGGCGGTGACTTGTCTGTACTTGGGACAGCCAAATATCCCAGAATGCATTTTGCACCAGCAACAGGAAACAATGTCGGAGGAGAAATCACACAACTGGAAGTACGTGTTGTGGAAGTCACAGATATCCCGGGAAACTAAACTAAATATTAGGAGTACCCTACGGTACTCCACGTCATTTTACATTTTACATTTACACCGTCTTACATTTACAACCGGCCCTTTGAGGGCGACTGTGATGCTGATGTGGCCCCAGAGTGAAAATGAGTTTGACACCCCTGTTCTATTGGCACCCTAATAATAATAATAATAATAATAACAATCAGACTAGTGTTTGAAAAGGGCATCGGTTCCATTACAGTGACAAAGACATATTGCCCATAACAACATGACACATCTATATCTTAAGGTCAATATCAGATCACTTGGGTGTGTACAAGCGCAGGAAAAGCATAAGCATCACTCTTTTCCAAAAAGCACAAAAAAACCTGTAATAACAGCACAGTCATTTAGGAAGCTTGTGTCTGGCAGAATAAACCGTATTCCACATCTTACCAGCTCTGTAAATAATGTATCATATTGACCATAACAATAAGATTTGTGTTGCATCAAGTCTGAATGGATGTGAAGAACTTTAAACATATATATGTTTAAAGTTCTTCACACCGCCTACCTCCGTCCTCCACGCTGTCTGCTATCTTCATCTCCTGGTCCATCTTGAAGCCTTCTCCCTGACTTTCTGTGTCGGGCTGCTGCTCCTGCTGCTGGGAGTCCGTCTGCTCGCACTGCCCGTTCACCGCCACGGGGTCCACTACAACCGGGTCCGGGACGGCGGTGGAGTCTGGCGGTGCGGCGTCCGTCATCTTCTCGGCGGGTCGCGCGGTTCCAGTTGAGTGAGGCGCTCCAAAAATGTCACACCTGGGCGAGAAGAGCAGGCTTTACTAGGAAGACACCCAGAGACGGAGAAGGGGAGGGAGACTCCTCTGCAGGTTCAGTTGCGCCAATTTGCACACCGTGAGGCGAAACAAAACCGGAAATAAAGAGATGGTGAACTTCAAAACAAACGCCTGTTTTTCAACGAAAACAGGATGAGAAAATTTATATTTTGTTCAAATAGAGAATACATCTGAGCCTTTTGGGGTTTTTGTTTGTTTTTACAGATGTTTTAATTATCATTTAATTGTTGATTAGGTATTTTACTCCACTACACATGTATTTGACAATACAGTTATACATTTTAAAAGCATTAGTCGGTCCAATTCTGAATCCAGATCATTCACTTCTAATTGAGTCGTTTTATATTTTAGACTTCTGAGGCTACTTAAAAACATCTGAACCATTCTTTTATCATTTGCTAAATGTTTTAAGGCTCAAATTTGGAGTTTCCATAAAAATAAACAGGCTTGCTTTTTATTTTGAAGGCGGTAACCGGAAGTAGTGTCGGCTATGTTGCTGTCAGAAACCGTGTGCTGACAAACTTAACGCGCTCAGTCTGGACGAGCAGTAAAAAAAATGAAATATTCACAACAGGCTGCAATTTTGCGACGTCGAGAAAATAGCCACACCTAGACTCTAATTAGTAAGCCCGGTGGAGTTCACGACACCTGTCCTCGCGCGCAGGAGTCGAACAAAACTGCCGCTGCGCGAGGGGTAAACAACCTGTCCCATGTGGACGGAGCGAGCCGGCGAACGTGCAGACCGGACCCTGTCACGTGCGCTGCTTTGGTGGTCATAACAAGTTCGCCTGCTTTGTGGAATATGTGATGATGATGATTTTTTAATGCTTTTGCTTCAAATCATGTTGCATGTAGAATTGTTATACAATAGGATCCTACTTACCTGAACCGACACGTCACATTTTCTTTGTTTTATCACTGGGGCCTGAGGGAGTTTTGTTCTCGGTCTCTGCTGTCGCTTAGTGGTAGAAAGAGAGAACTGCAGGCCAGAAGGTGCTATGGGTATTATCTATTTCTGCTTCTCTTATCGTATTAATCAAATACACTCTTGAGTCATTGCTCTACAGGCTTGGTGGCGAATAATTGGGATACATTTTTACAATCGACATGCACCAACTTTCAAAACAATAGTGGTAAAAAAAGTAGCTTTCAAATGTTTCTAAAGGCTCACAATAATGCAAAGCACAGTTGTGACCCCCAGTGGCTAATCCGGGTATTTCAACCTTAATAACTATATTGTATTTGATACAATGAGCAACGATGAGTGCTATGTGCGCCTCCGGCCACTGGTGGCGCTGTTCAGAAAAAGGCTAACCGGTTTTAATCAGCCTCGGCTGCTCGTTCTTCCGGTGCCCCCGTCGCCCCCCACTCCCTCCCGATGCTAGCACCGTCGGGCTTGGCTGTGGGAGCGTAATGGCGGTGCACCGGGGACCCTCTACGAAATGGCTCTTCACCCGGGAGCAGCTCGAAAACACGCCGTCTCGACGCGGCGGAATAGAGGCCGACCGGGAGCTCTCCTACCGGCAGCAGGCAGCCAACTTGATCCAAGACATAGGCCAGAGACTCAACGTGTATCCTTTCTGAACCGCAGCGGCTAGCCGGCCGACATACGGGTTAGCTCGAGTTAGCATTAGCTTACAGAAGGGCCGGAATGGCAAGGCTGGTTACAATTCATAGGTTAACTCTTTAACGCACATAAAAGATCTCGATGCCACGTAGAGACCCCTCTCCGACAAGACAGGCCATTTAACTGAGCTAACACGGGGTCTTGATTTAGCTAGCCGGAAGCATTCAGGCCTGGTAGCTAGCTTAGCTATTGTTTTGTCTCTTTAGGCTGCAGATTCCATTGTTAGCTTTGTGTGTAGTGATATCAGTGACACATGATTACTGCTGCTGGTTGTACATGTAAGTTAAACGTATCACCACGTTACAAATGCACTATTACGCCTTTGTACGAGTTGAAGCTTATGGATTGATTTTGGGGGTTTTAACCTGCATGTCACACGTTTTGCTAGCTCGATGCTAACGTGTCACGGTTTTCTTCACCAAGCCTGTATTTTTTACTGTATGTCCTCCATGTGTTGTGCCTTAACTTCCCACCCAGTTCTCAACTAATCATCAACACCGCTATAGTATACATGCACAGGTTTTATATGATCCACTCCTTCAGCAAATTCCATAGAAACGTAAGTACCACTGCAGTGTTGGCTGATGCCATAATTACTGGTGGCACCGGCTGTGAAAACTGAACTGGGGTTATTTTTTCTTCCCCTCTCTAGGTCATTTCTCAGACTACGTTGTTCCTGGCAGCTAAAGTTGAGGAGCAGCCCAGAAAGCTGGAGCATGTCATTAAAATAGCCCACGCCTGCATTAACCCACAAGAGCCAGCCGTAGACACTAAGAGCAACGTAAGTCGACTACGACTGAGGATGTCGGGGAGTTTAACCTCGGCGGTGAGGCTTTTGGAGAGAAAAGAAACCTTTAACAGCTGCAATCGGTTAATTGTTGAGTCATTTGTTCAAGCACAAAGGCCAATTTCTCAACAGCAAAGCAAACATTGCTGCTTTTCTTTGTCTAATATGACAAATTAAAATCAGATGGGTTATGGACTAGTTGTTGGGACAAAACAAGCAACTAAAAGACGTCACCTTTGGTTCCAGTAAATGGTTTTTACTTCAAATTTCTTGTCGGTAGAAAGGACAAAGATAAGTATTAAGTCCAGCGAACATTTTTCACCACACATATGAGCGTACAGGATTTTTTCCGCCATTTATTTGACATCCTCAAATTGAAAGGTTCTACTATTAGGCCCATGCAGTTACGCTTTTGTATCATAAAGGTGAAAGGCGCAGTGGTACCCTCTACAAATGTCGGTTCTTTACTTACCTTTACAGTTTCCGGCTGGTGATGCTTTTATTTTGTAGGAATGCTGATTTCAAATTGTTCATTGAATGTTTCCAGGCATTCCAGCAGCAGACACAAGAGCTTGTAGCACTGGAAACAATAGTGCTGCAAACGCTGGGTGAGTGCTACTAAAGCCAGTTTATTTTGTGTGTTTTGAATTGCAGCCACTGTGGCATTAATATTTAGTGACTTGTTATCGCGCTGGCACCAGTGGCTGATCATCTTCCTTCAACATCTTTTATTGCAGGTTTTGAAATAACAATCGATCATCCGCACACAGATGTTGTGAGGTGTTCCCAGCTAGTGCGAGGTAGAGCCTTCTTTCTCACTTCACTTTCCAAAGAACTGTTTTTTTAACAACGCAATGTTGCGGTGTTTAGTCAAAGTGCAACGTATTTGTTTTTTTCTCTCCAAAGAATTGTCTCGGTTCTAAAATGAACTTTCTCCTTCTTTTACAGCAAGCAAGGACTTGGCACAGACTTCCTATTTCATGGCTACCAACAGGTTATTATCCTGTTCCCATTATTGCACTGTAATGGCACACTATAGCTTCCTGTCCTGCAGGGCCCCCCTTCCTGTGTCCAACGCCCTGTTTGCGGCCTGGGTCCCCGGGAACCCCCCAGCGCGGGGAAGTACCGGGCCCGGCTGCTGTGTGCGGTGTATTGTACAAAGGGCTCCGTGTTGGCACAGAGGGGTCGAATGCACAATGTGGAGTGTAGTGGTGCCGTTTGCCTCTCACGGTTGTTCGGTACGGAGTGCACATGTCTAAAGAAAGAACTCAAATGGTAGCCTGAATATAGATTGCCACTAAAGAGTCTTAAACTTATAGAGTGCTTTGGTAAGTACAGTTTACAGTTGTTTAATTCTTTGTTGCACATTTTTCACCCTAAAAGATCTAACAATGAACCGCCAAACTACACTGCAAACTGAATGCTTGTTCTGTGTGGTGATGCCGTTTTTAATATCTGATCTAGTGCTGTTGTCTTTTTAAAAAGGAAATGTGGCGGCTGCAATGTTTACTAAGATTCCCTCCGTAATGATTCTGACTTTACGCACACACAGCTCTTAGTTTTGATATTATTGTGCTGTTATTTCACTTTTTTGTTTTTACAGAGGCTGCTAGTTTGATATGCAAGTCTGAGAGATTGATGTTCCCAGCAGATGATGGTAGATAGGATCTCTTAATTTGGAGTTATGCACAAAGAATGGAGTCTAGGTGGAAGTGTAGAACTGTATTTACCTGAACACAGCCTACGTGTTTCGGCGTTCCAACACCGTTTAATATCTTTAAATGCAACTCGCACGGACACTAAAAGAAACACGCCATCGCAATTCCTGTGTTGTAAAACAGCGGCGTTGCACTTGAGACATTGTACTTGCTGAGGGGAGGGGGAGGGGAGGGGAGGGGGGGAAGTCCCCGTTTAACTGTCAGAGTGATTCTGAGACGCTTTGGTGCACAGGAGCCAGTTTGCGGTGCAGTTTGGGATCCAGGGTGCAGAGAACCTGAAGCCTACGTGTTTGTCTTTCTCCGTCTTAACGTTCCTACGTTTGCTGTTGTGAAGTGAAAACGCACTACTCCTTTCACACTAATTCAAGTACTCAGTAGATTTAATTAAGTTTGTTTATTAGTTGTGCTTTCCTGGAGTTTACGGCTCATTGAGAGATTTAGAAACGCTGTTTTAAATTAAAATCAAAACACAATAAATCCACTTTCAATGTATCATATGAAAGTGTGTGTGTGTCGTTCATACACTTAGGAACATATCCTAAGAATTAGATTGTCTTAGCTGTTCCTGTGCTATACGGTAAGGCTGTGTGTGTGATGTGAGAATAATGTTAGTTTGATTGTCGGTGTGCATCTGGTGTGCTTATGCTGCCTCGTTAAACAGTCTAAAATGTTTATAGTGTGTGCGTGTGTTGTGTGAAAGGCCTCCAGCTGACGGTCGTATATTTCTCTTCTGCTTCTTGCCCCCCCCCTGCAGTTTGCACCTCACCACCTTCTGCCTGCAGTACAGGCCCACGGTCGTCGCGTGCGTCTGCATCCACCTGGCCTGCAAGTGGTCCAACTGGGAGATCCCGGTGTCCACGGACAGCAAGCACTGGTGGGAGTACGTGGACCGCACCGTGACACTGCAGCTGCTGGACGGTGAGAGCTGGTTTAATCCGTCTCTTGGACTCGTTTTTCTTGCTCGTAGAAAGAGCTTGAGGCTCTTTTAGGTGGGGGGAGACTATGGGTGTTGTCACTTTCCTAATAACTCGAGCTGTTTTCCCCAAATCAATCCTGAAGTTTTTCATTTGTCTTGCTGCCGCTGGGTCTTTACGGGACTGCATTTGTACTCGGCCCCTGGTCTCCCTTGCCGACATCGCCTCATCGTATGTAGCCAATGTGTCGCAGTCTCAGCCACGGCCCTTATCAGCAGAAAGAATCAGAGGGAAGCGTTAACCGTGTGGAGAGGGGGCCGCTGACAGTTGTCTTCATTGTTTTCAGAGCTCACACACGAGTTTCTTCAGATCCTGGAGAAGACGCCCAGCAAACTGAAGAGGATACGAAACTGGAGGGTACGTCCTTAATACTTGTACGAGGGCAGTTCAGGCAGTGTCACTGGAACCAGTAAAGTGTCTGTATCTCATGTTGAGTTCTGTGTTTTTTTTTTCAGGCTATTCAAGCAGCTAAGAAGCCAAAGACGGACGGCCAGTCGGGGGATAGTGCCTACCAGGGGACGTCCTTAGACGGCCTCCCCGGCGTCACCAACTCCTACTTCCCCTCCACCTCGTCTGACTCCTCGGACATGCCCTCCCTCAACAACATCATCGCCGCCTCCTACCAGCCGCTGAGCGACCAGTTGAAGAGCTGCGGCTACGACAGCTTCTCCGAGCCGCACCTCTCGGACTTCCCGCTGGTGAAACACGAACCCACGAACACAAAAGGCGGCAAACACCAGCAGCTTGCCGCCAACGCCGCCACTTTTCCGCGGCCGCAGAAAGTCTTGACTCTGGAAAAGTACAGGGAGAAACACGCGGCGGCGGGGGACCCGGCCCCGCAGAACGGCGCGAAGGACGAGCCGGGAACGGACGCGTACGCGGCCCCGCCGGCGCTCTCCTCGCACCACCACAAGAAGCGCTCTCAGGCGCAGCAGGGGGGCCACACGGGCGACGGCAGGAGAGACAAAAGCGGCTCCAAAAAGGCCCGGCTGCCTCCGTCCTTTGCCGAGAACGGCTCCGCCGCGGGCGAGGAGCTCAAGATGAGGATCAAGGTTTCGTCGGAGCAGGGCGGGACTCTGCCCGGCAAGGACAAGCACAAAGAGCACCGCCACTCCAAACACAGCCACTCGCACCCGTACTCCCTCAGCGGGAACAGCAGAGGGACAATAGAGAACGCCTCCTTGTCTATAAGGGCTCCGGACGCGGGCTCGTCCGGCTCGTCTCGCAAGAGGCCTCACTCGGACGCCGGCAGCCACAATCACAACAACCACCACCACCACCACCACTCGTCCAAGAGCAGCAGGAGCAAAGGAGGCCTCGGCTTGTCCCACTACTCGGCGGAGAGCGGCCAGCGGACGATGGAGCACCACGGCCACGACGGGAGCAACGGCGTGCTGCCCCCCAACGGCGAACACACCGACTACAAAGACACTTTCGACATGCTGGACTCTTTACTAAGTGCCCAAGGAATGAACTTGTAACCCTCGGAGAGTCCCGCGGTGTCGTCTAGAATAAGGTATTACCATGTTTAAAAGAATTTTAAAAGAAATTTATTTGTCTTAAGTTATCGCAATTGCTGCGTCGCCCTCAGTCGTGTCCACACTGATTATTGAGGATTCTCGTTAAGCTGTCAAAAGAAAAAGAAGTAAAATGATGTGCACAGATCTGTGTACTACTAGCTTGCAACAACACAAATAAGTTTATGAAATAATGAGGTTTTAAACATTCTTTTAGCTGACTTTATGATTTTAATGTGCATGTTTGAAGTCACACAAAAGGGAAGGCAGAGCTAGTGTTCGCAGCTGGCGTGACAGTTTACAGGAAGTTTTTTTTTTTTGTATGTTGAGACATTTTGTTCCACTGAAAATCTCAGGTCTTGAACTTTTTTGATATAAGAACGAATCTTCCTCCGTTTGGGTTGTATTACCTGCATCCGTGGAGATGCATCACCTCGTCCGTCTTAGGAAACGCGGTCTTCTTCCATTTCAAAGAGGGCATCAATAGTAAAAAAAAAAAACTAAAAATGTGAGGCCGACCCCATTCGCTGTCTGTTCGCTGTCTATCGGGACTTCCAAGGCCGCACCTGAACTTAACGCGCAGACTCTTTACAGAGCTACCAACGAAGTTTACGTTACATCTGCTGTGAAAGTGCATTACAGATATATCGGCTCAAATTTGCGAAAATGCCTCGTGATTGTACCTCGTCAATGGCTATACAGTATGATACATGTTATTAACTATCAGAAAATACAGATCTCTAAAGTACGATTGTGTATGTAGGCCTGTAGTTCAGAGTTCAACCTGTGGGTTTATTGCATCGGTCCAGACCTTTCATTCAGTGTATCTTGAGATCTAAAGCAGACTCTGTATTGATGAACATGTCCTCGATTTGTGTATTGAGCCCAAATAAAAGGTGTGAAAGTCATTTTTACACATCACAGCGATTTTCTCTTCTGAAGTGTCTGACGCGAAATATGGATTTATCTTTTGCTGTTTTTTTGAGTGTTTGGTTTTGAAGGATAAACAATTCTGTAAAGCGACGTTGAACATAACAGAACTTTTTAACAATGGATCGACCAATTTCATCGTCAAAGGATCGACCGACTCATTTGTCAATTGTTTATTTCTTAACATGTCGTCAAGTAGTTAAATATAAGTTCAGACCCCACGGTGACAAATTCAAATGTTTCGTCGAACCCAATGATATTTTTGCTTAAAATAGCTGAGAAATGAATCGTTACCGACTACTTGTCTGACGTTCGTCTAATCAAAAGACTTAACCCAGGTCCACTTACTCGCTTTTTCCAAGGCTTTCAACCGCACCTCGCTTGTCTTCCTCTGAGAGATAACGTTGGAGAATATTCAAAAAAATAAAACCTCTAAACAAACTGAGGAAGACCATGAGTGCTTGAAAGCTCTGGCAGAAGCTAGTAAGTGGACCTTTAGTGAAAATATACATCGACTCTTCCACCGTCAACATGAAATACTTGGGATCGCCCTGACTCATGTTTCACGCCATCTTAAACGGACCTCCATTGCAAAAAAAAAATTAAAATCTCAAACCCCTATTTTTGGCCCTGAAAGCACATATAGCGTGCAAAAAAAGAAATGTGCCAAATCATGCAGATGGTTTAATCCCAGCCGCATAACATTGGATTTATTCCCCATTGAATATAAGCCCCTCGCTGCACGTTAAGATAAAACAGTCACTTTGTCAAACGCCGCCAAAGAAAATTCCCATCGAGAATAAGCGGCGCGCACAATGGCCACTTCCTGCCTCCTCTGCTTCCACGCAGTGGATCGATTACTTGATTATGTTGCGGGCTGCTCACGGAACAATACGTATGACATCTTTCTGTACGGGCTGTGTTTAAAACGGAGTGCTGAGGTGATTAGCAGTTGTGCTGCTGAATTAAGTAATGTTAATGGGAGTAATGAGGCGTGATTGGAAACACAAGTTGAACCACCGCATGAGCAGAATATTTAAATTAGTTTGGGCTTTTTCACATCTGCGGATGCTTTTGTGTCTTTCTTTTAGTAGCTAAACTACCTTGAGGGCTGTTTTCTTTTGTTCTTGCCGGTAAAGAGCGTTTGTCAGTGAAACCTGCCATTCGGTGCCTCCAACAGAAACCCCCTCACGGGGGCTCTCAAGGTTCAAGCTTTGGACTTTGGCGCTCTCGCACAATGCAGCGCGGATGGCTCGTCCGTGGGTGGAAGCATAAATCCAAGTTCCTGATAATTAACCAGCAGACGCAGCGCTTTCACCGAGTATTACCTTTCTAATTTTAGCGTGGAAGACAATGGGGAAATTCAGCGGGCAGCGAGTCAGTGAAAACTCAACCATCTGGACATTCTCGCGCGCTGGTGGGAGGGTGATGATTTATTTTCGGCAACCTCTCGGGCTGAATAAGAGACGCCTACTGCTCGATAAATCCGCAGAGAGGGAAGAGATATGAGCGAGAGGCTTTCTCTTTCTTTTTTTGTGAGCAACAAATCCCAGAATTAAGAGCCATCTGAAAGGAAAACCGCCATCCAAGCTCTAATTACAACTGAGAAACACGGGAACATGTGCAAGCGTCCCGGACACAAGACCATTATCACCATTATGATCGTTTCACAATGAACAAGTTAAACTGATGGTTAAGTTGCACTTTTAAAAGACGAATCATAGAGCGTCTCTTCGATGTCGTCCCGAATGCAAAAAGGTGACAGCATCATTTCAATTTATTTAGTTTGGACAAGAATAAAAATGAGCTAATTTGTCAGAATTGCAGGTTGTGGAAGGCAATAAATCCTTCTTCATGCATGCATGGCTGTTTAACCGCCTCCTGTCCAGTAGATGGCAGTATTACCTTTGGCCTTGTACCACCAATAACAGCAGCAACACAAACATCCCGCATCGTTTTCTCTGCTTTTTTTTTTTATTTTTTTGAGAGCAAACAAGACGCAGTGTTGAATAACCTTGAAAAAAAACCTCCCAAAAATACAGGACGCCGCTTTTCATCCCACGAATCCAAGGTGCCTCTCAGCGCACTCTGATCCTCAGTCACAATAATCGTGTGTGTGTGTGTGTGTGTGTGTGGGGGGGGGGCTCGCAGGACCTGATCCACCTAATTAACAGAGTCAAATAACCGTCGGACGGGCGGATTGGCCGGATAGAGGGGCACCACCAGGAAATGGCACGCGGGCAATTTAGATTCAAACAGCGGCCTTCAGCGGAGCAGCATACGGGTGCACTTGTGGCCATATGAGTCTTAATGCAAATGACGGCCAGGAAATTGTGCGGTGAAAGTGGCATGATTAGAAGCCATTGAAAGTCCATTGTCATTCCTGGCTGAGAGGTTCCCTCTCGAAAAATCAGGAGCTGATGGAAACTCTGTAAGTACCTGAGATAGAGCCGGAGGGGGAAAGTGACTGGGCCTGAGCTGCCATTATGCCATGGTAACGCAATTATATCCAATGATTGGCAGCAGCATAAATTAGCCTCCGTCTTGGTTTACTTTTTGTTTCAGACCAGTGCTGAGGTATCCCTGTTTCACATGGTGGAGAGAAAAAAAGAGCTGCGGTGCTCTCTTTAGCCAGCTGTTCTCTGTGAAAAACAAGACATTATTTCACGGTTTCCCTCTGTAATTATTCCCTTTACTACCCCAGTTTATTTTCTCCGCCCCGATGCAACCGCGTCCTGAACACCAGAGATTCATGTTTGTGGTGAGAACCGCACGGCACCAGCTGTCCTTTAAAAAGAGACAGCTACCGGAAAAAAAAAGCTGTTGATATGAAATGTCTTCCTCCCTACTCGTCCCCGATCATCAATAATTCACTGGCTTCGACATTTGAACTAATTACGGTGCACCAATGGCCTATTTGAGCAGGGTCCTGTCACATGAAAGCTTGCTCGGTCCTTCCTGTCAGCGGTGCAGGCGGCAGGAATGAAGCGACAGCTGAAGCCATTAAAATGAATGGAAAGCCTCTCTAACAATCGTACACCTCTGACACACACACACACACACACCTCTGCCTCAAATACACTCACTTTAACATTGTCCTTTGCTGCCACACACACAGATGTACCACGCTGACAAAAACACACAAATAAAAAGGAAAAAATAAAGATGAATTGCTGCCTTACACACTCACGCAGACATGCATAAACATGATGCGCTACTGTAGCTCACGCGCACACACACACACACACGTGGTGAAGTGCGCGCCACCTGTGTGGGTTGTTTGGCCTCCTCATCCAGACCTCTCTGGTTTTAATTAGCCTGCTGCTGAAGTGTTTTCCTTTTTATATCCTCTGAAGGGCGTTGATAAAGGCTGCAGCCGAGATGGAGGCTCTCCGCTGGCTTCTTTCATTAGGGAGCATAATGACCCTGCAATCACAACACCAAGGAAATACCTGCCCTAATAATTATTCTGCTCCTAATGGTTCATCCTCTTGCTGTGGCGTCTGTCGTCAGCGCCTCAACTGAAAGGCTTTATAAGACCAATAACAATAAGAATCATCATCGTGTCGCAGTTGAGTTTTTAATTCTTTTTGTTTTGCCCAAGTGCATCGAAGCGATAAAGAATGCACATGGATGCAAACTAAAATGCAACGTGACCGAGTTATGTAAATCGATTTTGGCCAGATGTCACAGTTTGACGCTTCGGAGGAGGAGAAAAAGGCGACTTGCTTTCTTGCTGAGAGTTCGATGAGAAGATTGACGCCACTCTCGCGCATGTCCACTAAATATGACGCCAGAGCCAGGAAACAAGTTAGCTTAGCACAGCACAAAGAGAAACGGCTAAAAAGCCTACAACTCCCAAATCAACACGTTAACAAAAGGGTCTAGATGCATAACAATAAACCCATGTGAAACATCTGCTAGCTGGATCCCCTTGTTTCCAAACGTTATGCTAAGCTAAGCTAAATACGGTGAGCCAGCTACCTGGTGAACATACGAGAACATTTAGGAGATAAAGAGCCTTACATTTCCTTTGCGGGTCGGTGCAAACCAAAACAGAGCTCAGACTTTTCTTCAGACGAAACAAAGGGATATTAAAACATGAGTAAACCTGTTCTGCAGACGACAAACCACATTATGTTCTTCCTCCATCTCCCTGACCTTCCTGACCTTAATTACCCAAATGAATTGGCGAGTTAGCTTGCAGTGATTTTACGGAGGGACTGCCAGTTAAAACGACCTGCGACCATCGAGCCGCTGGGAGCGTCTAGGACGTCCTGTACTTTTCAACGCGACAGAAGCAGCTATTGGGATCATCAGGTTTTTCCGTGGGAGATGCAGCGGGGTGTCATCGGCGTGGCGGGCGAAACGAAAACGTTATGGATTATGCGGCTGAGTGGGCGTGCGAGGAGGAGGACGAGTCGGTTCTATAGAAAGCTCAATTGGAAAGGTAGGAGTCGAGGCTTTCCAAAGCTGGATTTGGGTCGACAGAGCATAGAAATCTCTTCTTTTTTTTTTTTGTCTCTTCTGCCATCGCAGCGGCGGGGTGAAGCAGCGGGGGTGCTGCCAAGGGTTTATTGATATCTTAAGGTGAAGCAGCACAGATGAAAACAGCGGCTCTGGGTACAGTTTGGAGATACGATAATGGTATCTGGCTTCCATAACTACTGCAGTCATGTAATATATCACGCAATAATTAAATGCACTAAAAAAAAGTGCATCTTTTTTTTTGATCACTGCTGTGCCAGACAAAAACAAAGCAGTCACACGGGTTCATATGTTTGTGTTGCTAATGACGCCAAAAGATTGTTTTTTGCCGCCGGAACATCTGTAATCTTCTATCGACATGTCCTCAACAGCAGAGGTGCGTGTGCGTGTGTGTGTGTGTGTGTGTGTGTGTATGTGTGTGCGCGTGGCAGAGATTCATGCTTGTGTGTGTTTGTGGGTGTAAAAGCTCATCCTCTGTGTGTATGAGGGAGAAATATCCCACAGACGCACCTGCTGCTGGGTAATTCCTCCAGCGTGTGTTCATGTCCTATTATCTTCGTTTTACAAAGAATCTATCACTCATTCCAGCACACGTTACAGTACATCGGACACTGTAAACGGCTTACGCAGCACACGCATATGAACCGGAGTATAAAGATGCCGTATTTTTGTATCATTCGTTTGCCTCATTTCTCTAAATATGTTTGCATCATCTCCATTGCTCCCCTATCTGCCTCTCTTTCTCCGCAGCCATCTTAAAAGATTTTCAATGCCACGGCTGCTTCCAGACACTGAACATCTTCTGATATCACCAACACACCTGATATGAATCTAGGACACCATGTGTTCAAAACCACCTACAAAAAAAAAAAAGAAGAAGCTGAATTACATAAACACTGGCACGGCGATAACTCTCAGGATTAACTCCGATGGCCCCAGCTCTTCTTCTCCAGGTATATGTGAACACCTCGGCCCTTTCATCACGCCTGGCCAACCTGCCCGCCATCACATCATTAAATAAGATTCATATCATCACATGGAATAATTCTGTCTGGGCTGACGGTGAACGCCGCTAAAGCCAACTCCCCCATTTTCTTCTTCTTTTTCTTTTGCACCAGCCCACTCGCACGGTAATTGAGAAACTGGCATGGCTGAATATACAGAAAGAAGTGGTGTGGGTGTGAAGATGTCCGCGGTTGAGTGGCCAAATGCAACCCACTCCAAGAGCCAATTGTCAAAAGTACTCATCGATAAATTCCAATGGACATTTGTGACTCGGGTCTAATTGGTTTTGCACGGAGTTACATATATGATGAAAGATTGATGACAGATTCCATTCACTTGTATTTGTAGCACTTAGAAATCAGACTTATTTAAGGACGACTTAATATTTGCCACGATATATTCATAATGTAAAAAAATAAAAGCCACAGCGATCACACCAACTGCTCTACGGTGTGTTATAGGCTCTTTGATGCCTAATGATGCTATACGAGGGAGGGGAGGCCTCACAATAAAGCCTCGAGTTTAAATGCCAGATAATTGCGTTTGCTGCTAAGAAAAGGTGTCCCCTCTTCCTTCCAGATTGAGCTAACTTTCTAACTATAAAAGCACTCGAGAACGTGCGACAACGCTGAACAACTCTCCCAACTTGCACCCGAAAGAAAAATCACTTCAGGCTCAAGTTCAACTTGGCCTCTGCAAAACTTATCCCAAACTTTTGGAACAAATTCTTTTTTTTTCTTTCTTCCTTTTGCTGGTTTTATAACAACGGCTACGCAATCATGTAGTGGCAGAAATCCCAGATCTGGATCAGCACTAAAGGCGAATCAATTGTTGCCGAGTTCAAAGCCAATCTGGTCCGCCGGTATCCACTGCAGGGACGTTCACACGGCTTCCAAAACGTAACCTTCTCGAGGTGGACATCAGAGCTAATTACGCCGTCGAAACACACTGTAAAAGCTGCGAACCTGTAGCTCCTTTGAGTGAGGATTCGCGACAAGGGAGGTGAGCTGAAAGTGCCACGCGCACACACACACACACACACACACACACACACACACACACACAGACACACACACACTTTAATGAGAAATGCGAAGAGGCTGAACAAGAAAGTTATTTTTCACGAGTTCGTCGTGCCAGGGATTCACTAAATGTTTGAGTCGGAACTATAAACAGACCGCTTTAGTAGATGTGATCCAAACATGTTTTTGCCAGCTGGAAACAAGGGAGCACATGGAAAATGCATCGAGGAAGTTATTTGTGGAAGTGTTCAGACATGCCATCACGTGATCTCATTGAATGTGCGGATGATTATGGAGTCGACCTGAGGGAAGCTAGTCGCCACTGCGATGAGGACATTTTGGGCAGATTCGTCCGTGGCCCCCGCACTGATGTGTGACAAGACATCCGCCACCGCTCAGCTGCTCACGCCGCCGCGTTCGAGGCATTATGGGATGCTGTACCGACGGCGCAGAGGGCTGATGGAAGACAGCCGCCATCGCCCTCTTCTCATTAGACGCGGGGCTGTCTGCGCTCATTAGGCCGGCGGGCCGGCGGCGGCGCGCTGGGGATCTATTCTCCTGAGGTGACCAAAGGTGCTGACGCAGACCTTCCAAGCCTCAGTAATGATGCCCCGGACCTGTCACTCTTGTCACAAGACTGACATGACCTTTTTCCTGGCTCAAAAAAAAAATGAAGAAACAAAAATCACAGAGATGAGGCAAGAGATGTCCTATTTTGCCCCCACGAATTTTCGAAAATCTGCCCAGATTTACATCAGCGCGCAAACTTTCTGAGCCGTTGGCTCCCTCTGCACAGAAAAGTCAACGGGCCTACTTCCTGTGAATTTATCCGCGATTCGAACGATTCAAGGTTTCAATCTATGCACACAAAAAGAGCCCAGACCTTGCCATCGAGACCTATGAAACAAGGCACGCTGAGCGGCTGAATGGATGTCTGGAAGCAATCTATCAGAGATGGCCGATCAACGGCCGCCAAATAAAACGGGAGATGAAAAGATGTCTTTTAAGGCTCATGAAAGGGGTGAGGTGGGGGGGGGGGGACTTGTTGGAGGGCATTGTGCTCAGCTTTCCATTTTTAACCTCAATCATCTGAACACGGCGCACATGAAAGGGGAAGAGCGGTACGACCGTAGCCCACTGTGGCTTTCTTCCTCGAATGCAAAGTGCTGCCAGGACTCTCTGTGACTATGTTCAATGTGTATGTTTAGTTCATGCTGCAAACATCCTTGTCTCAGCTTCAAGTGCTTTTATGCATTTAAAGGGGGGGGGGGGGGACTTCTGTCATACTTCACACGTCATTTATTTTCTTGGTTTATATGCGTACGAATATGCTGACACAGCCTGCTGTGAGGAAGCGGGAATCTTAATGACAATAAAATATAGATGAGATTACATCAGCGCTAAATTGCATCAGGTGCAGACGCCGCGTAAAAAAACCGATGCGGTCAGATCCGGTCCTCGGGTGGGGGGGGGGGGGGGGGGGGGGCTCTCCAACCGCAGCGCGCTGGTAATGGGCCACACGACGCGCCCAATTTAGCCCCCGCGCGAGCGCCGACGTACAAATGAGCGCGGGGCGCGGCGGCGACGACGTGCATTAATCCAGCCAGATTGGGGACTGCGTGAATTCTGCTCAGAACCTTGTCTGTTATTTCCCCTGGTCTCCTGCTGGGTGAATTGATTGAATCCGCAGCATGCCATGCATGTTGGGAGGCAACCGGGGGGGAGCCATCTTGGATAAATAGAATTTGGACTTGACAAAAGCCACCTCCAGCTGAGCAATGAGAAAGCATCCTCTCACCCCCCCCCCCCCCTCCCCAATGGCATTAGGAAAATGGCCGGCCGCTGTCACACATTGATTTTCTGCTAACCCCGCGTCAGCCGCAGTTTCTCCCAGAATCTCATTTGCGTGCGTGACACTCATCAGGATGGATTGGCCCATTTTGGGAAACATCTCAACAGAGAGGGGGTTTTTTGAATTTTTTTTAATGAGATTAATTAGATTGCTGATGAGTGATGGTCCTCCACCAATTACCTGAGCTATAATACTGTTTCGCCCCCCCCCCCCTCCGCCGCCGAGCCGCGCCAGCCGTTTTTTTTCCTGCGGCAGGAAAATGATTAATCATCTCGTCGCCGTCCCGAGAGGTATGACATGACAATAAAGACAAAAAGCCTCTCGTCGGCTGTGGCTGTTTGAAGCCAACAACCGCTTCCTAAACGCCGACTCCGGAGTTCAATTAGGCGATGCGGGTGCAGCCGTATAGAGTACAAGCTCTCGCCGCAGAGGTCCGACTGGAGGTTGGTTCCGTTCCTATAATGAGGTTCTGCAGTTCACATTCCACCAGAACGACTGAATATCAGAGGTCACTTTGGCAAGACAGAGACGCTGCCGGTCCTGTTTTTCACTCCTGAAGGGGGAGCAGCGGGGTGCGAGACCTCCCCCGTGTCTATTTCCTTTCCCTTGCTGAAGGGCAGGGAGGGTCACACACACACACACACACACACACACACACACACACACACACACACACACACACACACACACACACACACACACACACACACACACACACACACAGAGAGGGATCACAGTGGAGAATATGGCAGCCAGGAATCAAACCACAGCAGGACTCGGCCACGGATTGGAGAGCCGGCGGCGGCACGCGGCGCGCCGTGCCGTCCTTTTTATTGGCCCTTCTCCATCACACCTGTCACACGAGATTGGGTTTGTGGAAGCGCTTCCTTCAGCTGAAAAAAGGCCAAAGTAGATTATGGGGGCAGGCGAGGCTGAACTGGAATAACCAATGGAATGGCGCCAGATCTAACGCCTTGCTGTCTGAATGCAAATCGTGATTGAATTATGAATGATTTGTACGGTTTGCTGTCGAGTCTGGAACGGCTTCTCAAACGTTTCCGTGTCGCGGACCCCCTAAAAGCACACACACTTTGTCACCGCATCCCATGAGGGGGGAGCTTAATGAATGAAACCTACAATTACAATAATCATTATTACACATAATGTAATGTCTGTCATTAGAGAAAGTCCTATGGAAATGAGTTAGAGGGATATTAATATATTTCTCAATTTGCTGTAGACCTCCAGGAGCCCAGCACAGGGCCCCTGGAGGCCCTCTGACCCACATTGAGAAACGCTGGAGCAACCTCGATGCTAGCGTTCATTGTCATCAGAGATGTATTCCTCTGAGAATGGCCCTTTCTTGTTTTTTGATGTTTGTGTTCAGACAATCTGTACTTCCTGACTTCCCTAAGCTGTCTCGTAGATACATTTCTTTTTAAAGGCTCAGCAATTTCCTCAAAACAGCTGGGAGCTGTAGTTTTTTAGCAAACGCTACTCAAACAGGAGGAAGCTGTTTGTTTGTTGGGACCTATTTAATCGTCGGATTCGTCAAACATTTGGTGCTCTAGTGGCTGTTCACAGCAGCAAGGCGGTGTATGTATAAGCAGAGTGACGTCCTGGGTCAACGGTTTGTGTTGAATCTCAGTTGTTTATAGCTTTAAAAAGAGTTTCATTTACGGTCTAATTCATTGATTCCTCCCTCCATCCTCTACAGCCAAAGGCTACTTTTCTGTAGCCTTGCTAGCTTGTCAAGGAGTTTAACAGTGAAGAACCACAGAACACAACTGTCCTTGGAAAGTCTGCAAAACTCCCTACAGCAAAAATAAAAACGCAGCAAAACTTGCTTTAGACACACACACACACACGTAAGTGGAATCAATATATTGTGGTTTCTTTCTTTGGTTTACTGCTGTGGTGTTTTTGCATTTGCTTTCTTTTTAATTCCATTTGCTTGGATTTTTTCCTTTTTCTTTTCTTGGTCACCCCCACTGTGATATACGTATTGTTTTCGAACTATGTGTCATTACTTCCGCCAGATATTTGCCCAGCTTATTTTTGGGCCACGTGACGCTCAAGAGCACGCCGCGTTGCTATGTAACCTGCTGAAACGATGCGGCCACCGACGCGACCACGTTGATTGCACTTGATGGGGGGAGAAGAAAAAAAATAAGTGTGTCGGGTTTTGCTCTGGTGCTGCCTTTAGAAGAAAGAAGGGGAGGGAGAGCAAACATGCAAACCTCGGCGGCCCCCCGTTTCGGTGTTTGAGTCCGTCTTTATTACTGTCATCACCTGCGGGGGTAATGTTTTTCCTCCGGGCTGATGGGTTGTCCAAACGCAAACAGCGCCGCTCTTTACCCAGCAGACCCTCTGGGAGGAACATGAGACGTCTTCATCTGGGCGCTGCCTCATTACGGCTCCTACAAACACAAACACACACACACACACACACACACACACACACACACACACACACACACACACACACACACACACACACACACACACACACACACACACACACACACACCTCTTCTGCCACAGTTTGATTTGTGTAATACGCAGATACAAAAAAACACTCTTCGGCACTACTTTCTCACACACACACACACACACACACACACACACACACCTTTTGGGTGTAATAAAACAGCAGATCAGAGTCATTGGCTGCTGACAGGGACTGACACTGAGACCGGCCGTTGTTGGAAGGCTGCCTGGGAGATGTTCATTACTCACAAGGCTTGTCGGTTTGGACAGGAGAGGAACAACGGCCTTATTAAGTGGAGACCTGGAGCAGCCGTAGGGGAAATACACACACGCCCACGCGCGCACCCACGCGTGCTCCCAAAGAAAGTTTGAAGCCGAGCACTCCGATAGGCTGAGGGAAGTTGGGGGCTGCCAGGAAATCTTTATTTTCTTTTTTTTTTACTTTTACAACAAATACGCTGCGCTCAGAGTTAGCTGGCTGACGGACGGACAAATCGTGACGACAATCCGCCAACCGCCCGAGAGGGTGGACGTCAAATTCCACCGGAGGAATGCGACGGCCTGGTTTTTCCAGGAGCCTGCTGGTATTGATTGGAGTTTTCTGATGTCTGTCTGGCTCATTGTATAACTCTCACAAGAAGAGAATTCAATATTCCCGACATTGCTGAACCTGAAGCCCTGTTTCCATAGTAACTCTGCTCTCCGTCTCTCTAAACATAGCCCTCCTGACTGACTTTAGCTCTCCCCAGATCATCAGGCACGGCTGAAGAGGAGGAATGATGTTCTTGACTCGGGGCGATGAAACGATTTGCTTGCTCGTCAGAGCAGCCGACGACGTTGTTGGTGTATTTACAGTCCGAGGCCGCGGAGGAGCGGAAGGAGACAACATGAGACGGGATGAGAACAGGCTCTTTATTTCACTGGTTCATCCATCTTCCAAAAAAAAAAAAAAAAAGAGAGGAAGATGTACAAGGCGCTGCTTGTTGAGGTGGCGCAAATGAGGACACTTTCTGGTAAAGTTTTAATCACAAAGCCCCCCCCCACCCCTAGTTCATCTCTCACCTGCTACTTTTCCCCCCTAAGTTTGCAAAAAATTTTTAAATAGCAGCATCTCTCTCTAAACAACCTGCTCTATTTCCGCCTCGGGCACAAAAAAGAAAGTGGGCCGTCATAAATCAAAACTACCGCGCCCGTGACGGTTCGGGGACGAAAAGGGGAGCTGGCTGAATTAGCATTTCATGCAGTCGTCATGATTTTCTTTCGTTGTTTAAAAAACAAAAAACATTTTTAGGGTAAATCTCCACAGGTGCGACCCGAGTCCAACGGGACGGTGCTGCTCTCTTCGCAAATGGATGTAGAGGAAAAGTAGAGGAAGTAGGATGCAAAGGAAGCCCGGGCCTTTCTTTTATCCTAATCTGTCAGAGAGAGCCGCATTTCTGATACTTAAACGTGACCGAGGAACCATCTCCATCCACGCTGTCAGAAAGCATGGCAATGTGATTTAGAGACATTATACAGTTACAACAATCCTTACTAAACCTCTCATTTCATTTCCTCACGAAGAACCTGCTGATATCTGACGCAACCTTGGAGGCTGCCACGCTCTTCCTCATCTGGCTGCGTTCCTTGGCTTGCCGAGCCGTCCTCTGTGGAGAGAGAGAGAAAGAGAGAGAGCGAGAGAGAGCGAGAGAGAGAGAGATGATGTAAGAAGAGAAAAAAGAAAAGTGAGATCGATACATCGAGCCTCTCTAGATTAAAGCGTCTCGAGCAGCGGCGTTAAATGGCGAGAGGATGCGCTTATCGGAACGAGCAGCTCCTCGCGTCGGTTCATACGCGTCCGACGTGTTCCAAACAGACACCCACTCTGACAAAAGACATAAAAAATCCGGCGTGAAAGCAAAGCACATTTTAGGAGACAATGAAAAGCTCGGTGATACTTTTTTTATTTTTTTGTAAGAAGTGTCCGCGATTATGAAATATCGACGGCAGGAGCTCAAGAAGGGGAGATGATCCCGAAGGCAACAAACGCTATATATCAATATGTCACACCGGCACATCATGTGATGATACTACGGCCAATATATAGCTTCGTGAGGGACGGCGTGACGTTTGATCAATGTGCTTGACCATGTATCACATTACCACGTATGATCCTCAACATGAGTGATGAGGCCGGGGATAAAGGAGAGGTCCGTCCAGTGTGCGACCTTAAATGTTAGACAAATTGCTTTGGCCCCTTAAGCCCCTTTGGCTCTGAAAGTCAGTTGTTATGGGTGCAGGGATGCGGTGTGTGTGTGTGTGTGTGTGTGTGTGTGTGTGCACGTACGGCTTTGTGGCACACGGTGCAGAGTGTCTGCAGGTTGTCCAGAGAGCACTGTCCTCCTCCGCTGTAGACCGGCCGGATGTGGTCGACCTGCCAGAAGTCTCCTTCGACCGGAGCCCGGATCATCTCGTTCAGCTGTGGGAACAGAAAGAAAACGGTGAGCGTCTCAGTGCGCCGGGCTGGATGCTTTTTCTCGCGCCGCTCTAAATTGCCAACAAAAACAAATATCAAGCTGTGATTGCGCCGCCCTCCCACACAATCCATCTACTCCGGAGTTCTTTATTTTTTTTTTAAACCGATGTGATGTCTTTAGCGAAGCTCAAGTCTTTCTCCGAGTGCTAAAGTGACCTAAATTGTTATTTTTCCGCACACACACACGAGCGCGCGGAGGCGTTCGTGCTAAACAAATCTCTGCACCGCAGGGGCACTTCTGCAATGCGCTTCACAATAAAAGAGGATAGAAACAAATACGTCTTGAGGAGCACACATGACAGGGAGGCACATAAGTGGTGGAAATCTACAACAGGAAATAATGAAAGGAAGGTTTAAAGGTTGAAAATGCCGAGGTTAACGTAAACCTGTATGGCTTCAAGTGTGATTACAACAATAATTTGCTCCAAATCGATGACGGTGAACTTTGACCCTCTGTTATCCGTCACCATCGGATAACTCAGCGACGGCTATATAAACCAGCACAATGTTATCGGCCTACATAAAGGGCAGTCCATGCACATGAAAGTCTGCCTGATTAAGACACAGCAATGAGGCTAAATAAACCACACGGTAATAACTACGAATGTTTTAAGCTCGTGCTGGCTTTGTAATAACTGGTATTCAATAATACACGTAAATACCACAGCATCACTGTCCTGTGAAAACCAATATTGGGGAAAGGTTAGCATGCTAACACGCTAAACTAAGATGATGAACACTGTTAGTATTACCTGCTAACGCATATTAGTAAAAGATGTCAGCAAAGATGTCGTGTATATTGTAGTATTTTCATATTTGACTGTACTTCTAATGAAGTTGTCCATTTAAAATACAACCTTACTTCACCTGACCCCCGAGGCAGCGTGCTTAGTGCTAATTACCACATGTTAGCATGTTAGCACGCTGGGACGAACATGAGAAACGTCACCTGCTTTACATTAGCATACAAACATAACGTAACAGTTGAACATCAGCACCGTGACGTTGTCCCGGTGAGCTTGTTAGCATGCTGACATTTGGATTTAGCTAATACAGCCAAACAGAGCTGCTAGCATGGCTATAGACTGTTAGCATAACCTGTCATGAGGTCAGTTAAGGGAGCAAGGGAGCGATTTTTAAATCAGCAATTAATCTCAAATTTTTGTTAGATTTTTATTAATTGATAAGTCATTTGGTCAGCATCATGTTTAAAATGCTAGGAAATTGTTATGATATGTGACTTCCCATTGTTATTACTGAGCAAAGTGTTTCAGCACAAATGTCGCATTGACCTAAATAGATTACTGAGGACGTATATGAAATCTAAATAAAGCTATATATTCCGATTCACTCATTAAATCTATACTAATCATACGCAGGCAGACACAACGTCTATCGTATAGCAGTGAGACAACTCTGGGAACAAAACAAATGTTGTTTGCTTGTTTTTATTTTATTCTGAAAAGAAACCGACCAAAAGAGAAAAACGACAGAAAACGTATTTGAGAATAAAGGACAGGAACACAGAGCGAGTGTGAGAGTAAGCAAGCGGAGAAGCAAGAGATGACTTTTTAGAATTAGAAAGAGAGAGAAGCCTGATAGGAAGAGTTCAGGGCGAAAAATCCATTTTCCTGCTTTGAGTGCTACTCTGCCGACATTAAGGCAGCGAGCTGGAATTGATCCCAAAAGATTTGAAGAACAGGCCTGCTCACGGGGGCACAGTTCACGTCTCTTACACACACACACACACACACACACACGCACACGCACACGCACACGCACACGCACGCGCACGCACACGCACACACTCTCTCTCTCCCCAGTCAATTGGACCTGCTTTTGTGCCAAAACCATGCACCTTGCAACACCAGACCTCACTACTACACACTCACACACACACACAACTAAATACTGCTGACAAGCACCTAAAGGCCTTACACACATGGCAAAATTCTGACATACACATACACCGAGACAGACCCCATGGTACACGTAAACATGTACACACACACACACACACACACACACACACCAGAACCCCCGGTATGAACCAAAGAATGAGCCGATAATCTGGAGGCTCCTCCACCGCTGCGCCGTCTTATCATGTGGCTGAGTTTGTTTCCTCCAAAGCTCGGCACATCGATCGGCGCTCCTGCAGCTGCCGGCGGCACAGGGAAGGAGGGAGTGTGTGTGTGTGTGTGTGTGAGGAGACGAGGGGGAGGGGGGGGGGGGCCTTGCAGAATAACAGCCAACCAAATCAAACAGGCTTACTGGTCGAGGCCTGGCACTGGAAAGAAAAAATCAATGGGCCCAGCAATCCATTTACTGGGAGCTGGCCCTTCGGAGGGAAGATCAACCTGTGTGTGTGTGTGTGTGTGTGTGTGTGTGTGTGTGTGTGTGTGTTGAAAGAAGAGTACAGGACGCTTTTATTTCTGCACCTACACAAACACACAGACAAGAGATGGCTTATGTACGTTATGGAGCTCACATCAAGAGGATGTGTGCGTTTCTGATACTGAAGGTTGGTGTTTCCTTAGAACGCACAGCCAATGGACTCCATCTCTCCTCCATTAAAATAAAAGGAAGACACAAAAATAAATATGTCCGACCTGCTTGAGTGACAGCTGCGTGAGCCAGGTGTTCTCCAGCATGTCCTTGCGCTGGGGGGGCGGGGCGTCGTGGACCTTCAGGAACAGGTCGTGGGCGTGGAGGCCGCAGTGCTGACAGACGCCGCGCTCCGCCTCCAGCACCCGCGAGCGCATGTACGTCTGGCTGGAGCGCAGCTGGAACTCCTCCTGGCACCTGCGGGGGAACATGAATATATCCCCGACTGGAATCTTACCATTTTCAACCCTAAACAGTTGAGATTCTTTTTTTTTTTTTTCAGACGCCAGAAGAATGTCGTTATTGTGGTTTTTACTGCTGTGGTTGGATTCAGCTGAGGGCCGCGCATCATTGTGTGGAAGTTTGATCGAAGTCAGGTACAGAGGCGCGAAGGATCGGACCTGAATCCGGCCGTTGAAATTGGATTTCTACCTTAATCGGGCGGCAAGACTACGAGCAGAAATGTTTCCACTTTCCATTCAAAACATTGTTTATATTTATGTTAAAATGCAGTGGATTGATCTTGAGTATCACTCAATTTTTAAGGGTGCCAGATGGCACATGACAATCGGTTGTCAGGAAGTTTAACCAAGCTATTACTAATTTGAAAGTTAATTCAACATGCATTTCTTTGACCGACATCTCACCAAAGACGACATGGAGTGTCCCCATTGCAGTAAGCCCCGCCCCTCTGGTGGGTGCTCCAAAAGATTTACATGCATCTGCTGTTCCACGCAAGTCTTGTATACAGCTTCTGAACTGTGTGCAGTTCGTGTCGCCATACCTGTGGCTGCAGAACCGAGTGTCCCAGGCCCCGCCGGTGGTGGAGCAGGCCTGCTGGCAGGACAGACACAGAGGGACACCCTCACTGTCCACTGCCTGCAGGAAGCCGGACTCTGACAGCGGCTGCTCCTCCTCCTCCTCCGTCTTAGAGGACTCCCCGTCCTGGCTGCCTCACACGGATAGAGAAAGAAATCCATCACATTAACTCGCTTTATGAAGACAAACTCGTAGAATCATTGATTATTATGTTTCACGTTAGACGCAGAGGACACTACAGCAAACATTTCCTGAAAATATAATAGATGTAAAAAGATATGCATGTGCAACAGAAATATTTAGACGTAAAAGCCGGTTCTAATAAAATTTTAATATATAATAGAGCACACTTTAGCATTACATATGTTAAGTTATGCAATGCTTAGATAACCAACACGACTGTAAATGTGGTAAAATGTGAACGCAGCAGACCTAAGTGTGGGTAAACACAAGAAATGACAAAATGCGGAACTACTTTCAATGTCAGCCTGCGAAATAAATGGATTCCTTCCATTTACGCCATCTACTCTGTGCATCTGTTTGATGCGCGGCTGCAGCAGATTCTCAGCCCTTTGTGTCAAGGAAACTTCAAAAGGAAGCTACCTTGACCCGCGTGACCGGCATCAGTCTGAGAGCCGACGGCGTGTTCAATGTCAGCTCAGTTCTTTCAACACCAGCAACACAGCAAACGCAATTCAATATTTATATTCATCCAATTAAAAAAAACATATATATATATGCTTGCTTTGTGTGCTGCAGATGCAGAGTTGACATATGGCTTCTGTGTGTGTGTGTGTGTGTGTGTGTGTGTGTGTGTGTGGAAAATGTCTACATACTGTGTGTGAATGCATCTGTAGAACATTTCAAGTGTGTGTATGCAGTTTTGGCAGAGGACAGTGAGTTTGGGCATTTGGCCATGTTGTCCCAGCAGGGTGCTAGAGCCACGTTGGTGGTGACAGATGGACTAAATTCTCTTTCCCTGTGGTTTACAATTCAGACAGAGAGAGAGAGAGAGGAACAAAGAGACACAGCACTACAGAGTGAGATTTAATCATTGAAATGGAGAAGAAAAAAAAACTCTAAAAAAAGAAGCCTCGCTGCTTCAAAGTTGAGAAGATACCAAAAACTGGAAGTACCAAGAGACAAATACTGTGCCAGCAACATCTAGTGGATGAAAGAGAGACAGATATAGACCCTTTTTTATTTTTTACTGGTGTGCCCAAACTGAGAATGGTGAAAATATGGTACTTTAGAAAATAAATGTAACCCAGAAATATTGTTTTGTGACTGTAAATGTTGAATGCATTAGCCAGAAAAAAAAACATATAACATAATAAAACTAATTATTACGTGTGCATCACATTTATCTTCAAAGTCATTTCAATTCATACATGCACAAAGCAAGTGAGCATGTTGGCAGCTCAGCGCCGCAGTGTGAGGTAACTCGTGCTTCAAACCCCGGAAAATCACGCAACATGCCTTCAGCAAACGCCGCACAGCCTGCCGGTGTTTACCAGCGAGCTGATCCCCGATGCTTCCTAACAAAGGAAACCAAGAGGCACGGGAGAGGAGCAACATCTGACGCTGCCGAGTGCTCGCTCGCTGCTGCTGAACAGGAGGAAGACTCTGTTGTATTTGGGATTGCGACCGCGCCAGATTTAATTTGAGGCAATCTAGTGCATCTCCGTTTTTGGTGATATTAAAGCGAAAACCTGCGATTTGTGCCACAATGGGTTGGGCGTGTTACTGTTGGCAAATAACACCTCGAAATAAACAATAAATGTGCGAAATGGCGGAAACTCACCCTGGACTGGAGACAAAAAGCAAATTAGCATAAAAGCTGATCTAAATGTTAGCTTTAAACTTTATATTTTCAGAGGCACTGCTCTCAGACGGCCCCCTTTAAGACGCCTCATGGTCCATCACAGACATGCGAGTGGAACAGCAGCTGCTGCGTCCATATGAGCAACACCGTTTGCTGTAGGTTGTCATAGTGATATTCCATCCTGGGGCTGAGCAGGTTGCATCTCACACAGCAGATCGTATTAGGGTCTTTATTTACTGTACCAACACGCTCAGCAGGCCTTTGTGCCGCTCCCACAGATCTCCATGGAGACAGCTATGGGAAGGAAAATGAAAATAGACCGAAACCCCTAAAGGCGAAGCCGCGTGTTTGCACAAACCACCTTCATGTAGAGACCATGAAACCTCATCGTTAAAAACCACAAACAAGGCTGGCCGTGATCCGTTGGTTCTAAATACTGTACAAAAATAACTGCAGTGTATAGCAGCTACTGTGAAGCTTTCAGCCTAGAGGAGGAGGCTATTTAGGACTTTTCAAGATCCGAGCACGGCTCGACCTCTCCTTGCCGCGAACGTCTGCCCACACAGCCGCCCTTTCACCCACCTCTCCGAAGCGGGTGGCGTCAGCGGAGCGGCGGACCTCCTCTTTGCGAAGAAGTTTTCCTTGGTGACCAGGCGGACGCTGCCTCCCTCCTGCCGGGCCTTGCTCAGGGAGGCCTGGGCCACCTCGTCCTTGCTGAGGTACCTGTGAAAAATGGGATGAAACGGGGCCGTGAAGGATCGGAGGATTTGTGTAACCAAAGAGTTTGAAGAGAGCAGATTCGCATGGGGGGCGTAGAAGGAGATATATTCACAAACAGCGTTAGTAGCAGCTAAAAAGGGAAATCTGATGCCAGATGCGGGTTTATATTTTCCAAAACTGTGCTTAAACGTAGAAACTCCTACTTTCATTGCTTATTATTCAATTATACATATTTGCTTGCATTCAGTTTGTCCTCCTCCCCGCGCTGAGGCTCTTTTTGCTGCTGCAGCGATCTAATTTCCCCACAGGCATCGTCAATCATCTAATCCATCCACCACGCCACTGGTTTTTATGGCGCTTGTAATACAGATGCTCTAGGTGTGCAGGTCGAGGATCCCATGAAACAGTGCACTTCAATCTGGACAGGATTAAAATGACCCCGGGGCGTTGACACGAAATGCAGGAGGAGAAAAAGAGTTAGGGGGGGTGAGGGGTGAGGGGGGGGACTCGTTTGTTCTAGGTGGAAGAAAATTGCTGTGGTCTTGAGAGAAAAGTGACCAATCACCAAACGTCCCCAGGTAACATTAAGGCTTTCCACAGAAGGAAGATACAACACTCTAATGGCCCCCTCGGAGCAATTATCCTCTCTCTGGCCGCCTCTACAGGCAGGTCAGAGATCAGGCTTAGCTACTACACACCTGCAGGTGGGGACTCGGGTGTTCTGCTCGAAGACACGTTGCCAGACCGGATGTTTGCCGACTCAAGTGGGCCGGCTGATATTTTTATTATTCTTTCGTATCGGGTTTGGTATTCCGTGGCCGTGTGATGATTTTTGCGGCTTGTGTAACATTTTGTTCTGTACTTTTATTTTGAAGTTTCTCTGTTCGAGGTGTCTCGTTCTCATTGGATAACTGGCAAAGATTCAGCCTTCTTGTACGTACAGTAGGTATAACCTTTTACCCCCATGTGCATTGGTTGTTAAACTAGATCGAAAGAAATGGATTATGTCAATGATGCAAACAAAACAGCAGTTATAAAAAAAAAAAGAAGCAAGGGACGAGGTAAGAAAAGACGGATGGGGAGGCGGCCATTGCACGGTGTGGCCGTTTCACGGTCAATCAACTCTGCTCACTAACCGTTATGTCGATCGATAATTAGAGTTGTGCCTTACAAACACTTGTTCTGACAGCTTTGCCAATTCTAAAACTGGGAACATGAACGGCTGCACTGCCACCCGTGAAATATAAATCAATAATTGGGGCAACTCCAAGACCCCTAAGACATGCAGGAAAATACATTCAACGCGATTTAACTGAGCAGTGAAGGACGGATAAAAGGTGCCTGTGGTTATATGTCGAATTAACCCCATTTTTTTCGTTCTTTAATAGAGCTGTATTTAACTTTCAGAGCTTTAATATAGCAGCAAAAAAACTATTATATACTGTGTATATATATATATATATATATAAAGATATAGTGGAGTAATGTCTACCTAAATATGAATGGGTTATTTAATTGAATGCTTACGTGATGTGTTTTTATTCCGTCTCCCTGATTACTAATGAAACACTAGCCTCCATGAAACCCAGCTATTTAAACAGGAAGGTGTTGCCACTGTTAAGCTAAGCTTTTAATATCTTCACTGGGCCCCACACTGACATTTCCCTGCATTTCACTCCACCTCCATCTGGACAGAATACTGTGTCTGGGAGTCGGATGGAAAGTAGGTAGAAAAACAATAAAGGAAGAGATGGATGACAGGAGGTAGAAAGTGGAGGAGGGAGACACATCAAAGAGGAGAAGTTTCTCTGGAAGCTGTGGGGAGATGATGAAGAAGGCGAGTCTCAAACACACGAGCTCCCTCTGCTTCAAACGGTCCCGGCGCAGAGGCTGGATGAAACGAGACACCTCGCGCTAAACTGGAGTCCAACGGCGCTCCTGGGAGAGAGCGTGGATGTGTGTTTGCATGTTGTTCATGCAGCTGGGTGCTTGGACGGAAGTTCTGTACACTAAGGTGTACAGAATAGAAGCGCTGTGGAGCAATGTTTATACCAGTCAGGACAACTCCACGGTGCACCTTTAAAGGGCACCACATCATGCCCATTTTCAGTTTCATACTTGTATTTGGGGTTTCTACGAGAACATGTTTAGATGCTTTCTAGCTCAAAAAACACGTTTTTCCCGTACCGCCTGTCTGAACACACCTGTATTTACCGTATGTCTGTGCCTGTCTCCTGAAATGGCTGATTGGCTCACGAGAAAAATATGACGCACCTTTGCAAATGTAGTACTCAAGGCACAGGTGGAGATAGATAGGCGGGGGGGGGGTATATTCTAATGAGCCTGCATGTGACATAGGAAGGGGGATCAAACCCGATTGGCTGATTGGCTAGTTTTCTGATCTAGGCGGCCCACAAAAAACTGACTGAGTCATCTTATTTCAGAGTTGGTACGCTCCAGATACCCAAATGTGTGTGCACAAGCACTGAAAAAGTTCCTTCTTCACAATGTGTCCTCTTTAAAAGGCACAGTTTGACACTTTGAGAAATGCACTCTCATTTTCTTGCCAGAGTCGCAGGAGAAGACTGATACCACTTGAACCCTGTCTGTTTGCTAATTTGTGCTTTTTACAAGGAGCATTTCTCGGCGCGGAGCAGAAACGTCCTTAAGTCTCCGCTTGTTGCCGGGTAACTGTTCGGCTGCCGGTGATAGCTTCATATTTACTGTACGGACATGACAGTGGCGGCAATCTTCTGCTCTAGCTCCCAGCAAGAAAAGGAAATAAGTGTATTTCAAAAAAAATAAAAAAGTCAAACTATGCCTTAAAGATAACTCGGCCGCGGCGGATGGTTTTCGTTTGACGCCCAGCTGCAGGAGCGCTGCTGCAGGCCGGCGGTGGCAGCCGGTTCGCTGACAGCGGAACCCGCAGAGCCGCAGACGGCAGCCCGTCTCCTCCCGGGCCCGGCCCCCGCGGGTTCAGCGCCGGGGGCCGGGCCCTGCTCAGCTGTGCGTAAATCGAACTAACGAGCTCTGCCGAAGCCGCTGTGAGCGATGGCCGCCCCGCCTCCGACTGGCCTCAAGAGAGACGACGCGGCCGGTGCAGAAAATGACACGCACTGAAGTGGGCCACCTCAGAAGAATCATGAAGCTACACGTAGTAAATGTGCACAGACGTTATGGGGACTTTAGGATCACAAAATGATGTCAATAAAAACCTGTATTATGAGGACTATAAGCACGCTGTATTTAAAAGGTATAATACTAACCTAACAATCTAATTTCAGTCGTGGTTGATCAGGAAACACCTGTGGCCACTGGAATCCAGCACAGGAAAGGCGGACTCCGCCAGTAACAATTAAAACTACTTTATGGAGAGGCAATTACAAAAATAGTGTCTACACAGTCTGAGAAAATAACCCTGCCTCTTCCCAGTTTCGGCTTGAGACTTCAAATATACGAATAGAGGCTGTGTTACAAACTGGAGGTGTGGAGTTTGAAAGATGTGGGTGTTCATCAGGCAGGGGGTGTCTAATGAAAGACGCAATAGAAGTTGCATAACGGCAAGGGTGAGATCGAGGTTTTTTTCGTCGCCGTGTGACTTATTCAAGTCCCAGTTATTTTGGAAGTGCAGCGCTGAATCGCTAGAGTAAGCTGTTCATAGAAGTTCTTATAGTGACGTCCAAAAAAGGGCTCTACATATTCTCAGCCAAATGTTCTGGTTACTTATCTATTTCTCCATCTTCTCAGACACCGTGCTGCCGCCTACGATTTCTGAATTAATGTTATTTCACGGATTTTAAGAAATATAATTCTATCCACACATTACAACGTGGAGTTGAACTATCCAATGCTTTAGGTTTTTTTTGCTTCTAGCAGTCTGGGCAAATAATATCGTCCAATGATTTTGTCTGTATGATTACCGTCGATGTCATCTTTCAGCAATTACATTGAAATATCCCTCACCTGTACAACAGTCAACCTTCTATGTGTTCTTTTGCAACCAAATAGCTACCATTATGAAGAGAATTAGTATGCAAACATGCGTGAAGGAAAGTTCTTGTGCATTCTTCTTCTATTGTAAAGACGAAGCAGTGGTCCGTTTCCTCTGCAATGTGTGCAGTAATCCAATCAACGAAGCGCACTTGTGCAGGATACAAACCCGATTAAAATCCCCTGAACTTCTCTGAAATCACCACGAGTGGCCTACGACGACAACAACATCCGCGGGCGGCACTGGGGAAAAACCCCGAGCAGAGTGAATCAAGTTTCGGGGGCCGCTGAAAGCCGAGCGGCGAACCGCCCCGCTGAGCCGAAGCCGGAGCTTGATTGGTTCTGATTAGCGAATAAATCAGACAGGTATCAAATCAAGTCGGGCCAATTGCCTCCTACTCACACCTTGATTAGGTTCATGCACCCAAACACGTCCCCCCCCCCCACGTCCCCCCAAGGTTGAGAAACACTCTCTTGCGGACTCACACACACACACACACACACACACACACACACACACACACACACACACACACACACACACACACACACACACACACACACACACACACACACACACACACACACGAGAGAGAGTCTACCCTGTAATTGGCAAACTCTCCGTGCCTCGATCCACGCCAGCTGTAATTAGTGTGCCAGCAACAATGCATGTTCGTCAAAAAAAAGAAGAAAAACACACACACACACACACACACACACACACACGCACACGCACGCACACACACACACACACACACACACACACACACACTATTGAGCCTTCCACAACGTTAGTATTTACAAATCTGCCGGTGTCTCTGTGAAATCTCACACGTTGCTTTTTCCGGTTTCTGACATTAACGTCGGGAGCTAATTCGTCCCGCTGTTTCCAGCATGTTCAAATTATCGCTGAGCTGGCACAACAGGGGGCGCTAGGTCAAATTAGCTCTCGGAGGGGGGGGGGGGGGGGGGGGGAGACGCGTTTGTCCCCTCGTTACGGCTGACAGATATAGTCACATGATGGGAAGATTTACTTACGTTTTTCAATCATTTCAGAAAAAAATAAATAAAGGGTCCTGAATCCGCTAGGGCTTTCACAATACCAGATTTTCAAGGAATTCACGACAACGATATAATTGTGATGTTTATAGAACATTTGGAAAGAAAACAATAATGCCATCAGTCAAATTCATCTCTAGTATTGTATATTGTGCGTTTTCTCTCTTTTGTTTTTGGCAAATGAACTACACACAAAATATGAGCAGTAGGAGGTGGAGAGAGAGTCTGTAACCATAACTGTGAATACATAGTATGATCATATGTGTATTATTAATATCAGTATACCCTGTTTGCCTGCAGGGTTGCTCGTGTACGTACTAAGCTAGTTAGCCGGATATGCTAACGATTGCGGCTCACGTTAGAGCAGAGAAACTCTTTAAATGGAGATTGTTGCTTTTACTGCAGCACCATGTGCACCTCTTCAACATGGTCGTGCTACGGTAACCATTTGCTGTTCTCGGGAGCCAAGTATTCGAAGGCCAAAGTAGCATGTTTTGTCTGTCAAGAGCACATGTGCCCCGCTAGAGTCTGACCTCTTGGTGCTGGCGTGAGGGCGCTGGGCGGCGGCCAGCTGCTGCAGGCCCAGAGTGGGGCTGTGGAAGAGGAGGCCGCCGCGTCGAAGCAGCTTCTGCTTCATGGCGGCCAGGCTGCTCCACTCCTGAACGAACCTCAGCACCTGGGGGGGGGGGGAAGACGAGACGAGACACCTCACTTCAAATTAAATTTCAAGCTAAAAACGAAAAAAAAACATCTTCGTCTTTCAACACAAATTCATAGTTTGGATATTGGGGCAAAAATATTTTTGTTGTTTTGTTTTTCAATTTTGGAAAATACACTTTCGAAACAAACAATCTAAACCTGCAGAGCAGAGACACTGACACACACACGAGGAGACAGTCTTCCAGACAGCTGAATAAAAACCCATCAAAGCAAGAGAGAGAGCTGTATATGCTTTCAGCCAAGTCAAGGATTCAAAGAAAATCCACTGGCAAAATAACAAATAGCACACCAAGCACCAAGGCCTAATGGGCAATTTAGCGACGTATATTACGACGGAGAGCTTTTTTTTTTTTTTTCCTCCCCACGGATGATAGCTACTCTCACAATAAAAAAAGATTATTTGAGTGAAAACAAACTATTCAGAGCAAGGTTTGCTTTGTTGACGATTTTGAAGTGGAATTGTGGTTTATTTTGATCGAAATAATACCCATCAAAGCAGCAGATTAAAATAAGGTAACTAGAGGTTGATATTCCGATGAAGGCACTTGGAAGCGAGCCGAGGGAAAGATCAGAATCCAAAGTGCTGCAGTGCGGTTGGACGTGACGAACCGACTGATCGAGGAAAACCCGGCTCCACAAAGACCGGGTTTGCCCGGTGCAGCTGAAGACTCCGGACAAGCTTCAGAAATATGGCAACAGCTCGGCGAGGTCATCAGAGAGTCGAGGCGCCGGATCAGATGTCAGAAGTCGTGACTGAGGAGGAGAGTGGGATGCCGTTTTCAGCTTCATGCTACTCCGACGGTCGGCCGGGGGTTAATAGGCGAGTATCAGACATCGTGTGGGCGGAAACTGGGAGGGCTTAGATTCATCACTGTGAGGCTGGATGAAGGCAATATTCTGTATAAGTCTTATTGCCAAATAAATAAATAAATCCCATAAAAATGAATGTATTCTATCACGTAATGTTTGTGTATCAAAGCCTGATGTATCTTCTTCCTCTGTGCCATAGCGCTCCATTGGTTGTGTAAAAAACTATTACTGAGCCACGTTGTTTACCGGCCGACACGTCCCTTCATAACCCTGAACACACACACACACACACACACACACACACACACACACACACACACACACACACACACACACACACACACACACACACACACACACACACACACACACGTAGTTTATCTCGACTCAATCCCGCATACACCATCCTGCTGGAATCACCCACTGGAGCACCGAATGTGGATTAATCCGCCGCAAAAAATAGTGCCCAACAAATACGCTATTAACTCCTGTTTGAGTCACGTTTGATGTACAGTGCCCACCTGTTCTTGCCTCATTATATATACATTATTCATTCCCTTAAAATAATTATTCTGATATCATTTCGAATTTTTGTTTGCCTCTCTTTGCTTGTGCAGAGTGCAGGTGAGCTCTCTACCCACCGCCTCCCTTTCCCCGCATTAAGCTCGCCTGTCCGCTATTGATTTTGATGGCGAATTGGAGTGTAAACAAGGGGCGTGAATGATGGGTCGGGGCGCGGATGCAACTCACGCCTGCGTTTTACAAAGCAACATAAACAAGGCGACAGGCCCGGGGTGTCTGTCGGCGCCTCCGGGTTACCGCCGCGGCAGATTGCAGGATTTAATATTGGCCGGGTGGCGCGCGGGGTCGTTTGAGGCGATGATCCGTCTCGTTTAACGGCCGCCATAAAGCGGCACTTTCTCTCTCTCGCTGGCCCCGAACACACACACACACACACACACACACACACACACACACACACACACACACACACACACACACACACACACACACACACACACACACACACACACACACACACACACACACCTCCCCCTCTCTTTTCTCCTTTCCTCCATCACCCCTCTCCCTCCCAACGCCTCCTCCCTCTCCCACTTCAGGCCCTGCGGTGGTGGAAGTGGGCGTCCGCGCTACCACCAATCAGTCAGGCTCCCAACGCCGCGCTGCTGCTCTTCCTCCTCCTCATCATCATCATCATGGGTGTCATTAGTTTCACGTGGCTGTAACGCACACATCTGCTTAATAACCCCGTGCAGCCGTGTGCCTCGTCTTCACTGGGTCAGTGGAATTGGCGAGATAGCCCTGCAGACTGCGATATCAAACTAAATGATCTCCAAAATGAAGGCAGCCTCTGGGCTGGCTCGCTAAAAAAAAAATAAATAAATAAACTCAACTACACTCTTGAGCATATGTAGAATTTTCTGTCATCTGGGAACTTATGTGAAGTCATATGCTTTGATATCTTTCTAATCAATCAAAAGAAGGAAATATTGGCACATTTTGCAACCATGTTGAATCCCCCCTCCGAGGCGTTTTCTGCAGTAATGACACATTAACTAGCTACACGTCCCTTGTGCAAACACTCCACACCCCCTACATGCACGCCCACGCACACCATGAATATCAAAGCGCCTCATGCGCGCAGACCTGCGTTCGATTTTCCCGGCGCTGGCGGAAGGCCTCGGGCAGCTCGTCCCAGTTGGTTAGCTTGATGTCCAGGGGGACGAAGCTCAGGTTCAACGGAGTCCCGTCCTAGCACATGAGGAGACGGAGAGGAAGAGGACAGCCTGAAGCAAAAGGATTTGTTACCGCTGCTGCTAATACCACCATCACTCTTACTCCTACTGAGATATAGATATATAAATATACACATTTAGTTTTTTTGAATGCAAGGAATTCTAAAGGGAAATACTATATATATCTTTCCAATTATTACTATTTAATTTGCATTATTGATTCAATGTTCTCTTCTCTTTCTCCGCAAACTGTAAACCTAAATTCAACCGATAACAAAAATGCAATGACATATTTAAAATCTCATCAATAACACTATTAGCATGGCTGGATACCAGATTGGGTGAACTGGCCCTTTAAATGGAACTATTAAAGTTTTCTTTAGAGGGATTTTATCATCTCTACAATCATTTAATTACTCAACAAAAGGAAGAAAAAGTGCTCATGTCTGCACACAACTTTACCAGATGAACAATATAAATGTATCATTTGTATTTGGGGTTTACATGAATTACAGCTCATCATACTGGGACCATAAATGGCACTATGTAATGAAAGCAATTAATCTTAGAGCCGAAATGCTGAGATTTTGATTTATTTGTCTTTTTTTTTTTTAAGCGTAAATGCCAAAAACAGAGAGGCTAAAATCGCCTCTCAGGGCAGAGAGAGATCAACACACTTAGTGTTAACGGTCCACAGTGGCACCACTACACTACACACAGTCCCTTCATGGTTCTTTGGAGGTTCCCGACTCGCTGCTGAGTCACCTTCGTAACCAAAGCGAGTGCCGCTAAGTGAATGACGACGCAGTAACTGTTTCACTTGCCTGGCAAGAATAAATGTCAGGGTAATAATGTGGTTATATAAGAGGGGCGGATTGCCAACAAACCTCTCAGACGCTGTCAAATAAATGTCGTAGGGAGATGAGAGAAGGCGGGTGTCTTTTCTGTTTTCTCATCAGCTGCAACAGGTGGATTTATTTTACTGCTAACATCACCTTCTGCGATAGCAGAAGTTAAGGCTTCTGTGAACATGGACATTAGATCATACATCATACTGTCCTTTCATTTTTTCATGTTTGAACTGTAATCATTTTTGGAAGTGTCTTAAAACTTGCTTTTTCTGTACTGACCACCAGGGGGCGACTCCTCTGGTTGTATAGAAGTCTATGAGAAAATTACTCTACTTCTCTCTTGATTTATTCCCTCAGTAAACATTGTAAACGTGAGTTTATGGTCTCAATCTCTAGTTTCAAGTCTTCTTCAATGCAGCATGATGTTCATTTAGTAAATTATGGGCGCGTTTGCACTTTAATATCATGAGCGCAAAAGCTTTTGTAGATCGGACCTTGAGACGGGGCAGATAGCGATTGCAAATGACGCGCAATTCATGGCTCTACAGCGGCCGCAATCCATTCTTTGTGAATTTGCCCATGGGTCTCGTTTTCTAATGCACATCTGGTACACGTGCATATGAGAATGAAATGCGTGGAACAGGTTGCGGGTAATAACACACTGTCACTATTGAGAAATGGGAGCCTCGATTGTTAGAGTCTTACACACAACTCAGAACAGAAAGAAAGAAAAAGTACAAAGGAAGTAGTCATTTTGAAAATAAACTAAACTAAATCACAGCACCAAAACCGCCACTCTACAATTAAGAGCCGAGGAACCAGGTTTATAGCGTTTAATTAGTTACATTGTGTTCGGCACCTCAACTTGTATTACCTTCAGGTATTTTCAGCCGAGCAATCACATTCCTAATGACCAACTTGCAGAACTTGTATACAATTACATCCAAGTTCTGTAATCTGGCCGCATACTCTTTGTTTTGGTTGCCATGGTATTTTTTGTGGTAACCAAGGAGCTCGTTAGTGATCTCACTTGTTTTTTATTCTAATATATGAACACTTTGAAGATAATGCTTCTCCTGTGACAGTATGCATGCATTAGTAACACAAAAATAATGAGGGTTTTGCGAAGAGTATAAAGAGAACGGCATATACCCACAAGAATGCACCTCGCTGTGATTATGGGTAATCACAGCGCCGCAGCTCGGAGGTATCTGCAAAATAAATAATAATAAAGAAAATGTTCCAGCTTATTACTGCTTCATTAGCACTAACTAGTGTCAATTTGAAGGCAGAGAAGCCACTTACACTCGGTGTTAACTTCACTCGGGCGACAGCGACTGTGCCAAACATCAGGGACGTTTTTTTTTTACAAGAAAGAGGCCGAGCAGAGAATTTAGGTAAAAGCTGCAGTATGCATTCCGGCTAACCCAGAGCCACTTCAGCCACGCACACGACGGACGGAGAGAGGACAGGCAGGAGAAAAGATTACGTTTAAAGGTCAATACCTGCCGGCAGCTGACACAGGGATTTGAAAGATACAAATCAACATTAGGACGTTTTTTTTTCTTGCCGTACCCTCGGTGCACAGAGGCCCACGTGTTTATTTGGATTATCGCAAAATAAATATCATGGAGACTCAGGGGAGCGGCGGAGCGCGTTGTGCTGTTGCAGCATGAAGCAGGAATTAGAGCCTTTCTAGATGAGAGTGGAAAGAGGGGCACTATCCTCCCCATTGACAAACAATGTTTCACAACGATCAGTATTTAATATTTCATTGGGTTATAATGAATTTAACTCAGATTTCATCTCATGTTTGGGACAAATAGGACAGGATACGGAACTGGTACAAATAATAATTCTTTAAAAGAAAAGAAAAGGTTAATTACTTTTCATATTTCAGGCATACATGAATTTCATAAAAATGTTCATAATACAATGTATGTGTTACGTGTATATTGACAGGGTTACTTTAGCTGGAAATCAGATACATTTTTTTTTAGAAGTTAAGTAGCATTCAATGTCGCACTTTTTACTTCACAGCTCTCATTTAAAGACATCTGCAAGCTCAAGCTAGCTACATATATGGAATTCAAGCGAGAAAAGGAAGCTGCTAGCATAAATAATGCTAACGAGGCTACATGCAGTTAGCTCTTGCAGGTCGTGAGAAATTAACAGTTTGTCCCAGACCATCGCCAGGTGGCACGGCTTAGTAGCACAAAAGCCCCCGTCACACGAGTCACGTTAGCATTAAAAAAAACGGAGTGACGTTAGTGTGTAGGAATTTTCTGTTGTTTGCAAGTTAAGAGCATATAAACGCCCTCATTCTGTAAATTTGCAAGGATAGCGTGAACTTGCTGTGGTTTACCATCGAAACAAACCCGACACTAGACACAAAAACTATCCACCAGCCGATTCAAATCCAGGGCTCAGACAAGACCGCTAGATGCTAATAGCAATGTGCACTCGGAGCTAACAGACGTTTCCTTTTTGGGATATTAACCCATAACTTTTACTTTAATTCTTGCAGTTTAACCCCTGATGTTTATCTCCAAATATTTGTTGTAGATGCTATCGTCTATAGATTTTTATGGATTTTCATGGTGTCATTTTTACTGAGTATTTCAGTGTCATGGCAACATATTGAGTACCCGAAAATATGGGGAGTCGCGGGAAAATAACATATGCACAACATAATGCATAATGACGTCGTGAACCCCACCTGTCAGCTACGCCTGGTGTTGACATGACACAAACCACCCAGTGACTCCTTGAATAAAACAACAGTCTGATGTGCAGAAAATGGACATAAAACTGCTAATACTCAATATTTCTCATTCGAAACCCTCTGTGACAAATCATCCTCCGATTGTGCACCGAGCGGCCCCCTGTGAGACTTCTTTGCCTGGTCCAGGATTATCCCGATGTGACAGCTTTCCAGCCAGAATTCCTACAGTTTATCATTTAAACGACAGCGGAGGACATTTATCTCCGCGGCTTATCGTCTCAGCCACGCGTAAGCGGCAACTTCTATTGCCGGTCTACTGCCGCCAGGGTAATATTCCATCGGTGATTCAGCTCAGCTCTCCGGTCCTCTCTATGTAAAACCCTCTTGTCTCTTATCTGCGTTAGCGGGGTAGGAATCTGATCCCTCATGAATGAAACAAAAGGGCGGTAAGTATCACAATCCGATCAATACAGAGGTCTGTCGGCGAAGTGGCACTCAAGACGAGTGCTGAGAATGCACGGCAGCGTAATCAGAGTCAGAATGGGGCTAAACTATAGTTTGTCTTCGTTTCGAGTGCAGGAAGCACCACAAACATCAATGAAAAAAGCCCCTGAAAGGACATTTTACATGATTATGTGAATGAAAGACCAGGAGTCTTCACACAAAAGCCGAGAGGCCGCCCGCAGTTTGTTTAAAACATAACATGATTGGTTGCTGTAGGTACAAACTGTCTCCGCTTCCTTTTCTGGCTCGGTGCCGTCGTTGCTCTCTCTCTCGGTCAGCTCTTTCAAAATGGGCCGACCGATGGAGCTCGTTAGGGGTTTATCTACAAATTTATGAGCGGCGTGCGGCGCTCCGTCACTGCTGCCAGTGTTGCCGTTGCTCATTGCTTTTTGAACAGGGCAGCAAGATGTTCAATTGTTTTTTATGTTTTGAGCAATGTTTGCATCCATTTAGATTACACCGTTAGGTATGTCAAAAACACAGAGAACATAATATTGAAGGGGCACTCTAGTGATTTAGTACTACAGTACGCTTCCATAGAGTTGGGAGATGTGCAAAATACATTTAAAAAATCGATGCCGCAGAGGCAAAGATATATATATATATACAAGACTTTTAGTCTCCAGCTTATGCAGCGCAGCCCGCATATTTTGTCTTTCGCGATAATGCACTATAATAAGTTACATTAATGTTATTTGCATTCTTAGTAGTGAAATCACCAGTCATAAATCAAAAGGAACACTTCCTTGTTGCTGGGAAACAAAAGGTGGATGAGTCAAGCTCAAAAACAACACTTTATCCTACATCTCCCATAATGCAACAAGACCCTCTCTAAACGCTCATGTCTGTCGTCATCATCACGTTGTAATGAAGGCTTTCCGTTTAAAAAATGTCTTCAAGTCAATGCCAAGCTTACCCTGGTGACATCACTATGACATCATCAGGGTTGAGAACTACTTCCCGTTACAAGTAAACTGAACACGATATGCAAAATTGGTGCACTGTGCCTTTAAATATGTATAAATAAAAGAACGTGAATGGATTGGGAGAGCTCCTCTTTCCCCTTCTGTGACTCCAACAGGCTCTTGTTCCTCTGGTAACAGACAGGAGGCAGTCAGGGTTAATATCAAGCGTTAAGGTTATATTCGGTAATTTCATGAACCTATAATGACACGACGGAGAATGCTTTTCAAGTCCATCAAAGTGCCGCTTGTAACCGGACCAATTTGAGCTCTTTCAAATCACCATTACCGTCATTCTTAAACTCCGACCTTCTTAACGTTGCCCGCGACTATCTTCTCACATCTGTCCGTTTGCTAATTGGCGGCGCGTGACGGAACTGCACGTCCCCCGTTTTTTTTGTTTTTTACCCAATCGCCGTATTGTTGTTTTGCAGCTCTATCTTGATAAAGAGATCTTGATCTCAGTGAGACTTCCCACTCCCCAAAAAATGAAAGAATTGCTGCTTTCTTCACTTGAGTGAACATTCAGTTGAATGTGACAGGAACAAGCTGGTGAGGAGCAAAACATCGAGCGGGTACGTGCCCTTTAAGTTTTACTTATTCTTACTGCCTTGAGACCCGACATAAACACCATTGCACCAGAGGCTTCCGACTTTCATTTAAAAAGTAAAAAGAGAGTTAGTAGCTTCAAATAGCTGCGCCAATAACAGTTTGAAATGGAATTCAGGCATTCATACTAAAAGAAAAGAGGAGCATCATTACGACATCCGGCTTTCTCTGAATAGAAGAACAAATTAAATGCAGCTGCTTTTAGTGCGAGCACGTCGTGTTCACCACCAACGGCGACTTGAGTTTGTAGACTCTGTGAGGACGGATTTGGTGAATGTGGCCACACTTGACCTGAGAAAAGAATAAATATCACGTAGAGTGGCTTTACAGAAATCCAATATATTTTTTGTTGTGTAAGTGTGCGGGGCTTTCACGAACGCTCAGTTTACACTTTCTTTTCCCATTCGTTTCAGGCCTCGCGGCAATAAAATGTGTGTAGATATTTGTTTTCTTCATGTGGCGTTTTCTTTTCTTTGGCCCGGATTCAAATATTGCACACTTTTTTACTCTGGTCTTCTCCTCAGGCAAGAATGCGGTTTACTAAAGGAAAAGTGAAGGATGTTGATACTCTACAATGAAAAACCTGTTGATGGGAGTTATTGAAGGTAAATTAAAAGAAGCAGTGTGTAGGATTTAGTGGCATCTATCAGCGAGAACTACATTGGCCTTTAAGTAACATAAAAAACATGTAAGTTTGTACGGTTGTTTTTTTAGGGAAACAGAAGTCACACGAGAGGGAGGAGCTAAGCACACCCAACAACTCTGACATTATTATTCGGCAACCAAAATGTTACAATGAACTTTCATGAAGTGGAAACACACTGAAAGGGTTAAATCCGTAAGACGGACAACGCCTTGGTAGCGACCCGCCCCAAAATCATCCCCTGCTTTATGGTCTATTTGACACTAAATGGGTAGATGCGGTACCTTGGAGTACAGATATATCCGGTCTGTGTACTGGCTGGCGCAGAACTGCAGGCCCGGGTAGGCAGGGCCGGCGCCGCTGTCGTCGTCGTCATCGGAGGACGGAGACGCCGCAGCTCTCCGTTCTGCGGGCAGAGAGGGAGGAAGGAGGCCGGCTAATATCTCACTGAGTATATATTATTGGCTCATTATTGGCTTTCACAGCTTTATTGGTACCTCTGTTCGCTCCTCTGGCGACGCAATGACTCGCAGCCGCATTAAACTCCGGCAGCTTTTCCACATTTATTACACGGAGCACAATATTGAGAAGATATGACATTTGTAGCGCATCATTAAAATCTGTACGCATACCACCCGATATTTAGCTTTATTGCTTTCAAACACTTGATTATAGAATCGGAAATGAAAACAGTTGAGTCATTATCTTTGACATTTTCATATAAATAGGAATGGAAGTCGACTTTGCTTCTTGCCATCACCGGTTGATATAACAACCAACCTACACGTGGAGGTCGAAACATTTCCCGTTTTATGTTTGAAAGCAGCAGATTGTTTCGAACGGCTGGAAGATGAACATATAAAAATATAAGACTGATATCTTCAATTACGCTTTTTTTGAAAGCTAGTGAGTTTCAATCATTTTGAATGTGCCTCTTCGTCAACAGTGGACAGAAATGAGCATGGAGTAAAGACAGAAAATTGGACCTGATTGAAACACTCGCACCTCACGCTGGTTACTGGTCTTAGCGTCAGTTTCTGAATAACTATCAGGTGACAGAATGAGCCGTGCATTTGTGGAATCACGTTTCATTTGTGCTCTACAACACCTCCCTCTAGGTTGACGTTTGGTCCAACACACAGGCGCCGGGTTCAATTTTTAAGCAAATAATGCTATTTTTCCCAGCGTGCCGAGCTGCGCCTTTAATGTTCTGTGAAAGCCAAGTTCTTTGACAGAAACACCCCAATTTACTCCTCACGTTTGTCTCTCAGGAATATGCCGAACAGCAAGGTGGAAACGCAGCGAGGGAGGGAGGAGAGACGGAGAGCGGGTGATAAAGTGACGGTTGCAGAGAGGGAGAGGGGGGGGGGGTCATTAATGTCGGCCATGTAGCTCGCTCATCCTGCCAGCATCTAGCAAGAAAAGGTCAGCCGGTGGGAAATGAGAGCGCCGCTGCTCGGCCACGCTTCATTTAGACAATGACCTATAACACTCTGATAATACTTGCCTTAAATCACTTCGCATGGCCAGTTGTCTGCCGTGCCGCGAGGCTGTGGGCGCCGTGTCCGTTCGACGTGCTAATGGGGGGGGGGGGGGGGGATACTGAAGCGGGCTGACGTCTGTGACACAAGAGTTTTTCATTGAACAGGCGCCACCATGTACCTGGTGGTCATGGGACAGAATCAGCTTCAGGAGGGTTGAGTGACAGAATGGGTACAAAGACGGGCCTGCAAATATATTTTCCAATTTTTTTTCTTTTTCTCGAATTACTCGTTCTGGGATCTGATGTGGACACACAATTTTCTGCCAAAGTTGGTTTATTTCAAACGACAGATCTTTTCTCTGTGCTTTTCTCACTGGTTTGCAGTGGGCGGGGTTTAGTAAGCCCTAAACAGACACGATTCACTCATTCTTTGAATATTTAATTTCAAGATCCCAACTTAATTATTCCTTGGAAAACAAGCTTTATTATCGGTAAAAACTAGATCATCAATTTATTTTCACAAGAAAACAAAAGGTTGTTTGATTTTTATTACTTAAAATGTTGGGGTCAAATCATCCAACGGTAGCTTTATTCAAACGGCCCAGATGGAGCCGGTGGTGATGGATTTCGTTGAAATAGATGAAGGATACATGCGTGACTACGTTCGGTTTTCAAAATAAGGTGTTAACAAGGGTGTATGCAAAATACATACATGGAAATAATATAAAACTTGAGCTGAAAATGTACAAAGAAACAATAATGTCCCTTTCGGGCTTCCATAGCATCAGGCCTTTAGTTTACAGTCTTGCATTAGAGACAGGCTTTTATTTCTGATATATTCAGCATCAACTATTTTCCACATCACAGCACTACTATCAACTAACACTCACCACTCCTACTTTTATGATCAGTAATCTACCTTCATTGAAACTCAGTACTTCCTGCACAGATGGCTATTATTTGAGACGTCCGCTTTGAATTGAGAATTTACCGTAGTGACATTCCTGCCGCTGGTTTGCCTAAAATTTGCGTTGCAGTTTGATGCTGAAACTTTTTTTTAAAGTTTATAAAGGTGATATCATCACGTTAACTAATTTCCCCTCCTTGACCTATCCCGAACAATGTCCATATTTTTCATTTTTATGTTTGCCGCCCTCATAGGTGCAATTTCCCTGGGTCTGGTACACGCTGTTCTGATCTCATCCCGGATTCAGCTGGAATGGGCCACGCAAAAGCATTTTGCAGGACACTAGCGTTTTACAAAATCCCATCTATCTGTCCTTCCACATCTGTAATGAAACGTAGCAGCTCTGCAATGTGCACCCTATATTTGTTGTAAGCAGGTTTTCTTTCCCCCCCGTCCCTTGTTTGCAGTGGGGGGAACGCGCCAGCTGCATTAAGTGGGCCATTTAAACGATGGGGGCAATTCATCTTACAAAGCCGTCTTATTAGACTGTCACTTACACAGTATGAACAGTGCCTTCAAAACACCCCAAGGGATTTATCTGTTATTTTACTGCGAGAAAAAGAAAACAACGCCTAATTGGACTGAGTCATCTCATCTTCTGCAGGATCGGGGGAAAAAAAAAAAAAAAAAAGATATGGGGAAAAAAATAAAACATTTCCAACTGCACACTTCAAGTGTGAAGAGATTTGGTGCAGCTGATGCTGCTGCAACGTTTGAACTAACATAAAAGGAAAAGAAAAGTTGTATCCACGTTGGAATGTTTGGGTCATGCAGATAGATGAAGAGACGGACAGTAAGGAGAGAGAGACGGAGAGGTAGAGGAGGAGTGATTGCCTGTCTGTGCTGTGTGGAAAGTAATCTCAGAGCAATCAAGAGGTGTGGGCGGCCGACAGCGCTGCGGTTTGCCTTCTAAAACCACGGGCAGGTAGAGGAAAATCATTAGGCGCCGCTTCTGACCCCATAGGTCACTTTTATGAGACAACCGCTGTGTTTCGCACTAAACCCACGCTGCCTGAGACACAGTGGCAAAGGTATGCAACGAACAAACTGACTACCCATCAACAGGATGGATGGATGGGCAGAGGCAGATATGCAGGCGGACAGATAGACAGACAACAGACAGAAAGATAAGACAGCTGCATAGACAGATAGATGGACTGGACAGAAAGTTAGACAGATATAGTATCTAGCTAGACAGATGTAGACCGATAAAAAGACGACAGATAGAAGATAGATAGATAGATTGATAGCTAGCAGTCTGGCTTTCTGTCTAGCTATACAGACAACATAAATTAGACAACAGACAGCTAGATAAGATAAGACAGATAAAGTTAGCTATATAGACAGAAAACTAAATATAGCTAATTATCTATCTAGCTAGGTAGCTATAGCTAAACAGACAGGAAAAGAGACGACAAAACGATAGACATATAGCTAAGGTAGCTACAACAGATAGCTAGACAGATAACGTTAGCTATATAGGCACAAAGATAGAAACATAGCTATTTAGCTAGTTAGCTACAGATAGACAGATAGAAAAATAGACAACAAAATGATAGACATATAGCTAAGGTAGCTACAACAGATAGCTAGACAGATAAAGTTAGCTGTATAGACACAAAGATAGACACATAGCTATTTAGCTAGTTAGCTATAGCTAGACAGATAGAAAAATAGACAACAAAATGATAGACATATAGCTAAGGTAGCTACAAAAATAGACGACAGACAGCTAGCTAGTTAGCTATATAAACAGAACATGACAGGCAGAGAGAGAGAGAGAGAGACAGACAGATATTAGTTGTCTCCAGGGAAAATAACGTGTCTAAAGGGGAGGTGGGGGGCCAAGTTGGCATCCAGCAGTGTCTCTTTAGGGCTGCCATTTCTGATCGACAGTGAAGCTTTTATCTCTCCCCTAGAGTCGGTCTAAATAGAGGGTTTTTAAAAAAGAAAGAAAGCGTAGCCTTTCGCTCACATTTAGTATTTCTTTGCCTGCGAGTAGGGTGGGTGGGGGACGGCACAGGTAGCTAGAGATGGGAAATTAACCACTCGACAATCTCTGGCCACTAATGGATGTCAGGGTGTGTGTGTGAGGCTCTGAAAGGAAAGGAATCGGTCAAGTTGTTACACACAGATCTTAAGATGTTAAAGGCTAATAGGGGTTGATAGCTTGCCTGTTAAACGGCTTGTGCAATATTCCTTCCGATGTTAAGTATTCTACGAAAAGGCTTTAAAAACAAAATAGCCCTGAACTGCCATCAGCTCAGTTTCATCCTTCGGTAACTCTGACCCAATATGCCTGCACGATTTCAGAGGCAACACCCAGGTCACAGGCTTTTCTTAGACTCTGCTAGTCTGGCAATTTTTTTTCTTCATATTGCACACTGTGTAATTAGTTCTTTGTAATTAGCGCAATTTATTGCTTTGCGTATCCCTTTGTGACAACTACTTGAACACAAAGGTCTTAATTTGCAATATTACACACTATGTAATTGGGAATTTGTTTCTTCCCATCCCTCGGAGACTTGCAGACATGTACACGTGTAACCAGAGTGGACGGGGAAAGCAGGTTGTGTTCCAAGGATAAGCTGGTGTCAGGGGGGGGGACTTGTACCTTTTATGTAATTAGACCTCAGTCCACTTTATTAAAAAAAGAAACAGACAATCGGAAGCTCATCAGTTGCCCTACTGGACGGCGATTGAACCCGAAAACCTCGTGTGTATGTCGAGCAGCTCTCCGGAGATAAGTGAAGTTTTACTCAATATCTCCTGTAGCTTCCTGAGTGCAGAAATAGGCAATAACCCCAACTAGATACTATTAATAGTAAGAATAATAATGGCCAGCGCCATATGGAATGAGATCTAGTCCCTTATTGGTCTGAAGTGATGATATTAAACAGGATTACATGGGCAGGTGACAGTGCGGCACCAGCCAATTTCCCTAGATATGAAAAGGAGAAGATTGCAGGTGGGATTACTCTGTATGTGTGTGTGAGCGGGGGCACCGCCAGCGACGTGGTCGCCTCGCTCTCTCTGATTGTTTACCTTTGAGCTGCCGCTTGTCCTCCTCCTCTGCTTCTCCCAGTTTCTGTTTGCCTTCATCTTCCTCCTCCTCCTCCTCCTCCTCCTCTCTCTGTTTGTCTTGGCGCGGTTTTGGAGTCCGGCCTTTTCCCCGGCTGAGCTCCGGCTCGCTGTCGGAGCCGGAGAGGACGACGCACGCCTGGCCCCGTTGGGCCGCGGGGGGTTGCTGGGGCCCGGTTGGCTCTGAGCCAGAACAAAGAGAGGGAGGGAGGGAGGGAGGGAGAGACAGAGATGAAGACGACTTTATTGGCCGAGCCGCACAGAGTAATCAGACTTTGAGGAGTTTCATTCCCAGGCGAGACATCCATCATCTGAAGAGTGTGACAAAATGACTGCTGACATGAAAGTAAAACTCAATATGGCTCATTAGTGGTGTTATTAGCTATCATAAGTCCTTTACCGACGACGTTAGAAGATGCGATTGTGAAAGAAAACAGATAGACGCGGGCAAGGGGTGTAGTGGAATGTCTCAACGCATACAACTGTGCATTGCTCAGCAGCACGTTGGCAGTGAAGCAGAGGGCTGCAGATGAAACACCTGCCACACACATACGCCCCCCCTCCCCACCACTTTCCACCAGCTCTTCAGATCAAGCAGTCAATGTAATTTGCCGTGAGAATAAATTACGTTTGTGTCACATTGTTTTGTTAATTGCCCGCCTGCATCATGTGCAATTAAACCTAAACAAAAATAATTGGCGATCGCTGCATCTGCGGTGGCGCTCCAGCTGGGTCGCGGTGAGCGGCGTTCAAACAGCTGATGGTGGCGGAGCGCCAATCGCAGCTCTGGCTATAAAAAAAAAATTTTAAAATAGAAATCAGCTCACGGCACCTTGCGGACCGGCTAGCGAGCTCGTTCTGCTGTCAGACCATTTCGGGTGATTTTCATTCACACCGATTGTTAGAATTCTGTGAAGGTCAGGCAGAAATCTAAGCCACAAAAATGTTAATGGGTGCAAGGATTATGCCGTTGCCATTCATAGACTGCATATTATTTCAAATTTAAGCGGCGTTCTGAGGCACAAACTGAGGGTTCACGAGTACGAGTACTATTTTCAAGGTAAAGTTGACGGACAGATTGGCTGCTAAAGGCATGAAGACAATTATCTATAACCGAACGTAAATGTCACTTTCAGCCTGAACGGAACTTCTTACAGAGAACTGCCACGGTTTGTATTTTTCTCTCTCCCCCAACTTTCCTAGTTAAATATAAATCACATCCTCTTAAAGTATTTGTTGAACTTGAGGTGTGAAATCTAACAAGACAGTAAGTTGTGAGACTCTGGGACGCAGAGGGCTAATTAGTGATCCTGCCTCTCCGTGGCTTGTTTCCTCAAAAGGCCAGCCTCTAGTACGCTCCCCACAAATGTCATCCGAGTCTCCAGGGTTCCTGGCCCTGCCGCCGCCGCTGCCCCCCCCTCCCTTCGCTAACAAGCCGAGCGAGACCGCGGAGAGACGGCTCAATTTGTGTTAAGCTGTCCCCGCCGAGGAAGACGTTAACGGGGGGAAATCCTACAGGGCCGGGCCGCAACTTTACCAGTCAGCCCCCTTGCCCCCCCCCCACCCTCCAATCAGGGCCCCATTTATGTCTGTAGTGGCTTGATTAGGTTCCAGAATTGAGACACGAACCCTACGTGTGGGCCGATCGTGAGCTTATGAGGAAAAGAATCACACTTATTTTATTGCAGCCTGCAGGGAGTAAAGCAGCTGCAGCACAAAAAAAAAAAAAAAGAAGAGGAAAGTACTTTGTCATCACATGAAACATTTGTTGTTAAATGCTAAAAATCAGCCAGAAAATAAAAATCTGGACGATGACGGAGTGCTAGCCGAGAGATAACCAAATTGCCCGCTTCCCGTATACTCTCTCACGGCAGGTGCCGCGAGACAAATTGCTGGTCTGCTGGTGAAAAAAAAAAAAAAAAGGAGCTGAAGGATTTGAACCGCCGCCCACGCTCTCCTGCCCTGAAAAAAAGCTGCAAACACAGGGAGCTCAACACCGCTGATTCAACCTGAGAGCGCGCGGTTGAGCCGGAGCTGTCTCGGCGTTTACTGGCGCTAAAATACACTTCGGGAGAGCGTTCGCCACGAAGCCCACCTGAGATGTCCGACCCAGTCACATAAAAGGAGCTTATAATGCGTGACAGTTTGATTAAAAAACGGTTCTTGATTACTCGGGGACGTTGCACAACAGTGATTCAATTTGTATCCAATTAATGAAGGCTGTTGTAATTTGGTAAGTTCCCCTCCCTGCCGCACAGGTAATAGAGTGCCAACACCTTCAGATGAAGAAGACTTTATAAAAGCAAACACAGCTTCCCACCAAAGATGTCTCCAAAATTAAAAAGAATTTCGATTTCATAATTTAACCATTCGCTAAAACCCCTCCACGGAACAGCAATTGTTTGATCCTAGCTTAGCAACCGTTGGCACGGCGGGCCTGTTAAGGATTCCTAAAAATCGCTCTCATTTCCTGCATCTCATTCTGGTTCAAGCACCTCATGGTGCAACAGACTAATATCTACTTGTTCTTCCTCCACAGCTGCTGTTTTGTTGTGTTTTTGCCATGCTGCTCAAATCCACAGACAAGTGAAGGCCACTTCTTCTGTTCCTTTACTTTGAATGCGACACCAGTCCGTGCGGCTGTGATTCCCGGCAGCGCGTCTTAATGCCGGTGACAGAACTTTCCTTCCTGTCGTTGTGCGAAATCGTCGCTCTTGAAGGGACAACATCTCACACGTTGCGCCCCGGAGCTGATTATTTTCTTACATTGCCACGCGCTGAGGACTGCGGTGCCAAGTTGAGAGATATCTCCATAAATACCGTTGTTACTTCTCGCCACACTCCTGTCAGTTACAAATTTAGCAGGTTGTTAAATTCCCCGTCTCGCGAGCTGACACGGCCCCCGCTGCTGTGAATGCAGAGTGGCGCTTGTGACAAAGAAGAGAGCGTGATTGCTGAATAGTTATCGAGCATCTGCTGAGAATGAAATGGGGGGGATGGGGGGGGGATGGGAGGTGAACTCTGTTAAAAAATGTGTGTGCGTGGGCGAGCGCGTGGGTGTTTTTTTTTTCCCGGTGACGCTCAGAGGCCGAGGTGCTGCTTAGTTTGAACTGTTGAGTGCACCATCCTCATTTCCACTGGACTGAGCTGTAAACCCTCAGCGGAGCAAATATTTACCCTAAATATAGATCCTGGATTTGCATAATGACACTTGAGAGTCATTAAAGCGCACTGGTGAGAAATTTAACGGCATAACTGTGAACGCGTATGTACCGTGCATGTGTTTATGGCCTTCATGCCTTCATGGTGCGTCAATGCTTCCTTCCTCATCTCCTTAAGCACAGGGTACACTGGTCCATCCTTCATGAAAGGAAAGGAGACGACACCTTCCCACAGTTCCTTGCGGCTGCAGCACTGCTGCAGACCCACGTCAAGCGGGCCGAGGTCATTTAGTCACGTATCTTTGCATTCCGATACCTTGAATCCATTCACAGTGCAATTGTTAATTACTGTTAATTACTTCAGCAGCTCTGCGGTTCCCTTTTAACTGTTCGGACTAGTTTAACCGTTATAAAAAGGAATAGTTACGTTTCTTTTGCTGAGAGTTGGATGAGAAAATCGACGGCGCTCTCCTGTCTGCACTGCCAGCAACGCTGCTTAGCTTAGCACACAGAGTGGAAACGGGGGGAAGCAGCTAGCCCGACCGAAAACACTCCTTACAGCATTAGAATAAAAAAATGTATTAAGTCAGGTAGATACAACTTGTGCAAACAAAATGCTTTAAGTTATGAGACGTGATGTATGGACAGTATGTAGTGTATTCATGAAGCCAACAAAGAGCGTCAAACAAAGCCCCTCTCAGTATACACCGTCCCAGCCTGTCACGGCTGTTTTGTTGGATGAATCATCTTCGCCAACTGTTGGTGTTTTGATTTTTTTTAATTTCGTTTTTTTCTTCCTCCACTTGATTTTCAGTGGGAGGCTGTGTCAGAATCAGACGAAGAGCAAAGATTGATCCGGGCGCTTGGAATTATGGGTTTTGGCTGACTTTGACTCGCTCGGCTATCAATACCGCCACTTAAATATCACCGCTGCTGAAACGGCATTGCATTCTCTGAGCCGATGTGATGCACCTCAGACATGCCAGGTCATAACGAACGAAACCCCCGAAACCCCCCCCCCCCACACACACACACACACACACACACACACACACACACACACACACACACACACACACACACACACACACTCCTTTGCAGGATACAATCATAGGCTGTCAGAGATATCAGCTACAGCCGCTCAACTTTTCCCAACTTTGTGCGAGACGTTTGCAGCAATAGTAGGAGTCTGTTCTCTCTGCCTCTCCCTCAGGTTGACAGGTGAGAATTACACTGAGTCCTTGTCATTGCAGAGAGCGAGAGAGAGCGAGAGAGAGCGAGAGAGAGAGAGAGAGCGAGCTATTTCAGACTCTGGCAAGCCTGCCTCCATCTTTCGCTATCACGCGTCTCCATCTGGTGAAATCTGTAATGCTGTTCAAAAGTATTATGTCAACAGACTGGTGCGATTGATATTGACAGGGAGGGAAATAAAGAGATGACTGGATTTCAGCATCAGGTGCAGAGATGATGGAAATGTCGTTGTTGTTCCCCCCCCCCCCCCCCCCCCGTCCTTGATGGAATCGGGTTTGTTAATAATTGGGTGGTAATCCTACCTGAGCAGACGCCGGAGGGAGAGTGCGGGAACTCGCACATCTCGCAGTATGGCAGCAGGCTGCTGTTGGAGTAGGTGCAGGCCCCGCAGCTCCACTTCTCAGCGGGGGGGCGGGGCTCCGACAGCCTCCGCGGAGTCATGGCGGGGACGGGGCCGCCGGAGCCGATCCCCGCGGCCGCCGACCTCCGTTTCCCACCGCGCCGGGACGCGGGGCCCTGGCCGGGCGGCGGCGTACAGAGCCTCTTCCCCTCTTCTCCTTTGTCCCCTCTCTTTTCAGAGTTTGTCCCACTCTCTGAGGAGACGGAGGGAGAGGTTTCCTCATCTTCCCTTCTCTTCCTCTTCCTCTCCTTGCTGCCACCCGGCGAGAAGAAGGAACGGATGTCGTGCTGCTTCTCTTTCTCAAACTGAGAGAAAGAACAAGACAATGACATTTGTCAAGGTCTAAAATATTAAACTTTCTGCCTCCTCATAAGAAAGCTTCCACAGATATTGAACATACAGACTCAATAAAATAAAAAGCTGACTCACGTGAGTGAAGAACAGGTCGTCTTTAGCATCTGCCGTGTTCCCCTCCACCGGCAGCACCATGTTGCTCGGCGTCCAAGCGTCTGCGAAGTTGAGGAAGTCCCACTTGTCCCGGTCGCCCTCGTCGGCCTTCAGGTACCCCTTCCTGCCGTTCAGGGTGCTGCCGGTCACCGTTTCCTGCGGGCCGCGTGGGACGTTCAGTGCCCTTTCCTTCCATCTTTCTCTTTTTGAAAAGCATTTCCTTTCGCTAATCATCTCATAAACACGAGGAACACTATAACTTTAGCGGTTTTAATAATAAATCCTGAAGCCGTTATCTTTTCTCTCTACAAAGCCACAAGACTCCTTTGACAATAACAGCAATTTAACGTCGCAGAACACGGGAGTCGCTGGTCTGCTGCGCTACCCCTTTAAAGTTTCCAGCGATCTATCATTCACATCAACGATTGCGTCATCGGTGGAATGTGTGGTGACGAAACTAAGGCTGAGCCCAAACCCCCCCAACAGCACCTTCCTGTTGAGCATGGCCCACATGGCGGTGTCGAAGGTGCCCTTGGCGATGAGGTAGTGCACGTTGACCGAGGCCGTCTGTCCGATGCGGTGGGCCCGATCCTCCGCCTGCTTGATGTGGCCGGGGTTCCAGTAGAGCTCGGCGAACACCACGTGGCTCGCCGCGGTGAATGTCAAACCCTGCAGAGGACGGACGGACACACACACGCTAATAAGAGCCCACTTAGAACAAAAATACCTCATTCACCTCAAATGGAGCACTCCAGCCCACAGCCAATGAAATGTAATTTGGTGAAATCCTTTTTTTCTTTTTAATAACTAGAATAATAGCAGCTAATTGCCGTACGAGAGCTTCGAGCACCTACTTCCTTTGATTGGAGCGCGTAACATTTGTGCACACATTCGCTCATCCAGAATAATTAATGTCAAGTTTATTATCGAGAGCGTAACACATTATTGGCATTTATTTCTACTTGCACAAACCTCGATTAGGATTCCCTGCAACCGAGAGCAGTCATCATTATTGCTAACATGCACCTCGAAGCCTATTTATTTTACCAAATGTAAAGCACTAGTTCATCCGAGTGCTCTTAAGTGTTTCTGATGATCAAATTCAATCTTTTTAAGGACTATTCCAGAGTCATTTGTGAATACTTGAAAAGCAGATTCTTGGCAACTGAAATAAAAATGAATGATGTTGAGTCATGAGTCGTGTGTGTGTGTGTGTGTGTGTGTGTGTGTGTGTGTGTGTGTGTCTACCTGACCGGCTGCCTGGATGCTGAGGATGGCCACCCTCGTCTCCGGGTCACTCTGGAACTTGTGGACCAGCTGGATTCGCTCGGAGGACGGCACGCTGCCGTCGATGCGGATGTAACCGGCCTGCAGCGACACAACGTTTACTTCTTTGGAGGAAAAAACACAAACTCCCAAAGGGGTGATAGATGAGCAAAAACCAGACGGCGACAGCTGCCAGGTGCACAGCTGATGGAACACGTGCTTTAAAGCAGCACTAATATACGTTTTCATTTGCGTTAAGTCTCATTTTCAATTTGAACATAATTGAAACTTTTAAGGTCAAATATGTTATTTATAACCAGCCTAGAACAGGCGGCAACCTCCGGTTCTGACGGCTGACGCCAATGCGGAAGTGTCTTAAAACCTGTATTCTCTCTCATGGCCAGCAGGGGGCGACTCATCTGGTTGTATAGAAGTCTATGAGAAAATTACTCTACTTCTCTCTTGATTTATTCCCTCAGTAAATTTATTGTAAACATGAGTTTATGGTCTCAATCTCTAGCTTCAACTCTTCTTCAATGCAGGGGATGCTTTTGGGCGGGGCTACCTTGTGATTGACAGGCTGTCAGAGCCGTATACGGCGTCTCTACGCCACTCCCCCGCATTCCAAGTTTGGTAACTTCTGTTCACCGGTTGCAAGAATTCAAGATGGCGACGGCCAAATCGCCAAACTCGAGGCTTCATAACGGCATTCCGGCAAACCAACAGGTGACGTCACGACGACGACCTCGTCGTCCACGCCCACTGTACAGTCGATGGCCTAGAAGCGCCGAATGGCTGGAAGTGCACCAGCAAATCTGCAGATTACGAAAGCGCGGCTGTTTGCACATTTCTTTGAATTGACTAAAGGTTCACACGGTTTGCGAAGGGGCAGCATTTAACAAAGCCAGTGCAGATTTGTGCTGGAACATTAAAAGGCACGGGGGCTTTTTTTTGTTTTTCATTAACCTGCATTCTATATTGATGGTATTTCAATGACGGATGTACGAGCCGGTGGAAAACGTGACCAGAGGAGCTGCAGGGAAAAAAACAAATTGCTGCTTTGAAAGAAAACGAGAGCGACGGTGATAACAGAACATTTTGTGAACATCTTTTTCGGCAGACAAAGAGAGAGCGTCCGCTGAACCTGAACTTGACGTTCGCTGAGCTCCTAATGCACTCTTTTGAACCGGGTCCGTCGCTCCCGCGGAGCGGCTCAGCGGCGCCGTGCAATGCTACTGTGCCTGCATGAATATGAAGACGAGAGAGAACACAGAGGTCTCGTTTGAGTTTCCCTCGAAAAATGAAAGAAGGTTGAAAATAAATGTGCTTGCGGAGAACTAAGCATCCCAGCAGGTTAGAACAACAGATAAATAACACTCTGAAATCAAACCTGCTGTTTCATCACACTGAAAACATTCACAACTTCATAAAAAAAAAAGAAACGCCGACCAGTTGGCAACAGGCGAGAAGGGGGGGGGGGAGGCGCGGAGCTTAAAAAAGCATAACGTCACGCTCCTGAACGCAGCGCGCCGCCTGTCGTTTGCTTTTTTTAGAACCGTCCCTGTTAATTGCCAAGCGCGAACGCACCGGAGAGAGAGCGCCTCGCATATGGATGTGCGATGACACGTCGCACCGCTGCATTACAGTTCGACGACGCCTCTGCGACCCCCGTCACTGTCTCTCACACACACACACACACACACACACACACACACACACACACACACACACACACACACACACACACACACACACACACACACACACACACACACACACACACACACACACACACACACAGGTCGACTTGTGAAACGCGTCTTGAGAGATCAGTTGTGGAAGTTTACTTTCTGAGAGAGAAAAAATGAATAAATACTTTCTTTAAGAATGAGGAAAAATAATTAACAATCTTAGATGAAGATTGATTGACTGCTCAAGAGGTGCTTGATACTCAACGCATATTGTGTTTCAAAATAGAATTAATTATCTACATATTGCACCGGAATTGTACTACACACCTGAATTTAGCATATCAAGTGTTGGACGCAAACAACTCCTGACTGCCAACACCTGCTGCACATCCCTCGCTGACACACAAGGCCGCCTTGTGAGCTTAGCGCTCCGTCTATGTTAATCACAGATGCGGCGAGGATTTGACTTGTAAACGCAGCGGGGCGACGGATGAAAGAATAGAACCTAAAGTATGGGGCCAATTACCTCTGGTTAGCCAGGAAGGAGGGCTGAAATATGAATACTGCACATTTAGTGATTACAGGTTTACCGGTAATGGGCAGTACAGGTTCCCTGCAGCTGGACAAGAAACTGACGGAAATTAACATTTGTGCCAAGATTAAATAGCCAGATAGGAACAGTGCTCCCTCCTGTTTCTAAGGGATTGATAGGGCAAGAATAACACAAATTACAGCTCTTTTTAAACCACCACTTTTTTTTATTTCAGCTTTTTTTGTGTGCGTTTTCAGTGCACAGGAAGCCGTTATTTTTTATTTTTTTGCATCCATCAAAATCAAGATGTTTGACCACTCGCGGCCACCGTACATGCAAAAGCCATCATCCAAAATGGGATCCGATTAGCCGATTCACTTCGTCTCCCAACACAAAGCACTTCAGCAAACAAAGAGAAAGAATGCAGGTTTTAGAGATTTAGTCGGTAGTGGTTGTGTACTCAGCTGATGTCATCCGTTCATTAGCCTCGGTCGGGGCTAGCATTGTCGTACTGCGAACTGTCGTCTCAATGTGCAAGATCTGTTGTGCGCAGCGATGTTTGTCGGATGGCGGTGGCCCAGAGGGCAGTCTAGTGCGTCTTTTAAAACGTTTCTATAAAAAACATATTCTCTTCTTTCATCAATGTGATACATTAGTTTTATTGTGTCATGTTTGTCTTGCTTTAGTTGGACCTCACCGACGGGCTTTCTGTTATCTCGCCACGCTTTTGCTTTGCTTCGTCCGGCAAAGCACTTTGTAAACTCTGTTTTTTAAAAAGGTGCTGTATAAATTAAGTTATTATTATTATTATTAGTACAAATACGGTGGAATAAGGGCTAATTGTGTCTCAGGAAAATACAGCACAAACAACCAGAGAAATCAATGCACCATGCATATAAATACATCCATTAATAAATAAGTGTGTCCCTGTAATCAGCAGAGGGGACGAGACTCCTCACAAAGACCCGACAGCATCACCTATCCGGATCGGAGTCGTGCGGAAAATCAGTTTCAGGGTAACATGTCAAGTGTCGTGCGTGCGTGCGTGCGTGCGTGCGTGCGTGCGTGCGTGCGTGCGTGCGTGCGTGCGTGCGTGCGTGCGTGCGTGCGTGCGTGCGTGCGTGCGTGCGTGCGTGCGTGCGTGCGTGCGTGCGTGCGTGCGTGCGTGCGTGCGTGCGTGCGTGCGTGCGTGCGTGCTGTTGCGTGTAGTTGCTTTCGACCCGCTCCAGTTGCCTGCGGAGCGCCTGAGGTTACCTTGGCCTCGACGGCGGCCTCGGTGCAGGCCTGCAGCATGGTGAGGTGGTGGGCGAACACCAGGAACTTCAGCTGCTCCGCCTCCAGCATCATCTTAATGTAGTCCTTCACGGCTCCCGCCTGACCGCACACACACACACACACACACACAGATACAGAAATAGACACAGATGAAAGAGAGCTGCTGAATCCATCACCACACTGGTCGACCGCACAGCACGGAGGAATCGGCCGGATCAGTGAAGAAGTCAATTAATCACCGCGGCATTCCTCTCCGCGTGATCGATTCACTATTGAATGCCGGGGATCCGGACTTTAAAAGCAGCGAGCTCGTGGAGGTGACCGGGGGAGTGGGGGGGGGGCACATTTGTCAGCTCAGAGAATGAGAGCAAATCAATAACTTGCAACTTGGAGAGATATGATTGGTGTATGCGCTTTTCTCCAGACACAAGAAGAGATCACCTTTTGTTCCACGAACAACAGGATGAATCTCAGAATTTACCAACTACTGAATAAAGACAAAGGGTTTTTTTTTTTCTTTCAAATGTCATGAAATTAGATTTATTGTCAAATATTCAGAACATTTTCAGATTTTTCACCTTGCAAACCCCTTGAAAGTATATTTTCATCTGGCTGTGTGTCAAAGTTCACCAACTTCACTCTGGAGTCGCTTGGTTCTTGGTAAAAATTTATGTGACCCCGTTTTTATTAACGCCTGGTATTTTTCTACCCGTTAGTCTTGATTTATTTATGAAGTCAAATGCTAACACTGCCTAAAAAAAAAAATCATCATAGTGCGAATTCAACAGGATCTTGCGGCCCTGATTGACAGCGTGAAGCTAACGATCTTGAAAAAGGAAGCAGCAGAAGTGGCAGAGAGTCAACTGTGCCCTGCAGGTATCCGTATCTATCATTTCACCGCTTGCCGCTGCCCGACCGATCGCACCGTGACGGCTGTGTGGCCTGTCCCCGCTACTTCCTGCAAAGCTCGGAGTGGATGTGCTGAGCGAGCGTGTCATTGAGCGTCCGGGGCCTCGTCTCGGAGCCTCGGAGCGGCATGAAAAAAGCGGCCAAGAATAGCACCGACGAGTGAGAAATACAGAGTTCTGATTCCAGTCACACAAGAGGGCCCCGTCTCCGCGGTGTGAATCTCAACACCTCCTGCAACCTGACAACCTCTGCTGCCATCACACCTGCTCTGGTGGGAGAACCTCTGCTTCAGCCCTGCTGATAATTAGCCGACGCTCCCGATAACGAATCTCATCGTCAGTCCTGCCAACCCAGTTCTGATCTGGGGGGTGGTGTGTGTGTGTGTGTGTGTGTGTGTGTGTGTGTGTGTGGGGGTCCTCATTACCGACGGCTCGGGCTTCGCCGGGCTTCCTTCCGCCGAGTTTAATTAGTGCACAAACTTCTCGGCTGTCTGAAGCGGCCCCGTTAGAGATCGCTTTAAAGTCCGGCATCAGAGCTGTCCTCTCTCTGGGTAATTGGGAGCAGATGCTTGGCGGGTTAAGCAATAAAAATACCCCAAAGGCGCTTGGCAGCTCCGTCGCCAGGCGGACTGGCAGGCAGGCGGTCCGGCAGGGGCCACGCTGCCCGTCAAAGTGACAGATATGTGTGAACATATCGCACCATTCCACCCCTCCTCATGATCCACATTTGTTTGTTTTCTGAAGTAGAAAGTGTGTCTGGCTCTTGAAAAAGAAACAATAGGAGAGGAAATGAGACTGGGTCGGGTGTATCGACTTTGAGGTGGGTGGTGGTGGTGGTGGAGGAGGGGGGGGGGTTTGTAATGAAAGGAGGTCCAGTGTTAGGCTAAACTGAGCAGAAATCCAATCAGCAAACAACGCAGAGTGCAGAAAAAGATCCAAGCTCGGAGGCAGGCTGAGCGAGCGGCGCGTCGATGATTGCGTTCGGAGGTTATCTCCGGTCTTCCTTGACCTCCGGGTGGGGGCGGGGGTGCCGGTGGGTTGCGACTCCTCGGGGCTCGTCGGGCTAATTGAGAGGAACGCCAGCTCTTGAACGCGTCACGTGATTGGCGAGGGATGCCGCGTTTGGCGGGAATGTTTACTCAACCGCGTATGTGAGAGGGCCGGTCTCAGTCTGGAGACTGAAACTACGTAACCGTCTCTCAGATGTTTCCACTGAGGAGCAGGAAATGTAAATGCTTGTTAGGATCATCGCCACCGGTTGCTCTGACCCAGACCTTCCTCATTCTCTGTGCATCGAGCCACCTTTCCCCCGCATCGCTTATTTCTCCCTCATTAAAAGAAAGAGAGCCATCGCTTCAAACCGAGAAGGCCGGCCCGAGTTCCCATGGCAACAGCATCACAGAGGATGCTATTTTCAGTGCGGTGTGTAACGATGAGATAAGGTGTAATCATGCCAGGCTGGACGCAACTACATAATACCTCGGCTGTAACTCCCTACTTTGTCTAAGTGCTTTCACCGGCGACCATTAGGCTCCGTTACCATGGCGATGCCTTCCCGTGAGATTTCGCCGAGCGGTCGGCCAAGTGCTCTGAACACGATGCCGCACCATCAGTTCAACACTTCCTGAAACATCAAACCGAACAAAAGAAAAAGGGTCATTCTTGCCCATTTTGAGGCCATTCAAACGGTTGCGGATGATGTGCTGCATGTGGTGAGGAGTTCTGACTGTTGGGAGCCCGAGAGGTGCAACACCTTTGGGTGCTCGGCCACAGGACACTTCCATCCGTGAGGCAACGTGGCGCTAATGAAGTGTGGCGTCAGTTTTCTCACAGCTTGTGTGCTCATGTAAAACTGGGGGTAGCTTTACTCAAAACACATCAACTGTTAAAGGAGGTCGTTATGTTTGTTTGTCGGGTGTAGGTTGCCTGTTCGATGCGGCTCAATCAGGAGATATTTTCAGGGAAGCTTTGTGTGAAAACATGCCCCTCTTTGAATATATATATTATATGTGTTATTATATTTCTATAATCATTCTTATAATTACCATTGTTTACGGTATTAATTTGTTTTATTAACAATTCAACTTATTGGGGAAAATAGTAACAAAATGAGCCAAAATGTTACTGAAATAACATTAGTTAGAACATGACGTGCATGCTTGCATTGACTTGCTGCTGTGCAAATAAAATATAAAAGCACATTAAAAGGAATAGTTTAATAAATTGTCGGGCGATAATGGGACCAGAAGGATTGAGACCGCCCTCGTTGCCTCAGAGGTGCCACAGTACTTGATATCAGGGTTCAGAGAAATACTGTATAATGAGAAAGGCCGGGGGTTCAAACAAGAAATACTCAAGCACCACCTGGTAACCCCCCCCCCCCCCCCCCCATTACCTTGGCGATGGCTGTTTGCTTGTACATCCGTGTGACCAGGCCCATGACCTGAGTGAAGGGGTTGTCCGTGGCTCCGCCCCCCGACCCCAGCCCCTTCATCAGTCTCTCATACTCGGCGAAGCTGGCCGAGGCCTCCTGCGGGCAAAGACGAGACACAGTGAGGCCGATGTCCTTCATTCTCTCTCACTTGTTCTCCACTTTTTCTTTTTTTTTTGTGATATAAAGGGCAAAACAATTAATGGTGCTGCTGGGTGTCCTACTTTCCCTGGAAGAGAAAGAAAGAAAGAAAGAAAGAAAGAAAGAAAGAAAGAAAGAAAGAGGGAGAGAAAATAGAGAGGGATGGAGAATTCCCAAGGATGCCCCCCGCCTCCCTTCCTCCCTCCCTCCTCCTGACTGGACTGCTGAGCTAGGTGGGTCATGAGCATCTCCCAATTATAGCCGCCGTGTGACAAGCCGGGGTCGAAGATGGAGAAGCAGCCTGGCCGGTACAATAAATCAAAAGACGCCTCGCGCGATCTCGGTCTCTCGCTCTCAAGGTGATTGGCGAGAAGTATTTAAGGGCGGGAGTTGGGGAGCGCAGTGGGGGGGGGGGAGAAGCTGCCGGCGAAGAGCAGCATATGCTGCCTCCCCGTTCACGAGACGCGCAGAGAGGGTTAGCCCTGTTTATCATTAAAAGACATGGAAACACTCGATACTTCACACTACAATGCAACATATGATGTTGGAATGTGACAAGAAAAGCAGCACGCTGTATTGAAAGATTGGGTTTGCTTCCATTTTCATGGAATGACTGCTGCGTGTGTATAATCTAAAGTGCTTCAGAAGAACCCCCTTGACTTTGTCATTGCAGGTTCTTTTGTGCCTTTTGTCCACAACTCATCTGCCTGAATTCAGGCTGAAAATGTGTTTTTGTTTTTTTTTTCACACATTTTCAGCAAACGGCGACGAACACTTCCTCGAAGCGCTTCATGCGGAAACTGTGAAGCCATATGGCGGGCTGAGGGAAGAGGTGGTCCGCGCGTGATTAAGCAACTACATACATACATACATACATACAGGGGAGGGTGATGAGTGAGCGAGGTGGGAGAGGGGTGGGGAGTGAAAAGAGTTAATGTGCACATAATGGATGCTTTTTGTGAAGTTTCACAACTGAATTTTTATTTAATTTTGTGCACGACTGTCTCTCAATGTTTATTTCTAATTTAAAAAAAGGATTGCTTTGTAATCTGCTGGGGGGGAGAAAAAACCTGAGTGGCTAAACAATCCACCCTTGATGATATTCACTAGACTAACACTGACAAAAGGCCAGGCCTGAAAACGTAAAGGGCAGCAGGGGCATAAAAAGTGTCTGCTGTGGAAGATAAAAGCCGTCATTAGGGAGTAAAATGAGACGGGGGGAACGAGGCTGTACTGGCGAGTGGTGCTGGTGTACATTAGATATCGTCGGCTGGCAAAACTGGCCTTCAAAAGACCTTTTTATGCTTCATATTGTTCATATTTTTCCATATCTCGTGGAGGAGGCACAATGGCCGTCGCTTTGGGGGGGGGGACTGGCCACTTCACATCTCCCTTTCTCATCTCTTAAAAACCAGTCCATTTAGCTGGGAGGGTAAAATGGCCGTCTATTCTTCTCAGCGGACAAATACCAGAAAATAGTAAAAATAATTGCTGTAACTTCCCACAGCCTAAGACGACGTCTTTGAATTGCTTGCTTTGTCCAACCAACAATCTAAATATATGGAGTTTATGATGATATAAAAGTGAGAAAAGCAGCAAATGTAGAGTAGAAGCTGGAAAAAGAGACCAGGCCTCTTATTCTTATCCTGAATCTCTCTCACTTTTTCCTTTGGAGTTTGTTCATTCCAGTGTTCCAAGTTCACCAAAATCTTAATCGCCTTTGTCCCTTTTTTCGGAGACACTACTCATTTTGCTTCGCTCACTGCTCCATTTATAAACGTGTAGAGAACTACGGTGGCCTTCAAGTAACGTAAAGAAAACGCAAAAATGTCTTCTCTCTCGTGTTTGATTTGTCTGTTCTGGGTTACTGTAGAACGTGGCGGTGCAACATGGTACACTATGTGAAGAGGACCATTCGAATATATATATATATATTTTCTTTTTTTTTTTTTTGTTAATGTTGAAAATAATAAAGTAATATTAATACAGCTGCCAGCAAGGTGTCATCAGAGCAGCCCCACACTGTAACAGAAATAAAGAGGGAATGCTCTGACATGGAGTCAGATGCTAAAAGATGTCTCTCGGAGCGGTTTATGACTTGAGACTGGAGGCAGTCGAGGGGAGGCGAAAGGCCTGGAAATGGACGAGAGAATATTATACAGTATTTTACATCGTCAGCTTTTATAAGGGATCTGCTATGTGACAGATACAGGAGTGTTGGAGAGAATCTTCCCAGCAACAGAAGTGCAGAAGATGCCGTGCCCGGAATATGCAGATAAAGTCAGAAAAGCGCGTAAATTGGCAACTCGTGATGAAAGTGCTGCCGGTAGAATAGATGTCCGCACACTTAAATCTATGCAGAGAACACTTTATTTTTAGCTTTCGTTCTAAAAAAGGACCTACATCAGAGCATACCACGATGGAAGTGGTAAAAAAAAGACATTTACAAAATTCTAACAAAAGTTAAAGCGGCAAAATAAATAAATAAAAAGGTGATGAGCAGGAGAGTGTCGTCTGTATATATATATATATATATATATCATGTATAATCACTCTCCGTGTGCTAGAGAAATACATAAACCCGGAGATAACAGAATTTAATTTTACCTAACAGCGTGAATCTGCCGCATCTCCATTAATCGAGACGCGAGACTGGATGTTTAGACGCGACGCTTTTGGAATTTGCGTCGGGCATGTGTGTAAACGTTGGAGCTTGAGCGATTAATCATCCGGTCCATCAACAGGAAAATTATTTGGGAGCTATCTTCATGGTTAATTAATGGTTTGAGCCGTTTCTCAAGCTGGACATTTGATAATGTCACCTTGGGCTCTGGGAAATTACGAGCGGCACCTAATTATTATCTGACATTCACACAAAACTATCTACTCGCGATTGCTCTGGAATGAAAACAATCGTTAGCTGCAGCCCTAGAAAATAACGACATGGGCAAAGTGATTGGATGTCCGACAAAAGGCCACATGTTGTCGTCTGACATGTACCTTTGTGGCCTCCTTAGGCAGGTCGAAGGGGATCCGCTGGCGGACTTTGGGGGGCAGCTGCTTGAGCACCTCAGCCTTGAGACGGCGGATCATGACCTCGCTCAGCCGCCGGTGCAGCTCCTCCAGGTTGGACGCCCCGCGACAGTCCCACTGCCTGCGAGACCCGAAGTACCTGTGAGAGAAAGAAAAAAAAAAAAAAAAAGAGAGAGAGGAGAAGCTGTGGCTGCAGATGCATTTTATATATTGCGAAAACCGAGAGAAACTTCCGAAGAAAGCATAGTTATTTACGGCAATGCCCTGAAGGAGTAGTTAAACACATTTAAAACATACCCACCTGGGAGCTGCCCGGCTCTGCAGCAGCCTTCCATCGTGTACCGCTGAGCAGCTCTGCTGGAGCAGTCGTTGGGGGGGGAAATCAGTTTTTTTGCTTAAGGGCAACTTTGCAGAGCAGCAAACTATTTTGTCTAATGGCCACGGCAGCAGGTTTATCCCAAAACTCGCCTGGCAACTTTTGCAATCTATCTGCCAGGCGGATTTTTTTTTAGAATAGAACTGGCCCTCCACACAAAGGCTGGTCATCTGCCATATTGGATGGAAGTGTGGACAAACTTAACAAGCCACTGCCAAAATGCGCTGTTTCACACTTCGGTATCTAAACGTGTAGTTTCTGAGGGAAGGGGAAGTGAAAGAATGTTTCTGCTTCTGGTTTGCTGAGAGGGGATTTGAACCAGCAACTCCACAGCTGTGCAGCTACTTTCCTCCCTCCCACAATAACGTCACTATGATGAAGGGAATAGGAAGACTTCGCCTAACGTGACTCTGCTTTGCGCCCTTGTGTGTGTGCGCGCTCGATCTTTCGCGTGAATGTGTTGATGTGGCCCAGAGCGGCGTCCCCCCTCAGCCACACCGAGTGCTATTAGATACAAAGTGTCACTAATGCCGGCGGGCCCATCCAAAGCAGAGCTGCCCGACTGTGATGGACATCCAAAACAATGCATTTGATGTGTGTGTTCACGCGTGTAACTGATCGTCACAGGCAAGTGGCAGCCAGTTGGCATTTTAACGCTTGGCTTCGGTCGGGGTCTGGCTCCGACAACAAAACCACCTCAACTCAACAGCACTGCCACCCCAGACTCAGGTACAGCCCACCTTATCCCAGCAGACACTTGAAAAGAGTGAGAATTTAATGGTAGATGGGATCTATTGGAAAGTCTGCTTATATCATTGAGCAAGGAATTAAAAGTGTGTAAATAAAAAACGGATTAAAATAAAGCACATGTCCTAACGATTTAGGACATGTGCTTATTCACATTTTGTTGGCGAGAGTTAAATAAAATACCACTAAATATGAAGCTGGAGCCAGTTAGCTTAGCCTAGCCTAGCTTAGCTTAGAGTAAACACTTGAGGCAGCGAGCCTAGATTTGTCAAATTCACTCTGTAATACCTCAACTTGTCGTTTCAACATATTAGCAATGCTGGTAGATGTTTTTTGACAGAGCCAGGCTAGCTGTTTACCCGCTGCTTCCAGTCTCTATGCTACGTTACGCTAAGCTAACGGATACCCGGCTCTTGCTACACAATTAGAGTTACCTTCACAGCTGACTCTCGGCAAGAAGGTGAATTAGCGCGTTTACCAAAATGTCAAACAACTAGCATGTCACATGTATAGTAGCATTAAGCTACACTACAAATAAGTGGCGCGATGTGTACGAGGTGCACGTTAGCTTGTGCGTGTGATGAAGACCCACCTGTAATGGCCGTTGCAGTATTTCTTGGCGTAGTCAGTCCAGGTTCCGAGCCTCTTGGGGTAGAGGGCATCAATCTGCATGAAAAGCTGTGAATCACAAAAAAAAGGCCCTTAATAGGTGCTCTGTGCTAAACCATTACAGGCTGTGTGTGTGTGTGTGTGTGTGTGTGTGTGTGTGTGTGTGTGTGTGTGTGTGTGTGTGTGTGTGTGTGTGTGTGAAGAGAGACAGAGCCTTGGGACAAGCCATGGAGAATGTGTGATAATATTGCTGCGTCCCATTTTTGAATTAACCTCCTTTTATCTGTAATATCTCGATCTCTAGTATATTTTTCTACTGATAATATTTACTTCCTTTTCTTTTTAAATGTATGTAAATGTTGCTGTGTAACTGACATTATAAACTAACTCCATCACTCGTCTCTACTTAAGCTAATGTTACACTATGTTTTAGCAATCACCATTATCCCTCAATTGTCACGTAGCTTGTTGTAGCTAATGTTTGCTAACTTTAGCTAAATGCTGCTAACTGACATGACTAACGCCGACTCATTTAGAGTCAGAAACTCAGCAAAGTCAGTTTGTGACTCTCCTCAATTTTCGCTACCGTTACTACGTTTCATGTCACAGACAAATAATTCAATGAGTTTATCAAAAAAAAAGCTAAACTCTGCTAGCTAAGCTAAGCAGCTGCAGCTTGGTATTTAGCGAGCAAGCGGTATCAATCTTCCCATCTAGCTAACTCTCGGTAAGAAAGTGAATAAGTGTACTGTATGTCCCTAAATGCTAACAATGATAACTTTTACATTGGAAAAAGGTATTTTAGCACAATATCTTGTATAAATTTCACCATTCTCATACCACAGCTGCTACGTTTAGCAGCGTGACATGAAGACATGCTATTTTAGCAACCAGAACTTCTCACCTTTTACTTTCTGAAAGCCGCACGCAATAACTCAAAGTAGAGAGAGCTTTTTTGGGGGGTGCTTTAATCACAGACCTTACCTGCGCTCACGATTAGTCTACTGTCATGAAGTGCATCTTGTGTGCAATGTATTTAGGGTCATGTTGGCCTTCGCCTAGTTTACCAGCCATGCGTTTTGCGATGGTTTATTTGCGTCAGCAGCCAACTAACCAGGTCAAATCGCCAGCGCAGTCAGATAAGGCGCTAAAGAAAAAAAAAAAAGGAAACTGATTTGAAAATGAAATATGGAGAAATAGAAAGTCATCAAAAAGATCTTTGCATCATTAAAAAAAAAGAAAAGAGAACGACAAGCTGTTCTGTCTCCAGCGTTAACGTATGGCATATTTGCAGCAATTTCTGAAGCGATGACAGGCAATCATCGGTGAGGCGATCAGCCACACAGTGCGAGTGCTGTTCTAAATTCAGCGCTTGTTCAACAGGAACTTTGCACCCCCCCCCCCCCTCTGCCCTCACACTGTTGATATAATAGGTGGGTGGAATGAGGGCACATCGTGAACGGTGCAGCATGCCCCGAGCTGTGTGCTAACTCGATGTCAGAGCCACCAGTGAGTAATGACGGCAGCGGGGAGACTGGCACAGAGGCAGGGACAGGGCTTATCAGGTTGATACTGCGGATGATATAAAATGTTATATTCGGTTTCAGATTCTAGTGGCAGGGAGAGGGAGCGAGATGATATCTAAAAAGAAAAAAAACTAACCTCAACACTGCGGGGCAAGGCGATGGCAAAGACAGGATGGCATGTATCTCACACGCACACGCACACACCGTCTCCAGATTTCTTACAAGCACCAACATCGCTCCATTTCTGGAATTAATTAGCTGCCTGGGTCTCAGTTAATTATCGCGATCGAGTTGAGGCAATAATTAAGTTTTCCTCACAGCGACGTGGCAGTTTGATGACAGAGGGGTCTGAGTCCCGTCTCACATAAGATACTTAAAAGTAGTCAACACAAAGCCTATGATGTCAGACTGGTAATGTAGCCGGTTATCAGCTCTATCACTCTGTTAGTTGTCTTTAACACAACAGGGACAAAACTAACAAAGGTGACCAAATAGCACCGAATTTAGCTTTACATTTGCTCCCAGTCTGTTTTAGATTGTGTTATATTTTAAATTCATTTGTTGCAATCATTGCTTTTTATAATTAATTAAATGAAATATTCGTCATGGTCTCACATCAGACTACACCACTCAGATTCTGACTCCACACATACCAGAGTGTGACGAAACAAATAACTTTAGAAACTTTAGGAATGTGTATTAATCCCCAGCTGAAAATAGTCCCTAATTCTCTCCCGTTTGCGTATAGAAAGGAAGTTTCCGTCTGAGCTGCTTGCTCGGTGTGATTCTCTCACTGTGCGAGTTGAGCGTGTCTCAGTTGGGGGAAAAAAAGGTGATGTCACTTACTTCCGTGCGCCAATCAGGATTAAGCGACACAGTCCTGATGAAGCAGATAAGTTTTTGACTGTTAAAAACTCTTAATAGATAAATAACAATGGATGATTTTTCCCCAAAACTTTAACATGAATTATTGCTATTCGATATTATATATATTTTGTCATGAATATTTAATTTTACAGATAAATACCTATATTTGTAGGGCCTCCAACTACTGTCATCATCTTGCCTCTGCTGGGTTTCTGCTTTGTATTGTTCTTTCAATGATTTATCGTTTATAAATATCTGTGAAGCCTTTTGTGACACTGTTAAACATTCTGCATACATAAAGTTGGAGTACTTTCAATGTACAACACAGATATTCAGATTATGCAGGTTATGAATAATCAATTGTGTGGCAAAGAAATTACTATTATTTTTCAAATCAACTGCATAATTTGTAAATGAATTGACTACTTAACACCGCATTATTAACTACAGCCAACATAATAAGCTTACGAGCAACACCGTAAGAGCCCGAATGAATGCTGCTCCCGGGGCCGGAGAGGATGACTGGAGGGAAAGTAGAGACGGCGTAAAAAGCCTCAGCACAGGGCTGTATCAGTGCCCCGTCATTAGGGCACGGTGGACATACAGTACGTCTTATTGATGCTGTATTGTCTCTTCACGATGAGGCCGTGAAAAGATTTTCCATTCACGTCGTCCTGCAGTGATGGAATACGGCTGCAACCCACTGCTTCGATGTATCATATATAAAAATGATATAATAAATCATTATGGAGATGGGGAATGGCTCCGGCGCTCTCCAAACACCGTTGTCCTGTGAACAGCCCTTCTTATTGTCTCTAAATTCAATAGCCCCCCCCCCCCCCCCCTTACTCCCACCCCGTGCGCCTCTTTTTATTACTTGTCTCATTTATTGCAGCGCGGTGTCTTGTTCATATCGGCCTTTGCAAATGAAGTTTTTGCAACAAAAGGTTATTGAAATAAGACCACGGGATCCTCGAGGATAAGTGATGCCGGGGAGAGTTAATTGGCTTTTTTGAGTGTCGGAATCTGCTCCGGAGCAAGTTGCCATGGCGATCTACCTGCGCCGTATTGAGAAGCATCTTTGTGAGGAGCCAGAGATGAGCCCCGAGTTAGCTCTGTGGCCCTATAATGTCTCTTCACGAGTCTGGGTTAAGAATCAGCACTTTTGAAACTGGAAGGAGAAAAAAAGAATACTCAAAGCTCACTCCACTTCAATTTGTATTCTTTCCCATCATTAGGGTTCATCATTTCTCCAACTCTAATCATTTGAGCAGATTTCATTACCTCTTCAGGCCGACCCAGAGCCGGGGTGCCGGTGAGAAGGATGGCCCGCTTGGCGGCCTGAATGAGGGGCGACAGGATCTTGGTCCGCGCCGCGCTCCTGGATTTGAGGTAGTGCGACTCGTCCACCACGACCACGGCGAACCGCTGCCTGCTCAGAGCCTCCACCAGGTGGCGCGCGTCCGTGGTGAGCAGGCCGTAGCCCAGGACCGTCACCTTACTGCTGCCGATACCCCTGGAGGAACAAGGACACACACGCACACGCACACACACACACACACACACACACGTAAAATCGATTGTTTTGTCCGACCAACAGTCCAAACACCATTCAGTTCACGAACGCAGAAAAGCAAAAAAAACGCAAATATGTACATTTGAGAAGCTGGAATTTTTTGTAGTATTTTGACTTTTTAAAATACTTCAAGGGAACGTCAAATGTGTTATCTTTCATATCAGGTTTCCTGAATGCACATACAAGGTACAAAATGTTTACAGCCCATTGGTTGCTGCTGAAAAACAGGCTCAGTAATTTCCTAAAGCAGCTGGGCACTGTAGTTTTTTCGCAAACGCTACTCAAACAAAGGGGAAACAGCGCATCGATTGGGGACTATTTTCAGCAGCGGATGAATACACATTTGGTAAGGAGAGCATTGTTAAAGGCAGAACAGTGGATTCGAGACGGAGTCTAAATGAACTGCGGTGCCCACGGGCATTGTAGCGAAGAAACGTGTCACCCGGTGCCACAGTGTGGCTCACCGATGTGTTTTTAATAGTTTTAAATAGACAACAAAGGGAGCTGTGGTGCAGAGAGAAGAAGACACATCGAGCTTTGACACGCACACGACGCATGTTATAGAACGTCGGCCAGCCTCATCCTTTACACTGCCACTGGAGTCATCTTTAACATTGACAAATGTGTGTTAACACGCAGAGCTAAATACAAACTCAACACCTGCTCCAGTGCGTATTGACTGAGCCCTCAAGGTAAACCAGACTATTTAAAAAGGGTGTGTGTGGACTTGATAAATGTTACTGCACACAAAGGAAGACACACACACACACACACACGGCCAGGAACAAACTGGCGGTAAAGGAATCCAATCCTGGGCTGTATTGGTATTTTTTATGCACAGCCCCCTAACACAAACACGCAGTTACGCGGATAAACAAACAAACACAGTGGTGGCATTCGGCTGCAATGGAACTCAATGAGAATCTCAAAAACCTTCCCAGCATCTGTCAGCTTCTAATTCTTTGTCTTCACCACACACACACACACACACACACACACACACACACATGATGCTGAAATAAATCTGAGGTGCCATTCATGTTCTACAGAAGAACAAGTGAGTCAAAATACTGGGAGGGGGTGCTGCATAATTTCCCCTCTTGCCTCGCCGTACAGTCATTAACACATCCCGGTTCAAGGACACGTTTTTTCCCCCAGAAGGCTTTCACAACTTCTTTTTGCGCCTCGTCTGTGATGCGAGGTGGAGAGGGGTTTTTTTTTTCTTTCCCACATCTACAGAAAGTTTGTTTCATTCAAAATTTTTCGAGAAAAAAAAAAAAACACTCGGGGGAACTAGGGGAAAGTTGAGACGAGAATAAAAGTACGAGTCCACGGCAAACCCGAATCAATACGAACAGCCGAGTAAAAATAAGACTCATTCCTCCACCGCAGCATTTATTTTGCCCCCCCCCCCCCTTCAGCATTGGAGAAAAAAATGTCAGCTCTTGTTCAATATTGCAGACGCTGGCATTGACATGATTTGTCTGTCAGCGCTGTCAAATGCCGGGCCCCCGCCAACTCCCGACACCGGGGGACACTTTGAGATTAAATTGTCAGCCGCAACTTCTCCGTCCATCACGCTGCGTGTGTGTTCATATATATATATATATATATATATATATATATATATATATATATATATATATATATATATATATATATATATATATATATATATATATATATATATATATATATATATATATATATATATATATATCCCACTGCTTTGAGAGTATTACCATCGCTTGGCGTATGTGTCGGAACCGAAGGGACACCGCCGCAACTTCCACTTAAGTTCAAATCGGGGCTGTGACCTCTCACTGACATAATCCTGCGTATGATGAACATAATCCACGGGATTATGTGCTCTGCTTAGAGATATCCTGGGCACAAGACTGTGGGGCATAAACGTGCAAAGTGGGTCCCTATCTGCTCGATATCATGGAGGGTTTTGACCAGAATTACTTCAAATGTACAGTTGATACATCGTTACTTTTTTAAGTAAATAAAATGCAAAATATTTACTAGTTTCAGCTTCTCAAATGTGAATATTCTGGAATATTGAAAAGTCGGATATTTCTCTCAGGAGATGGTGGAGACCAAAAACAGAGCTAAAACAAGAGAATGTTGGCGACGACCTACATTGTGTCGCTCTTGTTCTCCACCAGGTTGATGTCTCCAGGATGCAGCTCGGGGATCCACCGCTCCAGCTCCTCTATCCAGGGATACTTCAGGGACGAGGGCACCACCACCAGGAGGGGCCACTCCTGGCGGAAGGCGTACGCCACGGCGATGGCCTGCACCGTCTTCCCAAGACCCATCTGGGCCGACCAAAACCGGGGAGAGAAAAACAAGTCAATTGCACGACGCCAACTCTGCGGCAAATTGCATGCGACGGCCGAGGTGATGCGAGGCCCGAGAGTAATAAGGTCTCCGAATTATTCTGGTGTCAAAAGCGATTAGGCACGTGGGAGCGCTGCGCCGGGATGACAAATTCATTTGGAAAGCATGCAGCGAAGTCCCAGCCTCATTTTTTTTTTTTTTTCTTTGGTCGTTGTTGGGGAAAATAGATTTCCTGAGCCAGCGTTGTGGTGTGCTTACCTCATCAGCGATCATACATCTGCAAGACAGAAGCAAAGAGAGACAATCGGTCATCAGGTTGCTATAAAGAAACAACGTCTATTGCTTACATGTAAAAAACAACAGCATGAGGGCTTTGCTCAAAGGCACTACAGCATCAGTCGTTTGGAGAGGGTATTTGTCGGTGACCTCGTCCAGACATTACCTGACTTAAAAGTCTTTAATTAAAAAGTAAAAATAAATAAAATCAAGGACCTATTTATGTAAATTTGAATGAAAGTTTACTTCAGCATTTCAACACTTCAGCAGCAATTCAGCCTACAACACGACCATTTTAGAATTGATCGACGGCCGACATCCTGTTCTTTTTTTTTTTTTTGTATATCCAGTCTTGCTGTGTGAGCAGTTTCACGGTCCAACATCCCAAACGGCTAATGTCAAAATACCCGTTATAAAAATGCAGTGAGGGAGTGAGTTTTAATATCATAGGAGAAGCATTTCAGCACATGGTGCGGCTGCTGTAGCCTTGACAGCATCTTACATCACTGAATGAACAATGACGTCGTGTTTGAGGGCTATTTGGCCTAAATCCATCTTCTATTTCACATGTTTAAGACTTAACAGAACCTTAAACTTGGATAAAAGCGACAGCTCACCTGTGTCTGATATGGCTCTTTCTTGGCCAACCACACAACAGCCAGCTAGTCGTCCCCCCCTCCCACATTTATGATAAAGGGAACAATGAAAGCACGACACATTCCTTGGCTGAAGTTGTGCCCCTGCTGTGGCGGAAGTACCGATAGATCAACCTCTGGTTCTCTCTGCCCGGTGGATTCGTGGGGGCCTTTTGTCACAACCTTGCGTATTCATAAACGCTTCTAACACCATGTCGGGAGCAAACGGCGCGACGGCTCTGAATACCTCAGACACGCTCTCTCATTATTCTCTCCTCCCCCTCCTCCTCCCCCATCTCCGCCCCATTTCTCTCTTTCAGCTGAGGAACATGATTAATGTGCACCTTGCCACTGGTGGTTTTTCTAATTGCCAGCACACCGGCCCAGTCAGCGCAATGCGCGCACACACACACACACACACACACACAGAAAACAGTACGTGTGTGAAAATATGCACACAAAAGACTTTTGGAAAAAAAAAAAAAAATGAAAAGAAGCAAAAATACAAGATACACACACACACACACGTAAACGCACGCACACACACAGACACACACACTGGAGGCAGTGCGGCTGGGGCAGGTGCTTGCCATTTCCCAACACATTAATCATCCTCCTTTAAATAACCTGAGTGTCGTCTTGACGGTTTGAGAGCGCGAGGATGCTGCGGCGCCGTTGCCTGACGACGGCACGGCCCCGTCTTTCTAATGTTATCTCTGAAACCCACAAGCCCCAAAGTGTCAGGCAACGGTACCCCCCCCCCCCCCTCCCCCCTCCCCCCTGCTACGATGATTTGATGGGTTTGACCCTCCGCACGGTGATTGTGTTGCGTGCCCCCCCTCCCAGCTGTCTCACCCCAATCTCCCGGCCCAGTATGTGCAGTGGTCAGTGTTGGACCGCCGCACAAAAGGCTGACTGGAAGTTGTTTCTTTACAGCGCGGCACACTCGGTTCAGAGTGCACTTTGGCGGTATATTGTAAATGAGCTTCAAACCGACGCAGCCTTTTAGTGAGGGGGGAAAAAAAAGGTTTGGCCTTTTTAACTAGCAGTAGATGGAGGATGGTTCGATAGTGTGTGTGTGTGTGACTTTAAAAGGAAAAGTTTAAACCGCAGCTATATGGGGCAATGCACAACTAGTGTTTTGCTTCTAAGTTCTGTTATTTTTCCGAACTTAAGCACACCCAAATTTACCAGAGAGTTCCTTTAATTGTGTCACTGGTGCTTAAAATAGACAAAAAATGTTTTATTCCACTGGTTATTTATCATCCTTTACCGGTCGGGAGGCAGCTAAGAGCAGTGAGGCTAATGGCAGTACCCGACAGGCAATAAGCCTCAAACCACGACAGGTCCGTGAGCATGCATCCACAAAGGAGCACCCGAAATATCATGCGGTTCTCAGGAGTTCTGCTGATTCAGTCTCACCTGGTCTGGGTTGACCAGTAGCTTATTGAGGCCAATGCTAGCTGACGTTAGCACGAAGTCTCACCATGCGCGGTGAACAGACAGGTGTTCCGCGACTACTCCCTTACATTCAGGCCTCAGATGAGCCTTGATACTTTCTTTTGCGATGTTGTAACTATAATCCACGTCCTGTATTTATTACAGTAGGACGTACAGTGTACATTGTACATAAATGTATGAATGTTTGGCTCTAATGATGCATTTACTCAGACGATTTCCATGCTCGTTAACAAAGGTGTTTCCCACTTGTGTAATTCTTCTCCCTGAGACACAAAGCCCAGCAGGCCACAAAGTGTAACTGGACACTTTGTACAGACCTCTCGTACTATAACGGAAACTCGGCTATTAAGCAGGGGTTACTGATGGTGAGAAAGATTACATTTTTACATTCTGTATAATAGAACGCATCTCCTGCCGTCTTCACAATACCCCGCTTACATTAAAACCTACAGCAAACGTCGTGCTTAATGAGGAGGAAATGGAATTTACAGCAACTTAAATACAGTAACTGAGACACTGTTTTACTTTAAAGATGATACCGAGCATTCTGTCTCTCACAAATTTATGGATGTGCTTAAACAAAATGGCCCCTTTAATAAGAAATTATTTCCACTTATTTGTTCAGGCAGACTGACTGAATCAACGACATGGAATAAACTGTTGAAAGGCCGTAAAAAAGCGACCAAATGTAGAAGCGTTGGACCCTGGGAATGAGCCCAATTGTACTCCCCAGTGTTGTAACAGCACAGCACTGCGCGGCTGAATCACCCAAATGATTTTATGGTAGAACTCTGTGTACAGTACTCTATAGTATGACAAATACTCATGGGCGTGAGAACACGCAGAGAACAAATCTCTGGAAAAGGACTTCTCTCAGGTGTTTGGCCGTCGCAGGGAGAGAGGACACAGACTTCATATCGATCTCCTCTCACGTCAGCAGAGCGGGCCTTATTCAATAAAAGCACGGGCAGTCGCTTGCAATACACCGGACAAATCAGAGCAGGGCGGACACCAGCTGCAGTCGACACCTTGGAAGTGACCAAAAGGCCTGGAAATGGATGTACTTTTACTCCAAAATGATGTTTTCTTCGATATCTGGTGTACGGTGCTGCATTCCACAGATGCACCCTGGGTAAACGGATGTTTTCAGATAGCTGAATACATGCAGATGTCAGCGGTCTGACAGCACATTTCTGCCCAACTTTCCAAACAACACAATCAACCACATCTCAAGGGTTTTTATTGCCACTCTGTGCCACAACTCTCCCCGCATTATCCCTCATCTAACTCCATAAAGCGCACTCGTCCTCCTACACAGACCGGCGCGGCGCGCTCCATAAGTATTTGAATTGCGACGGCGTCTGATGTGATTTTTTGGGGTTCGGCGCTCTTGGTATGAAAAGACACGACGACTATGAGATTTTTTTTTATTTTGATAAGGGAAAAAAATCCGCCCACGGATCCTCCCACGCTGTTAGATATCCGACATCAATCTATGATGTTCGTTGCATTTCAGGAGTTATTAAGCCGTTTATGTCGTTTTTTTGTCTGTCAGCCTGCCTTCGACTAGTTCCTCCTCAGGTCGTGGTATCCCACATCTCTGCAGCCGCATTGCACTCTGGTCCACTCAGCCTAATGCAGGTAGAGTTTCTGCCTCTTCTGCAATGAGTCTCTGTTTAGTATCGGTGAAAGTAAAAAAAAGGCACTGCCGCTTTAATTTGAGGCTCTTTTCAAGGATATTGAGTGATCAAATAAAGAACAGCAGGGTGCCACAAATACATAGAAAGATCAAGATTACTGTCAATAAAATAAAATTTTTTAGCTTGTAATCTTCTTTACCGTCTGTGTGTTTGTTGGTGTCGCACTGCAGGCTTAAAACGCTGCACTCCAACTTCCTAGCCACTGTATTGTCTCACACTAAACTTAAAATGGAAGAAGTATCTGCCAGTATGTATATTTATTTATATATGTATACATCTATATATATGTATGTATATATGCCCTTCGATCTTTAACTGTTAAACAACCGAACGGCATGCTGGGTTCAGCTCGCTTTGCGCGGCACGCAACAATATTAACTGTTACAACGTTGAAAAGCATGCTGGGTACAGTTCGCTCTCCGTCGCGCACTACCATATTAACGGTTACACCGCTGAACGGCATGCTGGGTACAGCTCACTTTGCCCTTTTTGTAGAAAATGTGACATGGTCAGTGAGAGCAAAACAAAGTTCATGGTAAATACGGGCTCGGGTAACAAATCGACTGTTGGCTAAACCCCTCCCCTGAACAGCGATTGCCCAATCAGAGCTTAGTAACTGTAGCTACGGGTAGAATGTAAACAAACTAACTTGCATCGTGTGCTCATTCTGCCTCCAGGCTCCCTCTTTACCGAGAACATCTGGCGCTAATGCCACTTCTGCTCCTCTCCAGGGAGAAGCGTCGCTGCTCCCTGTCACATACTGGTGCCAATTGACCGAGGTGGCTGTCCACATGGTGCGCCAAGAGCCAATTGACTTCTGACCCACCCGTGTAACAAAGCAGCGCCTCCCAGTGTTCTCCGGATCAATAACGGGCGCTCCGCATAGCGGCGGCGGCGCTCAGATTGGCTCCCCCTGCGCTGACCTTCACCGAGAGCCCGAGCGTACATCGACTGGTCGTAGGCGGGGGGGGCAAGTCCTCTTCGGTTCCTGCAGCTGATGCTCAACAATCACGGGCTTAAAGACCACTTAAGACTCCTACATTCTTGACTATGTACTTGCATCGTGGGCCATCATACTGTTTTTGGAGCTGGGCTGGAAATGAGTTTCCTGATTGCAACTATAGAGGTTGGGGTGGGACTGCCTGTTTGGAAGCTCCATTAGGCAAATGATCCATCTAAACATGCCACCCTATTAGACTAAATCACACACTGGTGCAGCACAAGAGAGGAAAATGTGTGACAGATTATGTTGAGGTTTTGCTGTATTTCCCTCCTCAGGAAGTGAAATATCGAAACATATCAGCGCCCGACATGTTCTCAACACCATGCGTCTTCCTTGTCATGTTGTTACTGATTTGACAAGCTGACCTTTCGTTTTAAAACTACCTTTAAAAAATGAGAACCTACGCTACTTGGCTTCCGAACAATGAGGCCTTGACGTGACCGAGTGCTCACCGTCCGTTCCTGGATAGAGCAAACTCCACTCCCTCCCTTTGGAAAGGCATCAGGCGCCGCAGGAGCTTGCGAGGAAGGCCCGACAGTTGCTGTGACCATCTTGTGTCACAGCAAGAGCTCTGTAGGTCGTTATCGTCCATCTCCATTCGCACGGTCTCATCCATTTCCTGGACCCTGGTTTGAAGCAGGAGGGGAAAAAACATTGGTAAACTAACTTGTACAAATGAATGTAGAGCATCTATTAGGCATTAAAGAACCCTTTTGTTTGCCATATTTGTGGTTGATTTAAACATGTTTTATAAAAATGGTAATAAGCATTCCTCTGCTGCCAACCAGCACTGACAGGAATGCCATTTTTAGAAGCTGGCTGACGCAGTGCGGTGGACAAAGACGGTCTGAGATGGTAAAAGTCCCCCGTCTCAGCAGCCCCCGGTTACAACAGCATCTTTTTAGTGTTTCCTCACTTTAGCTGGGGCTGGCTGTCCTGGTCTGTCCGGGCTGACGTTTCTGCTTTTGTTATTTAGCTACAGATATTGGTGAGCGTACACCGACAACCGCACGAATCTTGTCTGAAATAGTAACAACTCCCCAGTAACAACAGCATTCGGATAGAAGTCAGAGAAACAAGCTGTGGCTACTGTGAAACAAGTCCCATGTTTAGTGTATTACGCACGTAATATACCTCAGAATAATAAGAATACATTTATAATTCCATGTAATTGCAAAAACCACAAATTATATTTAATAGTTCATTTTCAACCAAAACCACCATATACCTTTATATTTAAAGTAAACTTAAATAAATAAGCGATGTATTAGAGGACCTAAAGAACAAGTTGCCAGTTTAGGGGAAAACATCTACTTAATACTCAATTAAGTATGCAAAAGTTATAACCACCTAAAGAAGTCAGGTTGTAGCGCATGGCACTGTAGCTAGCAACTCAAACCGGAAGTAAACAAACGTGCCTATAGAAATAAAAGCACCACTCGTACTTAAACCCACATATTCATTATTTTATATACCGGATACGCAGTCATGTTGTATTTGACTCTCGTACCTAGCTACCATGTGAGATGAAAACACGTAACGTTAGATGTGTAGAGAGGAGGAAACTAGCAAGCTAACATAAATGCTCTGCTTTTACGTAATGTGTGCTATAGCTAACGTTACATGTCACGTGCTGCTCCAAGCAGAGCCAGACAGACACATGACTCGTGACTCAGGAGCAGTACTCGGTCACTTAACATACACGTAAAAGTAGTGTGCGAGTAAAGCTATATATCTTTTGTTGGTGTATGCGTGGTTTGCCTACCCGGTGAGACGGTGCAGAGAAGCTCAGCAATATAGTTAATGAAACAGCGGACTGAACTGAATCACTAAAAAAAGTTTCGCGGGAAATGCAAGGTTCACTCCGTTTAAATCACCGGGGCAGCACGCAGTCAGTCAACGCTGAGTAGTCAATGCAACTTCCTTGCACTTTACGAACTAATGTTATCACAAATCACATAAAACAATAAAATGCGTTAATGTTAAATGATATGTGCAAAAAATGACGAAATTGTCAAACGAACCGCGAGCATGCGTGCTGCCACAACACTAGCAACGACGAGACGTGACATATTTCCAACACCCTACGTATCGGACGTGAGGATCTGACGCACTCTGCCAGCCTGCTCGACTCCTCCGTGTCTCCTTCACTCCGCCACAAACACTAGCTACTTCACCCTTGGTTGACGGCTGTGCACCGATTGTAAAGCAAAGCGGTAAGGCAACATTAGATATCTGCAGTATCTTGTCTTGTCTAACCGGGTTGTTGTAATCATGTAACACGAGCTCGTTACCAGTAAACATCTCTCGTGCTACTGCGGGACAGCGCAGGTCGCCCGGTGTTTAGCCGTTTTTAAGCGTAATGGTCGTTAGCTTAGCACAAGACACGACACAACGCCAAATGTGGCTCACAATGTTGCCTTTTGCTCTTCGGCTAAACGCACACACCTCGCAAGAAACCGCCGTCTCCAAAATGTATGCGACCGTCCTTACATTCGGCGTTCGTCCGAAAAAAAGCAAATGGCAGCAGTTGAATGATAAAGCGTAATTCAATAACTTCCAGGCCTGGTACGAGTGTTTCTCTGCTGCTAATATGCGGCAACGAGCAGTGTGCACTCACGGTTAGCCATTTCAATACATTGAGCTTTCATTGAGCTGTTACGCTGCTTGTGCAAATGTCTTATCGGCCGAATTTTAGTTACGTGTGTCAATTACCAGATTGAAACGTCAAATGTTGTCCGGGGTTTGTGGCTTCGACGGTACCTAGGAAACGATAAAAATGGCCAAATTTGTAATGGAGTCTGGTGCCACGAGCTCGCAGTGTAATAGCGAGCGGACAATATCGCTATAAACGATTAATCAAATGCATTTTCTTTCCATTCATTCTGCACACCTTATTTCCGATATGTAGCCAATCATAATGGGGTCTTCGTGGCAGATACGTGCTTGTCAATGAGACATTTTAATGGTCGATGGAAGACTACATAGAGAAACAAGTCGCACGCTAATTAATCAAGCCCACGTATTAATAAATGGCATATGACGCTAAGTAGTTTACCAAATAAGGGCAAAAGGGGGTTAATGTTGTATTTCTGCAGTGACATAAAATGCATCTATCACTGAAATAGGCTTGTCGCATGAAATTTAATTCAATTTTTTAATTCAATTTTTTTTAAATGAATGATGTAGTGCAGCTTTGCACATAATCAACCACCAACACGTTTGCTGGTTTTAATATTAATAAAATAAAAATAATGCCTTTTTATAGAGTAGCATCTTAATATTGACATATACAGTAGTTGAGCACATCTCCATGAGAGATTATAAAGGTGGACATTGACACCTGATTAGAAGTAGATTTATGTTCGTGAAGGCACCATAAATCATACATCTAATAACTCATTTTTGATACACGTGTATACTAAGTGACCCACGCCGGCTGTGATTCCGATGCACTGACCCCGACTGTCATCTGTAGGCTTGATAAGGACGGCACCGAGAGCTTACAGGTTGCCACCACTGATGGTATCGTTTTCATGAAGGCACCAGCGGAGCCTGGTGGGTGGAGAGTGGATGCTGGCTCAGTCCCTCCGGCTGCTGTTCTGCAGAGTGGAAAGAGATGATGTGTTAATCTTTGCCGGGGCTGGCGGACTCCGCCGCAGCACATGCCGCCGTTGCGTGTTGTGACCGTCATTTCGTGCCGGCTAATGTGGAAGTTCCTCCTTGTTTGAGGGATGTGGTGATGCAGATAAATGTGTTTGTTTTTTTTGTCACAGAAAAAGTGCACTAAATCTTCGCTCTAATTCTCGTGCGATTGTCTGCCCTCGGTGTCGCACCCCTCCCGAGGCTCAAAATAAACGCTAATAATTGTTTGCCATAACCGTTTTCACCCCGCCGCCACTCTGTTGACCGTTCATTACGCAGGTTAGGGCGCATTTGGAGCTGATGACATTATCAGATATTGACGGGGGGGGGTTGAGGATGCTGTGTAATAGCTTTCGCCCAAGATGTGGGCCCCAACGGCTAAATAATTCATCGCCTCCCAGGGAGGGCGGGGGGGGGGATCTCTCCCGCTCCCATAATATTTGGTCCGAGCCATTAAATAATTCATCCGCCTATCCGTAAATTGTTTGTCCAATCGGTAACCTTTTTCACGAGATCAAGGGGGAAGCACAATAAATAAATTCATCAGAGGCCCCGGCGTAACGAACGGGAGTCGCGAAACGGTACCGGTTGCTAAGTGACAGCGGGAACTTTTTTTTTTTTTTTACGCCCACCGTGTTCGCTGCTAATGACTTGAGTGACGGAAAGGACAGAAAACACAATCACGATATGGCGGTCTCGACTTGGGGACACAGGACCTGCTTGCGAACCCCTGCGTCTTTGACAGCCTGTCAGTCACTTAGCGATGGAAGCGCGTCGATTATCTCCAGAGTGTGTCTTTGTTACGTGTACAGACCGAATTCTAGATCTTTAATGACATAAACAAGCCAAGTGAATTCTGGTGGGGGCTTGATCCGATTCATCCACCCCCACCGTTAAATCGTCTAAAGGCAGATTTAGGTGAAATGGAGGTGGAGCGGTTTTGATCATCGTGCAGAAGCAGCTGCTCTCCTCCCTCACTGCAGTCAGCGCATTGTTCTCTAGCTGCTCCACGGAAAAAGCTTGTGTGAGATTTGCCGAAAGCAGAGTGTCTTTATTGCAGTGTTTTACTCGTCTTGTCTGGGTAATGGGTGGGTGTTTCAGGTTCTCTCTCTCTCTCTCTCTCTCTCTCTCTCTCTCTCTCTCTCTCTCTCTCTCTCTCTCTCTCTCTCTCTCTCTCTCTCTCTCTCTCTCTCGGTGGGATTAGCTGTAGCCTTGTGTGTGAGGAGCAGGGTGCCAGCTTTAATGGGAAGGTGGCCCAGTGAACAGCTCGGCCTCTCAGCGCCCAGCGCCTCCCCATCGACTCTCCACCTGGTCTTTGAGCACCTAGCTGGCCGCGGACGCATCGATCCCGTCCCCCCATCCTCCTCCCCCGTTTGTCTTTTTTTTCCTCCCTCTTACCGCTCCACCTCCCACCCTCTCCGTTTTTTGCTCATCTTCCTCTCGTTCTCCTTCCATCCGTCCCATGTCCCTGGCTGCCCTTTCCTCCTCCTCCTCCCGCCCCCGCCTCCATCCTAAAGCAGAGTGGCTAATGAAGAGCCCCATTTAGCCGGTGACTTTGGTTCAGTCGGCGCTCCGTAGCGCCGGCCGGCCTCGGGCCGCCGTGACTGGCTGTTGAGGCTCTGACATCACACGGGGGCCAGCTGTTGATTTGGCGCTGTCTCCAAGGCTGGCTGGCTTGATGGGTTGTGGCAGGTAGACATGTGCTCGCGCAGCACTCTCCCTCCCTCCTTCCCTCTCTCTCTCTCTTTGTGACACCCACTCTCCCTCGCCCTCTCCCTTTTTACACTCCCCTCTCCCCGTGTTCCGCTCTCACTCAGTCGAGCGGGCGAACAGGAGGCAGCAGGCAGCTGCCGAGGAGTGAGCTGGGAGGCGACTCCAGCCTCCTCTCCAGCAAATAGTGCCTCCTGTACAATGGAAACTAAACGGTTGAGTAGCAGAAGGGATGGAGGGCAGAGCTGCCGGGGCAGGTAGGTCCTGCAGCTTCCAACCTCACGTGCTTTTTATTTGTTTGTTCTGATTTCATCTTCATATTTCTTGTTTATTGTTTCGTTCTGCTTTTTCAACATTGTCTTTGTCGTATTGATTTTTCTGCCTGAGGTGAGCGCTTGTTGTATTCTTGGTAATCCATGAGAAAATCCTTGCATGCCATCGCATGGCAGCGAGCTAGTAAGCGAGTGTTCGGCCGTGAGATCCGGCGCGCCGTCGTCGGTGGCCGTGCGTCGGCTTCGCCGAGCCAGAGCTCCCCAAATCCCCTCGCCCCGGCTTGCCAACGCTGCCTCTGCTTTTCATTAGGAGGATAATTAGCCCAGATCAGCCAATAAGAGGCTTCGCTTCCGCATTGTTCTCTAGCCAAGCTCGTCCCCTCGCTCTCTCTCTCTCTCGCTCCCCTGTTTGTTCTGCAGGTGTTGACTGCAAATGGACTTTTAATGAGTCTGGCAGACTTTTGCTTTTTGAGTTATTCTCCTCTCATAGGGCTCCATAGATTAAAACTGCTAGACTTGCATGTTAGTTTTTCGGTGTTTATTGTTCCACCCCTAATTGCCTCGATTGATATTCCCTGGAAGCTCTCCTGTGGGAAAGGTAATGGATTACCTTCGCTCTGCTGTGGATTTAATTTATTAATGCCAGCTGACGGCGCCTCTTGCCTCCCCGCCGCCTCATGCGACCCGGAGGCAGAGCGAGAGGCGCAATTAGAGGCTCATTTGTGCCTGTTTATGTTTTTTTCGGCTAATTCAGTCGGAGCCATTAGAGGCAGTTCCTTAAAAACCGACGCTCGCCTCGGTCGCCCCGGAAATCGAGGCAAGCGGTGTGTGAACGCGATATAATTTCATAAGCTTTTACACTAATCGTTTTTTCAGGTCCAATTACACAGCTCCCCTGTCGGCGCTCGCCTCGCTTCGCAATTAGCAGGAATGGCTCGAAAAAAGGGGAGATTATTCACTCGGTTACGAACCGGCGAAATCAATTCCGTCGCAGCGTCACGAGTGAAAACCGGCATCAGCGAGCTAATTAGCTGTTTATTTGATGTCTGATTTGTATCAGTTTGCATCCTGCGCTCCATCGATTCCACTCCTCATCATCAGTGTGTTTTTGGGAGTCGCCAAATTAATTGCGTCGCCGTGAAAAAAAATGTAAACGCCTGGCATCACTTGCTGTGTTAGCCTGTGTTTAGGAAATGTACGATTTCAGAACTCAGCCGAAGCGTGAGTGGTATTTGTTTCCTCCCGAATCTGGAGCAGGTGAGGTGACTCCGAGCTGCAGAGCCCCCCCCCCCCCCCTTCAGCCACGGCATCACCTTTTGTATTCGAGTCGCTGCTTTTGTTTCCCCTGATGCTCCGTTCAAGTATTCTACATCTCTGCAGACAATATCACAGCTGTTTGAGGCTCTGCTTTCCCTATTTTTTTTATGTGACGCTCGCAGTAACAGCAAAAAAAGCTCATCGACGGCAATACAGCGTGATTCTTTTTTTTTTTTTTCAAGGTGCGAGTCACTTCTCGCTTAGAAATCAACGGCGGATTTGCTTCCTGATCCTTTAGAGGCTCTCGAAAGGTGACTGCTCCCCCCCCTCCCCCCCCCTCCCTCCCTCGTGCTAGGGATGGAGTAGCAGATGGAGGGAGGGAGGGATTGAGGGTCCTCGACTTCAGTTGAGCCGTGTTTTTAGCTCCGGACAAGAGCGCCGATCCACGCAGGACAGAACGGAGCGGAGGCGTCGGAGGGAAAGGTCACCCCTTTTGCAGGAGAGAGAGAGAGGGAGAGAGTGAAGGGGTGGGGGGGAGCAAAATAAGTGTGTTGGAGTGTGCTTGCTCGCCTGTTCCAGTGTGTGTGTGTGTGTGTGTGTGTGTGTTCCATCACCAGTGGGCTTCGCCGTGATTGAAAAATTTCTCATCAGCTCGTCATCGAGCGTTAAGAGCCCGGTGTATGATTAACTCGGCTCAGTTGTCGGCCACCCTTATGACCCCTTTGTGTGTTTTTGTTTTTTGAGAATTGATTGCATCAAGAACATGCACGCAGCGGAGGCTGTGCGGCGTCGATCAAATCGTGTTTTCTTATTGTCTTCCTTTTGATTTGTGCGACATTTATTTCTATGTATCCTGCATTGCTCCCCGTCTAATTGAGCATCTCTGGGTTTTGACACATTCATGTGTTTGTGCTGGTATTGCGTTCAGGTGTGATGCATCAGTGTGTGTGTGTGTGTGTGTGTGTGTGTGTGTGTGTGTGTGTGTGTGTGTGTGTGTGTGTGTGTGTGAGAGAGAGGTTGCATGGCGATAAAAGGTGGCGTTAAGGGGCGGTGAAACTCTGAAAGACGGCCCAGGGAGCCTCTTTTAAGGTTGCTGCGCTCTGCGGCGACTGCAATACCAATGAACCACTCCCTGTTCAGCCACAGTGCTGGAGGACGCACCGGTTCACATGCTGAGTGAGTGTGTGTGTGAGAGAGTGTGCGTACGTCCTAAGGTGTGCTTTTAAGCAACTGAGTACCAATCAAATGTAGACGCTTCCCTGCATCTGTCAAAACTTTTTTTTTTTGCAGTACATTGACATTAGCATTCTCAAGACAAGTCTCCTGCACACACACACACACACACACACACACACACACACACACACACACACACACACACACAGAGGCTCAGTGTGAAGTCCCGAAGCCTGCTCAACAGCTCCGGTCATAAAACCTGGAGTGCCGACGGCCGGACTCACGCTGTCAGAACAACTTTTTCACTCTGCGTGCCTTTATAGCTGCAGCACCGGATCACAGAGCTGCAGCTCCCCCCCCCCCCCCCCCCCCCCCCTATTTTCTTCAGACATTTAGCCGGTGCTTTTATTCGCGGCGCCTCAAATTTGGCACCGCTTTTACAAATCCAGAGCCACGCCAGCGAGACGACGCTCCTGCGTCACGCCAGAGGAGGGAAGCAGGAGGGTAACGATAACGGGGGAAAAGATGGAAGCTGTCTGGAGAGCGCCAACGCGCGGTGCTAAATTACCGCCCACAAACTGCGTGTCCTAGGTTGTGTACTCTCCAGATGTAAGTAATTATAGAAATGACATCAACATTGATGGATGAGTCCTGCCTCGGGCCTCGCACTCGTCCGTCTGCCAGCGCCAGGGAGAGACGCGACAGCCCGAAGAGGATGTTTTTCCCCCTCGCAACATTTACTGAAATGCCAAACGGCAGTCGGAGGACTCAACATTAAGCGGTCCTGTTTAGGTCACTCGTGGTGATCGTGGTTGGTCAGGGCCGCTAAAAGCACCAAATGGCTGCCAAGGCCCCCGGCTGCTGCTCCCAACACAAAGCTGGATTTGTATCGATGTTTCGTTACAGTGTTTAAGTGAAGCCATATGAAAGAATGATCGTGTCACTTCCACACAGCGAGGCCTGCAGCTTGTTAATCAAACACCGTTATCGGGTCGGTACTCGGTATCGACACGATACCCAAATATCGGGACCTGAACAGTCAGATCGTTGGACTGCTGGTCAAACAAAACAGCACATTTAGAGATGCCACCCAAAGATAGCACTGCAGTTCAGCTGGAGGGGAATTTGCCAGTAAATAGGAGCTTGTTCGCCGGGCGATTTGCAATTTATGTGCCACCAAATGGCAGAGGATTTTTGAGCTGAGAAATGCCATCTTCCCCCCGCCGCTCCCTGAATTCCTAATGCTCAAGGTTTTTTTTTACGAGGCTGGCAGGGGGGGGGGGGGGGGGGTGCCTCCTCCCGTTGCCTCAGCCGCACTCCCATCTCTGCGCTCATCAATTATTCATGGCGCACAGGCACGCACAGTCCCAGAAATACACACTCCCAACTTTTTCTTTTTGCCTCCGACGCACAGATATCTCAAAGAGTTGCTGACGTCCAGAGCCCCCGCTGTCAGTCCGCTCGACCCCGAGTGTCGGTGCCCCCCCCACCCCTGACCTCTCCGACCCGGCTAACCCCCCCGTGCCTCTCTCGCCCGCAGGTCAGCAGGGGTCATGAGGGCGTCGGAGGCCCCGGTTGCCGTTCAGAGCAGCTGAAGCAGACATGGGCAGAGAAGTCTCAAATGGCACCGGCAGGCTCAGCCTCATCGACCTCACCAGCAGCATCCTCCTTCGCCGCGACCACCACTGGCTACGCAACAAGTACGTCACCCTCTTTACTTCTGTTTGTCAAGAATAGGCGGTGAGACGCTCATTTCCTTTAAGCCTACACCATTAATTTCTCACCTGATCTTATTCCCCAAAAGCACATAGAGCCCTTTTCCCCACCAGTAGTACAATGTTGTCAATAAAATAGTTCGATCAAAGATAACCAATACCCAAACAAACATGTTCAGCCTTAAGACCAGCATAGTAATGCCGAGGACTCCGCTAGAAGCACAGTGATGAAGTGTTTCTCAAATAAATGTGCTGTAAATGGAGAAAACTTTGTCTCATGTTAATGGCAGCCAAGCGTTAAACTAGTTTACAGTGATGTGATACGGTTTGTGTATCTTCAAACTAATGGTTTGTGTAGTTTCCCTCCTGCTACATTATCGCATCATGAAAGCAAATAGCACAATGTAACATTACAATATTAAGGGAGCCATATATATATGAAAAATGTGGTGATGTCCGTTTTCCGTCTCTCTCATAAGAGACCAATTTGCGGCTCCTTTTTAAAATTCCCAGCCGTTCCCTTAATGCAACGCTGAGGATCAAATGATGATCTAGATTACTCATGCAGCCAAAACCATCAGGGATTCTGAACAGGCACGCGGCGCAATTACCTGCGCCGCGAGGGACGAGACGGCGAAGTCGGAATGCATGAAAGTCTGGAGCCAAATTTAGTCCGACGCTCCGGTCCCGTGATGAAATAATGTGCGTCGGAAGAATGATTCGGCGAGGGAGAAAACGGCGATCCGTCACAAGGCCCGGCTCTTGGAAAGAAAAGAAATATAAATATATATCTGTCCCAAAATTGCAAATCTTCACTCGAGAGACTTCACTCATCAAAATGTCAGCGCCAGATACTAAATATTCAAAGGCAGCGCGCGGCACTCTGGAGTATTAAGCTGTTTTTCCTCTCCGAATGTAAAAATAATGTAAAGCAGCAGCAGCCGGTGTTGCTTTTTGTCAAACCCTCTGACAGGTCATTGAGATTCAACATCTGACTCTCCTGGTGCCCAGCTGCATTTCGGCTAACCTCTTAGCCTCGCGCGGCATTGGGTTAGCGGCGGAGAGCGGCGGGCCCCGGCCCACAAGTCAATCACTCCCGCGTAGAGGGAAATCTGGAACGCTCGCCGTCTCGGCCCCTTTTGGGACGGAGGTAAACGATCGCGTCTCGACCGGCCCCGATTTGCCCCTCGCCGATCACGTGCGGGGGGAAATGGCCTCCGATCACTGCCGGGCAAAAGCGAGTCGAGGCCCCCAGCTAAATTGGTGAAGGGGCCGGAAACGCACCGGTTGAGCACAGCGCAGGCGCCGTCATGTGCGTTTCCAGGTTTGATGTGAATTTCGAACGAGCCCGTTTCTAATTAACCTATTAATCATAGCTCTCATGTAGCAGATGTCAGCCCCTCCCTCCGCGTGTCTGCGCGTGTGTTTTCGCTGCGTGGGGGCCCGACTGCATAATGAGGGCACATCAGCAGGATGCGCTCGCACCACGACTTCAACACACGGAGGTCACGGCATTGCACAATGTTTCACGCAGCGGGCCATAGGTGCAAAGCCGCTAACGTTAATGAGTTATTTCATTTTTTTAAATTTTCATTTTGTTTTTCTTTTTATCTCGCCCGAATTAACTTCTCAATGTTTGAACCCGAGTCATTAAATCAGCCGTAGTCTGGAGTGCAACGTGCATGCTTGAGTTGCTCTTCTTCGTTGGTAAAATCAGAAAGTGGACCCTTTGGGTCCTCCCCGCCTTTACGTACTGTGTGCCGGTAATTCACGTTTCCTGGACTACTGCACCCAAAAATTCAATTGGAAACGTTGCATTTGCGACTTCAAGCTAATGAAAACACACTTTTATAAAATACCTTTTGTATAGTTCAAAATGATGACGCCTCTTCCACATTTCTGCTGTGGAAGCTTAATATTACGGAAAGGATTTTGTTCCCAAATTTAGTTTAATACTAAATCAAACCTTTTAATGTGGTTCAGTAGGAGTGTTTCCGTCTGTACACGTCGGGGGCGGTTTTAAAATTTTTCCAATTGTTGGTGCTCCAAAAAAAACCGCTTGAGGGCGGTTGCGTGCAGCTCTTGACCCTCCCCGCCTCCTTCCGATACTTCCAAACATCGATGTCAAAGGTTTATTTTGAGTGGAGACCCGACGCTGCAACCCGAAGCTGTCTCACTGGACACTAACTGTGCCCCCCCCCCCCCCCCCCCCCCCCGCTGTGTCTTGTCCAATCGCGTCCATTGTCTGCGGCTGAGCAGCTGCAGAGCCGTGAGACCGACAGAAAGGAGTGACTGATGATCACAGGCTGTGTGGATGACACAAGCCCTCTCCTCCTCCTCCCTAGCCCGCCGGGCGACTTCATAGACCTTCCTCTCGGCGCACATCGAGTTTCCCCGTCAGTGACGATCGTTAGTCGCACCTGTGTTTCCACCGCCACGGCGACTCTAAATGGCCGCTATGAAATCATTAGTCGGGCGGCTCCGTGGGAAATTGCCGCCTGCACACGTGTGCTGCAGGTCATTCCCGCTGCAGAGTTGTGGCTCGCTCTTTCAAAATAAAACCCGCGAGAAAAATGATACGGAGCGCGCCGCGGATGAAGAGCAGGTGCTTTGCTGTGGGCCTGATTTAATGATGCAGCTTGAACAAGTAAGTTTGATTTCTTACTTTATGGAAGAATAGCTTATTTCATGTCAAGTTTATCGTCTATTTTTACTTTTATAGACCTTCATGTCATTGTAATACCTCATGTATACACTATACCTTTAACGTAGGCCTGTGTTATTGTATGTAATGATTATGGCGTTGCTTCCTACTCTACAGTATCCACAGACAGTTTGAAGTTGCTTACGAACTGTTTCTCTTACACCGTGTAGAAAAGAAGGGTGAGGACCGTGACTGGAGGATTCTACAGCCGTTGGACACGCCCAGGATTCTCAGTGTTATAGTGTTTATTTCTGAATGTACAAAGCAATTTAGTTATTTGTGTAAAAATAAAATACTACAACTAGTGAAACGGTGTATTATTGTGTTGGTATGTGCAGTCAAAGGACTATTTCCGTCTAGTTTTAGTCGATCGCATGGAAAAAAAGGTTGTTGACGAACATGTTGATAGTTTTCATTAACGGGATGAACACTGACCGATATCAAATCTTCTTTCATTATCATTATACGCACACTTAACTTATTTAAGATCTTTAAATGATTTTGTTCAATGAATCATGACCAATATACTTCTAGAATGATGAACTTGACTTTGCTCTCTGCTCTCAAGCTATGTTCATCTGTACCGACGTATTCATTGAAATATCTGCTACAAGCTAATCTCCAATTTAAAAACTACTTGACTGTCTCAAAATAATATTTGGTCTCTCTAACATGCAACCAATCTAAAGGTTTTGTGGTCTTCTTGTAATTCCTCAAAGAAAACGTCCCTCACGGACATTCCTCCCGTCTCTTTCAGGTTCTCCGCATTCGCCAGCATCTCCCAGTAAGACTTTGCAATGAGAATGTCCGACACAGCCGACACTGAAACGATGAAGGTTTCCGAAGCCGCCGACGCGGCCCCGCCCCCGAAGGACAACGCCACCAACTCTGAGCTCGCCGACCAGAGCCAGGGCGGCCGAGAAGAACACGGCAGCAGCAGCAACAACAGGGACGCACAGGTAAAGAACTGAATGAGCCGGCCGGTATAGACTGAACAATCGAAACTTGACTTCATAATCGTTTTTAATTGTTCTCCATAACCCGTCACACAGTCATCTACTCAGGGAGGTTAGAGGAGCGGGAGTGATTTCCACTCTTTCCTCCAAACTCGTCTCCATGAAAATTCAGCAACCGTCAAACACAAACTGCCCCGGGGATCTCCTGTCACCCGCGGCGTTCAAGACGGATTTTCTCGGCAGCTTCGGCTATTATAATAATATTATTATTCCCCGGAAACGCATAACTGCACGGACTGAAGATAATAATGCGGGGGCGTGACTCTGCCTCGCGATGGTCGGCCGCTACCGAAACCCGAATGTGGTAAAAGAGCATTCGGTCGTGGAAACGGGTGAATCTCATTTATCCTCCGCGGGGGGGAGGGGGAGGGGGATCCAGGGCACCTGAGATCACTTTCAAATAAACTGCTAATTAATTCAGTCTCTTTGTCATTGCAGCGAATGTGCTTTGGGACCGTGGGCAAATTTGCACTTTTTAATTTGCCCTTTTCAAGTGAAAAGAGGTTTGCGCTCACAGGTGGCGAAAGTGACGCGCAATGCCTCCCGAGTGAGGAAATCCAGGAGGAGGGAGAAGGATTTAGTCTCTTGGTCGCAGCCTAAAAATAGGATTCAGGCCAATCTGACCCTCGTGGTTGGAAAGGAGAAGTCCGAGCGAGGGAGACCGGCAGGCAGATAATCTGGAGCTCAAATGCTGGCTTATCTACCGACTTCCTGCGTCTACGTTACCCCCTGGCGAGGAACAGAGTGACAGCAGCGTGGGGGGGAGGGATCAAGGAGGGGAGGAAGGTGAGAAAGCAGGAGGGAGGCGGTATTGAGGAATGAAGGAGGAGGGAAGAATGAAGCGTGAAGGTGGCAGTCATTTTAAAGGCGCATCCATCCAGAACAGCAGGAGCAGGAAGCGAGCTTGAATTTACACTACGTTACGTTTGTTGGATGAAATAACACAATCCTCCTATTGGAAATATATAAAGTTGACTTCTTAAGCAATAAAACGCACCATTGCACAATTCAATACACTCAGGCGTTTTGCTGCTGCAGCCTTACCTGGTCTGGTATGACCAGTAGCTGAAAGGGGCTAATGAGAGCAGATATTGACGTTTAAATGACTACGCCGAGCTGGCTTTACGGCACCCGCGCGGCCGTAACACTACGGCTGGGCCCGTTGATGTCGTCTTTGAGAGGAGCAGTTTGAGCTGCTCCGCCAAGCTACAGCTACAGATTGGTGTCGATCTTCTTGTCAAGCAAATTGAGGCGATCTTCAGAAATGATTGGACCGTAATTAGCAAAAATGTCATCTCCCCCTTTTTAGAAAACAAATGAGATTTGAGTTTTTGGTCAAACTTTACACCAAGCAAGTCGCCCTCTTCCTCAATTCTCACTCAGCTCTGTCCCTCTCCTTTGCACATCTCACCTTAAATCGACTTTGCATGCACCCCTGTCTCCTCCCCCTCATGGTTTTCGTGACCTCTTCAAATGTAGACCTCTTCTTCTGCTCCTTTTCCCTCAAAACTCGCCCTCCGCGGTCACACGGGGATATACGCCGCAGGGACACGCCGATGCTCCTGACCTTTTCCCGCTCGTCATTTTCCACAGCGGCGGAGGAGCCGAAGTTAATTCCGTCGCGTCGGTGTAAGGGCACCGGTTAAATGCCTGAAATGTTAAGAAATAGAGGAGGTAAGAAACGGGGGAGGGAGGGGGGGGAGCGGCGGTAGGTGAAATGTGGAAAAGCATTCCGACAGAGGAGAGAGAGGGACTGGGTGACTTTGCCACCATCTGCCTCCAGCTCTCCAGCTCCTGTCCTCTGCGGCAGGACAGGTGGCTGGTGGCTGTCCTACTTCTGCTGACTTCAGCCCTTTCCCTCCCCCCCCCCCCCCCCCATTCCTTTATCTCCTGCCGGCATTGTTCGTTTCCCCACCGGCCCCACGCCGCTCAATTAGCCGGTGTAGCGGTGCGCTCACAGTCCCAGCCCTCCCCCCACCTCCCGCTCCTCCATCCATATTACCTGCCACAGAAAAAAGGGGCACGGCAGGTTATTTGGCCCTCAAGCTCAATGAGGGAGGGGGGGGGGTTGTCCTTTCTGATTTCAGAGGACAGGTGGGAAGGGCGCGTGTGTGTGTGTGTGTGTGTGTGTGTGTGTGTGTCAGTCAGGGGGCGCCACAGTGCAGCCGCTTTGGTAGCATATGCTCTGCAAAATTAATTCGTGCTCCACGGGAAACGTCAAATGCTCAACTTGAGGATTTCATGCCGCGCTAGGAAATTTTTCGCAGATCAATGCGAACACAACAGGAACACACGCACAAGTTATTAGGGTTTTTTTTGTTTTTTTTGTGCTGCCTTGGTATGAATTTGTTTCGCTCTTTTTCTGTTTTAAGTAGCAAGTAGAGCACGCATGCACAAAATGTAGGCCGGTCATATTTAATTCAAACTTTCTCGAAGTAACAATCCTGTTTGCCCAAACCGAGCTTCTGTGGTTTGATTGATTTCTCCTCCTGATTTTCTCCCCCCCCCCCCATGGACAGCCCGTGAAGTACTCTAAGGTACGGTACGCTCCGACATGTGCATGCTGTGCAGGGATGCTCCAACCCGTGTAATGTGCACTTTGGATCGCGTTGTGTGCTGGAAGTTGTACCCGTGTGTCCTGTCGAGCACGCTGCTCCGGACGATTTTTAAAGACGAGCTGCAATGTGTTGAGATGCCATCACACGAGTGATAGTGGAGGCTGTGGTGTGAATCATGCCTGGGGGAAAAAAAAATGGACATGTCCCATGTGCTTGCTTGCATCGCTTGTTGATGTTCCCACAGGGGGGGAAAAACACAACACTGCTTGGGTGTATGTGAAAGTGAAAGTGCTTACTCCATCTTTTTTAAATTCAGGGTAGTTGGATCAAGTTATCTGCAGCCAGCTGGTCTATAATCATTTCAGCCGTCAGTCACTCGAGGAAAGATTTTTGTCAGCTGAACTGTGAAATGTTGAAACTGTATGGTTTGCCTGCAAGAATCGATCGTGCTCGCCGGCTGTTACTTGTTTTCACTCTTGGCCTGTCACTGTGATGATATTGATTCAATTGTGTGTGGTGCAGGCGTGTGTGTGTGTGCATGGTTTTTAACTGTGGCCACTTACCTGCACCCTCCCCCTCCCTTAGTCCAACCCCAGGCTAAAGCTCGTGCGGAGCCTGGCGGTGTGCGAGGAGTCCTTTCCTTGCCCTATCCCTGAGCCTTCAGCAGCACCGCAGGTAACCGTCTCCGAACGACCAGAAGTGTATTCTCATGAGGGATGTGCTGGTATGCAATTCACTATACGGCATGTGAAATATTCTGATGGCGACGATACCCGGAAATACGATAGCTGCTAAACTAGAGGTGGAGCGATTTAGAGAGGTGATTTATTACCTCAGTGAACATGAGTTCATGGTCTCAATCTCTAGTTTCAAGTCTTCTTCAATACAGCATGACGTTCATTTCGTACATTATGGTCCATTTAGAGGCGGGCTTACTGTGATTGACAGGTTGCTGCTGCTACCAGAGCCAGAGTCATTCCTCCACATTCCAAATATGGTAACTTCTGTCCATTGGTTGCAGAAAAAAGAACATGGCGACGGCCCTAATCCAAGATTGCGACGGCTTCAAAACAGCCGTCCACACTGACTACCACCTCTTATATACAGCCTACTGTATGTCTTCTACTTGAACTTGGTTTAAAGAGCCGATCTGAAATGAAACCAAACTCCATGATGATGTCATGAAATGTTTTGTGCACACTGATGGTAGAGTGAAAATTTGATGCTGGCACATCCCTAACTCGCATGCAACCCCATCCGGAGCAGAACTCATCCAAACCCCGGTGTGACAAAGGTGGTTCCGCCCACGTCCCCAAGCTACAAGCCCACACGCTGAAGTGCTGACCAGGGATCAGCCCTCGATTACAGCGGCTAGACCGCCGGTGCTTGATTAGCGGCCTTCGTCTGACAGCTGTGATTAAATACCCGCCGCTCGATGAAAGCATCACGTCGGCCAAGTGCAGAGCGCCGACAGCGAGCCGGCCGCCCGTTTGCTAAATCAACTCTTTTATATATTTCTTTCCTCTCTGGAGGAACTTTCTCCATTACATGCCACTCTGCACAGCTCCTGGCATGCTTTCACACACACGCACAGGTGTGTTTGTTCCAGCCAGTCAGCAGCGAGCGTCCCACAACCAGAGGGCGGGTTTTATTCCCACAGAGGTCCCGCATCGCCTGCGCTCACACGACGGCCCGTATTACCGCCATCAATCATGTCGGGGAAATTACAATTTCCGCACCTCAGCTGTGGAGCACTCTAATTGAATACTCCCGATACCCCCTACCCTTATTGGGCCCGGAGTCGAGACTCCTTCTGCGGCAGACTAACCTGGAGGGGCGAGGTAAAGCAATAAGGAGACGAAGAGGGAGAGCGCCCTGAGCTGTAACGACACCGATATTCATTCAGACCGTGATCCAATCTGAACATTTCCCCGTAGTTTGCATTATTGTCTCCGATGTCTAACTGTAAGCGTCAACAAAAGGCTGCACGGATCTAAAGACCGTCCGGGGCATCTCCCCCCCCCAGCTGTCAACTACCAATCAACGGCTGACAGTCGAGTTTTTTGTTTTTTTGTTTTGAGACTGACAGGGCGTTCATTACATATTCGTCTTCACGCTGCTTTTCCTTTATCTCGAGGTAAATGGGTGTCAGGGAACAAACGAGGCAGCTCGCAACAGCTGCACATCAACCGGGCGGCTTCCGTGTGATGCCGAGGGTGGCATTGAGTAGCAAAACATCACCGCTTCGTGCCAGGGGAGAAAAAGAAAGAAAAATAAAAGAATCGTTTAGCTTTGACACACACACACACACACACATATGAACTGGCTGTCACACAGTTTTTCTCTCTCTCACAGTCTCGCTGAGGCAATTAGTCAGTCGCGTTCCTCATTAGCATATTATATTTTCACATATATCCAGGAACGCAGCATCTCATTATCTTGCTCCGCAGCTGTTACGGGGATCGAACTCGTGACCATTTTTTATTTTTTTTTTACAACCCCTGGTCATGCGCTGCTCTCCTCCACCAGGTCATCCTCGTCTCTCCTTCATTCATTCATTTCTCACACACTCACACACACACTCTGATGTCGGCCTCCCACAGTTGTGCGTTTAATCTACTTTGCGGCGCGCGCCTCTCTTCAGCTTTCCTTTCAGCCTTTTGTAGGATCGGCTGAAAAGCAAAACTGTGTGTGTGTGTGTGTGTGTGTGTGTGTGTGTGTGTGTGTGTGTGTGTGTCGCGAGGAAGACTGGTAAATCAAGGCCACTTCTAATAGATCTCACCAAAACATCTTCCATTCAGATTGCAGCACAGTCAATTTATTGTATTTCTTTACAGCGGAAAAGGGATTACAGCGAGCTCCTTTTAAGGACTGAAATGTGCTGTGTTTTTTCAGGTGTCTTAAAAACACACAAGGTAATCTGACACAATAATTGCCATATGTGATTTGGAATTTAAGGACTCGGGCTTGGATGAAACCAGGGGAGTTTATTGCCGTGACCTCTTTCGCCCGTGATATTCCTCTAATTAACCTAGAATCTCCAGGCGAGATCATGGAGAATAAAGCGCCCTCATGTTTCGTGCCTGGTTTCTAAATGAAACGCCTCATGTCCGTTCGATCAGAGCACACTCGGGTCACATTTGGTATTTGAAGCTCTTGTAAAATGCTGCACGTGTGTGTGTGTGTGTGTGTGTGTGTACTAACACAGCATCTAATAAACACCTCGGCAAGATCCAGTTTCAGGCGTGAATCGGTCCGTTTTCTTTTTCTTTCCTCAATCTGAGTTTCTTTTTGCCCGCCCAACAGGATGGATTGCCCCTCCAGCCCTTTGAAAAGGAAGAGCGAGCCGCGCAGGACCAAGCGGAGAAAGAGGACAGCTGCGACAAAGCGGACAAGCCCGAGAAAACGCCGAGAAAGATGCTGTCGAGAGGTGAGGAAATGTTGTCGAAACCGCAGCGCTCGCTTTCAGAAGGGTCCGCGCCGATTTTCGGTTGTGAGGAGACCGCTGCCGGGGCGTCACAGTCTCTGGAGCAGAAATCTTCCCATTAGCACCTCGGCTTTCCTTCACATCAGGAACACCTGGGGCCTCATTGATAAACATTGCTTACCCCGTGAAAGATGCATGTGATTTTTTTTTTTCCCCATCCCAAAAAAATGGAATTCATACATAGAGAACTTCTATTTTTAAATAGAATCACACTCGAGATCTTTTTTTTTTAAATACATATACATATATTTTGGTCGCATGTGTCACTTAAAATGAAGCCAGGTGCTTTAATGATAATCAATGTCACTTCTCATCCTTATAATTATATCTTTTACCAAAAGTAAACTTTTTTTCTTTTCTTTTTTTCCTCGGTGCCCTCAGGTTTGTCCGAAAGTGCTCCTGCGTTCGAAATGATATCTCATTACGGGCCGATAATTGCCGTGATTCAGTTAATTGCGACGAGCTCAAGGTGTTAAGCAATTATACGGATTCCCATAGGTGGAGTAAAAGGTGTCCGCTTCGCCTCTGCGGAGCAACACTGCTGATGAGGCAGCCGCCAATTAGCCCAGTCTCCCCGCCCCGGCTCCCACCCATGGGTCCCATCCTTTTTGTCGCTCCTACATGGGCTTTTTTTTTTTTTTTTTTGGTGTCAACTTCGTTACCCGACCACTTCCTCATTTCTTAAATGGTTCAGCTGGCAGAGCTCACTGCTGCTGATACAAGCTGCCAGATTAATTTTTTTTCTTCCATATCGGTCACACCAATAACAACCACCAAATAGCAATGTCACCCTCAGACGTGTGGTCTGACTTTTCCTTTTTTTTCTTCACAAATAGAGAGGCGTTTCATCGTTCATTTGTGGCGGTAACGGGCCGGAACGTATTATTAATATTCGTACGAATGACATTATATTCAGAAAATTACGTTTTTAGGGTGGAATCTCTGAACGGCATGTGTGTCTCTCTTGGTTAGATTCCAGTCAAGACTACACAGATTCAACTGGGATAGATCTCCACGAGTTCCTGGTCAACACGCTGAAGGGCAACCCCAGGTACGCTCCACACCCACACCTCAGAGACCCCCAGGAGGTCCGGTCCCACCTGGAGTACTGAATGCATAGTCTACCTTTACGGATATTGTACACTGTGATGTTTAGTTCTTTGTTCAGTGTTAAGTATTGGGTGTGCTGGTGCTGGTTTACACACATGATTTATTCATCATGGAGTTTATTTTTTCTACATCTTTGGTTAATGATACTGACCTGGAAGACGTTGAGATCCCTGACTGAGCTTGAATTGCCTCGGTAGTAAAGGAAAGAAAGTCCCATGGGTTTGAGATGATGTGTTCAGGGTTTGAGATGATGTGTTCAGGGTTTGAGATGATGTGTTCAGGGTTTGAGATGATGTGTTCAGGGTTTGAGATGTGTTCAGGGTTTGAGATGATGTGTTCAGGGTTTGAGATGACGTGTTCAGGGTTTGAGATGTAGTGTTCAGGGTTGGGATGATGTGTTCAGGGTTTGAGATGATGTGTTCAGGGTTTGAGATGATGTGTTCAGGGTTTGGGATGTAGTGTTCAGGGTTTGAGATGACGTGTTCAGGGTTTGAGATGATGTGTTCAGAGTTTGGGATGTAGTGTTCAGGGTTTGAGATGATGTGTTCAGGGTTTGAGATGATGTGTTCAGGGTTTGGGATGTAGTGTTCAGGGTTTGAGATGACGTGTTCAGGGTTGGGATGATGTGTTCAGGGTTTGAGATGATGTGTTCAGGGTTTGAGATGATGTGTTCAGGGTTGGGATGATGTGTTCAGGGTTTGAGATGATGTGTTCAGGGTTGGGATGATGTGTTCGGGGTTTGAGATGATGTGTTCAGGGTTTGAGATGATGTGTTCAGGGTTTGGGATGTAGTGTTCAGGGTTTGAGATGACGTGTTCAGGGTTGGGATGATGTGTTCAGGGTTTGAGATGATGTGTTCAGGGTTTGAGATGATGTGTTCAGGGTTGGGATGATGTGTTCAGGGTTGGGATGATGTGTTCAGGGGTTGGGATGATGTGTTCAGGGTTTGAGATGATGTGTTCAGGGTTTGAGATGTAGTGTTCAGGGTTGGGATGATGTGTTCGGGGTTTGGGATGATGTGTTCGGGGTTTGAGATGTAGTGTTCAGGGTTTAGGATGTAGTGTTCAGGGTTTGAGATGTAGTGTTCAGGGTTTGAGATGTAGTGTTCAGGGTTTGAGATGATGTGTTCAGGGTTTGAGATGATGTGTTCAGGGTTGGGATGATGTGTTCGGGGTTTGAGATGATGTGTTCAGGGTTTGGGACGTAGGGTTCAGGGGGGACATTGGGATTGGGCCTTAGAGTAGCTTGATCCCTGCTGGCTAGCATGCTAGCCGTTAGCTTTCTAGCTACAGTATTCACCAACTAGCCCTATGAAGACACAGAGAAGGATTTTATTGTGCTACTTTCTGCTCTGACCGGGCCTTTAGGGAACTCACTACTACTATCTGATCATTGATTATGTTTCTTATGACCTAAATGATTATGAGCCCAATGTTTGCGTTTCAGATGTCTCAAAAACAACCTCAATGTGTGTCATTTATCTATTTAGGGATCGAATCATGCTACTGAAGTTGGAACAGGACATCTTGGACTTCATCAGCAATAATGAGTAAGACACAATGATTTAGATATTATTTAGCAGCTGACCTTACTATTGCCTATGGTCATGGAAGTCTCCTTTTAGTGTCTTTGGAAGTATGAAATATTGATCAACATGACTGAAGTAGTGGTGTTGGTGTAGAACAACAGACTTCTACCACGTGGCTTATCCGTGAACCGCCTCGGTGTCTCCCTCCAGAAGCCATAAGAGAAAGTTCCCACCCATGACGTCCTACCACAGGATGCTGCTCCACCGCGTGGCCGCCTACTTCGGCATGGACCACAACGTGGACCCCAGTGGGAAGTCGGTGGTGATCAACAAAACCACCAACACTAGAATGTGAGCCCCTTGCACTACACCGTCCTAAATTTAACAGCCGATCGACAGATCCATAAAGTTTGCCTGTTGGCGAACATATGTTCGCTGTCAGCGTCTGCTTGAAATTAAGCTTGTGTATCTCCCCCCCTCCCCACTCACCGACAGACCCGATCAGAAATTCTCGGAGCACATCAAGGACGACAGGGCGGACGATTTTCAGAAACGCTACATTCTCAAACGAGACAACTCCAGCTTTGATCGCGACGACAGCACGGTAGGTGTTTGATTTTCGTGTGTGTGTGTGTGTGTGTGTGTGTAAAAATGTTTTTTTTTTTTCTTTCTACCAAGCTGTCACTTTCATTTCTGACATGTTGGTAAGAGTGGGACAATCTGGCGTCCCTGACGTGTGTGTGTGTCCTCGCCAGATTCGAATGCGTTTGAAAGCTGACAAGAGGAGCAAATCGATGGAAGAGAGGGAGGAGGAGTACCAGCGAGCCAGAGAAAGGATATTCGCACATGATGTGAGAGCTGTTTGTGTAGGCGGGGGAGGGGGGGGGGGGGGGGGGGCATGTTGCACAAATCTTTGTGTCGTCTCTATTCATGTGCAAATTCAGTCGCATTTCTCGCTACCAATTACCGCCGCTGGATTTATGAATTCATTTTTTTCTCTCTGATGTGGAGCCAAATCTATCAAGTCCACATTTTACAACCGGACCTGGTTGAGCAGGTGCGCCGAGGTCCACGTCAAACGCAGCGTCGCATATCTTTACATGCAGGAAATAAAACTGACTGACGCTGTCGCTCAAATGATCACAACGCAGCATTCAGCGGATGCCAACAAGAACAAACTGAATTGTGATTTTCTTTTCCACCCACAGGGAGATCACTTCATACTAGATCGGAGGTAAGTAGTCACATGTTCGCTTTGCTTCACCTCTCACTGACTCGTGATTTTGCTCCCAAAAAAGGATGATAGATTGTCAGTTAATTGGCCAACAGGAGAGCTGAAGCTCTTCAGATGACTTCTCCTTAAATGATGTTCCATCCTGTTCTTTTTTTTTTTTTAAATGGTGGATATCTCATTCTCTCTCTCTCTCTCTCTCTCTCTCTCTCTCTCTCTCTCTCTTTCCCCTCAGCGCTCAGGATGAAGGCGCATGCATGAGCACCCAACAGAGGCGGCAAATGTTCAGGTAGGTCCGCCCCCCCACCACCCACCACCCTCCGTCACACATCACTCGGCTCCTTTTCAGATGGCTGCGACCGCAGGCGGAGAGAGCCCTTTGCATCGCCGTGCGCCTTAATCGGCTTGTTCAGGAAGCAGGAGTGCTGATCTAAGGATTTTGGGTCGGGGGGGGGGGGGATTTTCGCCGCTCGGGGGAAAGAAGCTTCTGTTAAATGGGATTTTCTGCCCGTGTAGGACGGGCTATTGGAACCCCAGAGCTCGCCGATTACACCATGAGTGTTATTTTTGAAACGGCATCGTTTCTTGATCACGCTTTGCAGAGTGCAGCCTCGAGTCATCTCAAGGCTTTAAAATACAAATACATCCGTTCTTTCTTGTTGTTAACAGTTTTACGCAGGTGTCTGCTTTAGGTTTTGTGTTTTCCATTCCATAATATTGTGGCAAAAGATTGGTAAAATTTCAGAAAGCCCCAGTGAAAGGGTAGTAGCGGTTCAGCTACAAGAGGGATTTTAAATGCAATCCTAAGCATTTCATTGGACCGCGACAAAGTGGGCGGACTTAGAATGTGGCGCAATACGGAGCAACATAAATATGTTAAATATACAAAGAATTGGATTTTTTTTTTAATATATTGTTAAAAAGGTGCACAATATAATCTAAAAGGGTTAAAAAGGCTTTTTTCCATTTGATATCAGGTTACGGGCCGGCCGGTCGGGCGCCAGCCGCCAGAGCAGCTCCGAGACGGAGCCGCGTCACGGCGAGCCGCGGCCGTGGAGCAGCACCGACAGCTCGGACAGCTCCAACCGGCTCGCCCCGCGGCCCGCCATCACCAAGGCCAGCAGCTTCAGCGGCATCTCCCCCGCCCTCGTGCGGGGGGACAGCACGGCCAGCAGCAAGAGCACCGGGAGGCTCTCCAAGACAGGCAAGACGGAGGCGGATCATTTACCCGCAAGAGATGCTCCTCCTCCTCAATTCTGAGGAAACGCAGGACGCAGATGATAATCTCGTTGTTTTCCCTCCTCCCCTCAGGCTCGGAATCGTGCAGCAGCGTCGGCTCCTCGTCCAGCTCGCTGTCCCGTCCCCAGCTGCCTCTCCCGGTCTCGGCCCCGTCCTGGTCCAGCATCCCCAGCGTGCCCTTGATCCACCCGGTCACCGACACCCGATGCTCAGGGCGCCCCGAGGTGATCAAGAGCGTCCCGCCGCGGCCCCCGTCGGCCGCGGACGCCACCAGCTATTACGTGTTGCCGCTGGAGGCCTCGCGGATCCCGCCCGGCAGCGTTCTGGTCAACCCGCACACAGGTGGGTGATCGGGGAAGATTTCTATTTCCAAAACCCACCTTCCACTAAATCACAAAGTCCCACGAAGGCACAGGAATTCTTTTCTTCTTGTTTTTCTTCCTCCTGTCCTGTAATTTTCTGGTTTCCCCGTGAAGTGTTCATGAGATGGGGACAGGATCACAGATTGGCATGGAGCTGCACTCGGTTTGTCTTTCAGTGTCCACACCAAAGCATGCTGATCAAAATGCACCGAACAGATGGGAGGAATCTGTAAATATTCATCGCGGGGCCAGTTGTAGACTTTTGAGCTGCAATTTTCAAACGCCGCCAAGGTTGTCGGCTCCCGCTGCCTCTCCCTCTCTCATGGACCACGTCCGGGCGTGTCCACCGGCAGAATTCAAGTGTTTCCTTCCGTGTGATGATGGATAGTTGGTGTACACATTTTTTATTTTTTCTCTCTCTCTTCTGAATTGGACAGGCAAGCCTTTCATCCACCCCGACGGCAGCGCCGTAGTTTATAACCCGGCCTCCGTGGCCCTCGCCGCTGGCAGGAACCCACAGCAGGGCAAAACCCCGCAGCAGCCGCCGGCCAATCACCTCCACTCCCAGGTCAGTGGGCGGGGCTACATTTCCTCAAACTTTCCTCATTCTAATTAACTTCATGTTAAGTGTTTTCTCTAACTTCCTCTAACCTCACTAACTAATAGTGTTGTATTGGGAGCTGATAGTAGGACGGTAGGAGCTTCACTAAGTTTGATAAACCCCTCCCACCAGAAGCTGTCCTCAGTCGGGCCTCATCCTAAAGGCCTTTTCCCTTTGCAAAAATAGAAGTGACGACATAAAAGGGGTTTAGCAAACAGTCAGTTGAGGCTCCCACCGATTTTTACCAGCGTCCTTCCTCCTGTCTCATCTCCGTCCCTCTGTCCTTCCTTCCTTGCTTCCTCAGCCGATCTGTCCTCCTCTCCAGCTGTCCTCTGAGCCCGTTAACAACCCAACGGTCTCGTATTCTCTTCCTCCTCTTCCTCCTCCTCAGTTCCTGCCCGTCTGTCCTAACCAACAGTACACTGTGGTACAGAACTCCTTTCTTCCACTTTATTATTCTCCCTTCTGTCAGACCTGGCTCTATACGTGTTTATTATTTGCTTTACAAAGTTTTCTGTTTGTAAGTTGTGAATTTGGCAAGCAGAGTTTGGTAGCCACATTCAGCGTAGCTCTCACTGCATATAACTGGAGGTCTGGAGTCTTATTACTGGTCCCTAACATCAAACATTACCTCGCCCTCTCAAACTTCAAAGCACACCTTTTTATTATGCCGCCGCTCAACGATTCAGTTGGTGTTTCTCATCGGAAAGGTGCATCTGAATCCAGCCGGAGCCGGCGCCCACGTATATGGATCATGCATTCACTTGACCTCATTTCTGACCTGGTTTTAGTGAAAGACATGCCTCTGCGACTAATTACGCCCGTGGAAAGTCCCATTAATATTTAATTCATCACCAGATGTTGGCTCTGAATAATCCATGACTAAAAAAAAACCACCACTTTTTTTCCAACAACATGTCAGAAGTGACCCGGACTGGCGCGCCGCGAGATAAATAGCTCGCTTTTGGACTCTTGGTCCCCGCAGACCCCGGGTCAGATTTAGACTCCCTGCGTTTGTTTAAACCTCCAAGCGAGAGTCAATTTAGCAAATGTCTTTGCACGTAGCCGACCGTATTGATCGGCGTTCTGAGCGTATTTAACGATTAAGACGTTTGTTAACGCTAAACTCTCTCTCCAGCCCGACGCGCTCAACGCCCAGTTCAGTCACATGACTCTGGCGCAGCCGCCGCCCAGCGACGGCGGGGCCTCGGCGGCGGACGCCCGCCACTATCCCGCCATGTACCACCACCACCACCACGCCTCCCCCATGGTGCTGCAGGGAGCGCAGCAGCAACAGCAGCAGCACCAGCAGGTTGCTAGCTACATGGTGGCGGGGCCGTCGGGGGGACACCCGGGGATGCTGCAGGGTCAGCCCGTCCCGCTCCCGACCCCGGGCCCCAACCACGTGTACCCCAGCTCCACGCCGGGCCCCGCCGCTTTCCCGGGGTCCGCGCTGAACCAGCAGCTGCTCCAGCAGCACGCCTACATCCAACAGCCTGTCCAGCAGGTAGGGGGACGTCTAACCCCGCAGCTTTAAGACCAATCCTCCACGTGGATCCGAACGGTGTCGCACAGCCCTTGAGTTTCCTTTTGTCGTGTCTTTCCAGATGTCGGCGTGCTACTGCTCGTCGGTCCACCACCCGCACTGCTCCGGCCAGCAGCAGCACTACCGGCCCCCCGTCAACCCGCTGCCCTACAACTGCCCTCAGAGCCAAAGCCTGCCCCAGCAACAAGGTACGAACACGGCCGCTTTAAAGAAGACCCGCGTTAAGAGTGTTTTCTCAAGAGATAATCGTAGTTATTTTCACACAATTTGGTTAAATTGGATAAAAAAAATTATCTGTGAGAAATGAGATGGTGAGATCACACTCTAAGTTACGCTCAGCCACCGAAAAAACACTTCAATCAAATCTTATTCAGAGTTGTGTTTTATGACAAAAATGAGCAGGTTACCCTTCATTTCTGGTGATAGACCAAAGCTCATTCAGCTTCTTCAAACGTGGCTTTGAAATAGTTAACACAGAAGAATCAATGGAGGTTTTAATGAACGGGATCTGCGGCCTCTGATGCCGAGCGACTGGTTCTCCCTTAGAATTCTCAGCCTCGCCGCCGCATCAAGAGTCGCACTAAATCAATAGTCTCTCTCGGCTCTGAGATTATTTGTTGTTCTCGTGTGTTTCTTCACAAGGGAGTCCGACGGACAAATATTTCCCCTTTTCTTTCCTGTGTTTCTTGTTTGTTTTTTTTACGAGCTCACACGTCTCCCCGGGAATCATCCACTTGATTATTCTGTTTTTCTTTTTTTCGCCACAGGAGATGAGATTGTTAGCTCCTGCTCGGTCTTCCTCACACACGCTCTCGCTTAACTGGATGTGATGTTGCCCACGATTGTGACTCTTGTTCGCACGCTGGTGCACACACACACACGCACGCACGCACGCACGCTCGCGCTCTCTGTAAGTGGCTGCGGCACTATTCTGTCATCTGTCGGCAGCAAATGCGGCTTCCCTGCTGGGGACCTGGGGAATAAGACGGTGGACAAATGAAGCTGACCTACAAAGGCAAAGGACAGCAATTATTTCTCAGGGAAAAAATGACTTCAGTGCCTTGTTTTTCCATCCTTTTTTTGTGCATTAACAAAAGAAAAAAAGATATATAAGACGACTAAAGGTGAAGATATTGCAGCACGGGGTGCGCGCAATAAATCAGTAATCAGCGGGGATCCTCTGCCGGCGCAGTCGGGGGTCCACAGAGACACCTGTGAATGTTTCCACCGCCTTGCATCAGACCGCCGCAGGGCTCCGGCTGCAGTCGTGGTCATTCTGGGAAAAAATGGTGTTCTATGCGGAGCGCTTCTCCTCCTTCCTCTTCACTGTTCGGTAATGATTGACTTCGTCTGTCATCGCCAGCAGGACGATGCGACGGACCTTTTATTTTCTCTTAAGGAGCGATGAAAACTTCATCAAGATTGAAAATGGTGCTTCTCTAATGTTGGGATTTGCTGCTTTTCTTTGTCTTCTATGATAACAAAGTGAATAGTTTTGGGTTTAATCTTAGTATAAACTAAATGTCATTGCTAGAACGAATATATGGTAAAGTGTACTTTCAATCAAAGGGGAAAAAATCCTTTCACGGATTGATGAGATGCATACTTTAAATGTTACTTGGAAACAGTTAAAACGCGGCAGGTAGACGGCTGTCTGCTCTCTGTTTGGGCCTTCCTCTTGAGTTCCTAACGGCCTCCGGGGCCTGACGTCTGATTGGATACCAGAGGGGAAGCACGCTGAGCCCGAGAGGCGGGATGCGGGGCCGGGACGCTGTCTGAGAGACCTCTATGAATCTCACAGTGAACCGGTCTCTTTTTCAGCCCCTCACTCCCTCACCCTCGCGGGACACGAAGGTAACGGAGGACCGAGCAGGAACGTCCTCGGTGTAGAAGTCCCAATCTGCCGGCCTGCTGGAATGGAATGAAACTGGGGGGGGGGGGGCGGGGTTGATATTACCATCATTTCATGCTCTGTTTGTGAGCGAAGGTGGGAGACGAGGGTGGATGAAAATAGTCCCTCCCCCTCCTCGCCGAGCACTCTCATTGTCTAGTTGTACTTTTTTCTCTCCCAGGGCGGCAGACTGTAAAGACACCTTCACAAAAGGACGTCCTCTCCTTTTTGTCCATTGGATTAGTGTGTGTGTGTGTCACGAGGGATGCTATTTTTCAGATGTCTCTTTTTGTCACCTTGACATTTAAGCGTTCGATTCTCCCCCCACCCCCCCCCCCCCCCCTCAGGACGGATCCGCGTGACTTTGTCTCCTCTGTGTGCGTTCATTTTCCATCTCCAAATGGGTTTTTAAGCAGCGCTATAGAAACGTGTCGCCACCTCTCTGTTCACCCCGCTGAACCTAATCGCCCGTCGGAGTGGAAGCGGCCGGACCCCTCGGGGGTTGCAGGTTCAGGCCGCCCGCAGGCTAAATCAAATATATCGACTTTCTCATTTATCCCCGAGTGCCTCAAACCTGCTCGACTTCCACCGTCTTTCAATCCTCCGCTTCCCTCCTCCTCAAATGTCCCTTTTTTAAATGAATGTGACTATTAATGGCAATGTCTTTGTTGTCAGCGTTCCCGTCAGTGGTCTCCTTTTCATTCGGTCACACGGCGTTGTGTCTTTTTCTCTCACCTCAGTGCACCAAGCCATGATGCCCAACCCGGCGTCCAGCTACCAGGCCATAGTGGGCATGCAGCCGACGTCCAGCCTGGCTCTCACCGGCAACCAGCAAAGCAATATGGGCAACCAGATGCAGGGCATGATGGTCCAGTACAATCCAATGCAGTCCTATCAGGTACTTTTTGCAAGCTTTCACTTCTGACGACGTCTTAGCCAATATAAAGACAGTTTTCTCTGGATTTGTTGCTTGATTTCCATGATCACCTACCCTTTTTTATTTTATTTTCCCGCAGCAGGTTTCTGTGCCACAGCAGACGTACCAGCAGCCAGTGTTTGTGTCCTGTCAGCCGGGACAGGGGGCAGTGGCCGTGGCCGGCATGCAGCCCTGCTACAGCCTGCTCCCCCCGAACCAGCACACCACCATGAGGTACGGCGCGTTACTAAGGCAACAGAAAAGACTTTATGACTCGCATGAGATCATTTTTATTGAAACAGGAAGTCTCATGGAGATCAGAACTCTCTTTGTGTACAATGGTTCCCCGTTAAATGAACAGTTCCTTCTAAATAAAAGCACGATTTTCATTTCAAAAGGTTTCATTCCACTCATAGGGAGCGCAGTATGAAGCAGTTTGAAGATCAAAGTTATTTATTGCATTGATACTTTAATATATGGGAGTGATTCGTTTATCATGACCCAGTTTCCATTGATCCATTTAAAAATCATTCCGAAGGACTTTTAATGAGACCTGATAATAAACCCGCTCTTGATTTATGTCCCTCCTTTTATTAAAGACGGTCGCTAATAGCTGAAGTTTGGCTCGCCTGTAAATGTACTTGGTCCCAGAAACCGATTTGCAGGTACGTGATGCTGCAGTTGCCTCTTATTTATAGGCCTGATGGTGACGAACGTCCTCTCAGAGAGCCGTCCCCCGTCTTCCTCCGGTACTCTGCCGCCCGCTCTCATTACGGGCTGATTGATAGAACTGGTTCACCGAAAAGCAAAAACATGTAATTAGCTCCTACCTCCGCGGACCCAATCAATCTGGATGCCGGTGTAGGGGAGCACCGCTGGGACGCGCTCGTACACATGACAAACGCCAGACGTGGAGAAACAGCCATGTACGTTAGTCATCACCTGCAGAAAGAACAATGTGTGCACACACACACATGGGGAGAGAGAGAGAGAGAGAGAGAGAGAGGTCACCCTCTCTCATTGTCCCAGCTGTAAAACGAGGCTGCGTTGGTAGGGCAGTCGGCGTAGAAAAAACATGATTTATGCGGCAGCGAGTTTTCGAACAGCTCAGCGGTCTCCCCCGAGGCCCGGCTGTCCACCTGCAGCCTGCTTTCCCACCAGCTGGACACGAGTCCCTGCAGGCGGGTTTGTTCACGGGGCCGAGCGCCTGCTTATTGCAGATGGAGTTGAAAGTTAAATTTCAAATTGAATACCCCAGCTGCGGGGAGACGTGTACGTCTGCAGGTTTTTAGAAGTCCTCTTTTAATCACAGGCGTGAGCATCGTGTCGGACTACTTCTTCTTCAGGTGCTCAGGCTCTGGAGTAACAGATGCACTGCTGCTGCCGACAGATTTGGCAACATTTAAAGGGGACATATATTCACTTTTAGATTTATATTTGGGGTTTATACTAGTCTACATGCTTTAATGTAAAAAAAACCGAAATATTTTTCTCATGTCTGTCTGAATAAACCTGTATTCATCCTCTTTCTGAAACGCTCTGTTTTAGCGCCTGTCTCTTTAAGACCCCATCCCGTAAATAGCCCAGTCTGCTCTGATTGGCTCGCGAGAAATATACAGGTCACCATTCCGAAGGTAGTTCTCAACTTGTGGGGGAGATATACAGATGGAGGGCGGTACATTCTAATGAGTCTACATGTGGCATAGGAAAGGGAGCCAAATCTGATTGGCTTGTTGAATCACATGTTTTCTGGCCATTAATTGGTTAGTCCACCCTTTCAATTCAGTCCTATTTACCTTGAACGCTGCAGAAAGCCCCGTTGTAAAACACTTCCTTCTGTGTATTCTCTCTCGCAGCTCCACGGTGAGTTTTCTGCCCGCCCAGATGATGGAGCAGCTCCAGTTTTCTCAGACCTCGTCCCCCTGCGTCCCCCAGCAGCACCCAGGCCAGCAGTATGCAGGTATGTCCCCCCCCCCCCACCCTGGAGCTGCGCTGGGATTAAACAGCCAGTAGGTCGACCGTTACGTCGACAACAGCGGATAAATGGACCACGGCGACATATTGGTAAAGTTGTAATAGATATATAGGTTAATCAGGGGCTAGAAATAAAAGAAAAGCGTAGTTTATAGGAATAGAAGTTGCCGTAATGAGCCGTGTTTTCATGTGCTGGCCTCAGAGAATGGCTGTCCAGAGGCCCAGGTGGGGCAGTCTCCTTACTAATGACCTTTATTATTCATGCCTGATTGTTAGGGGGGGGGGGGGGCGCGATGGAGAGAGCCGTCATTTCCAGCCCCTGTCAGTAATGAGGTTGGATGAAGGTCTCGCCTCAGTCACGGCGTCACAGGCAAACACTTTTAATTGGCCGCGGCCAGAAGTAATCCGCCCGAAGTCCAAACATCTATTGTCCTTGCAACTGTTGCCGGGTGATGAGTAATAAATCAACGGCGGCGTCGGCTGTGCAAATTTTACACCACGATTTGTTTGGAAAAGAAATTTCGATGGATTTTCTTCTTTTTTGAGTTCACAGAGCAGAATGTTCGTTGATTGTTTTTTTTGTTGTTTTTTCACATTAATGCGTCAACAACGAATAAGATAATCTGGATAAACTGGATCTCCAGCATTATCGTAGAGGATTTTAGCAGCAAAAGGGGAATGGACCGTTATTGCTTCATGTGGCCTCGTAATCGAGGCTCTTAGAACTTAAATGCTCAACAGCTGAACCAAACGCATTTAGTCTGTCAGCGTAAATATGATGAATAAATGATGAATTCAATTTTAAAAAAGCAAGCAGTATGACGTGTTTTACCGTGTCTGCCTGACCTCATTTGCCTCTTTTCAACACTATGTTTCAATTCCCCGCTTTTGTGTTTTTTTGTTTTTTCCATGTGCGTTTGTGCAGGGTTGTTACCCGCGGCCCCCGGCGGCGGCGGCATGGTGATGCTGCAAATGACGGCGCCCTCCTGCCAGCAGCCCCGGGCCCCCTCCCCCTGCCAGCGGAAACAGCCCGCCCACAAACACCCCGGCACCGAGCACCAGCGCAGCCGCAGGCCCACTGAGCTCCCCGCGCCTCCAGACAGCACCCAGGTACAAACGCAGCCCATGTGCATCAGACAGCGTCCAAATGTTCAATAAAACACTCATGAGATTGTATTTATAACCTTTTAATAACCTTTTTGAGGGTTGTCTTGCTCAGTGGCCCAGAGGTTTTGACTTGACAACGACAATTTCCAAACAGTGTTAGATTAAATTATGAAATTGCTCAGGTAGTGTTCGCCGCACAGGACAACACGGAATGTGTCGGGAAGTTGAGACGGTCACAAGAAAGCAATTTGTGAGGCAATTTATTTTGGTTGTCTGAGTCTGACAGTGACGCGGGAATTGCCAAATTCCTCCTGCGGGCAGGTTAAATGTCGCAGTAAACAGGCTCCGCAAATGAAGTCGCCGGTGCGGGAGTAGCTTGAAATTGAGGGGAAAATAGTCCCGAGCATTAGGGTTTAACGGTACATTAGGGGGGGACTAATGTGGATAGAATGGCACATTAAAGCGACGACTTTGCAAGGGAGAGAAACAGCGATGTTTGCTTTTCTTTTTATTTTTGTTGAATGAAAGTGTCTCTGTGTTCTTCCCCCCCGTCGCCTCACCGCCGGTGTGTTGCGTGTAGAGCAGCCTGCCCTTGTCCCCGGCACTCACTCCCTCGCCAGGCCAGCCGCCCAGCTTCAAGGGCCTCCCGTCAGGCATCTCGTCCATCCCTGTCATGGCGCGCCACCCGCACCACCACCACCACCCGCCGCCACTCCCTACAGCCTTCTGCCACAGTGGACAAGGTGAGACACACAAGGGGCCAATAACATCATCGGGATAATCGAAACTATAATAATAATCAAAACTATCACATTATAGGAGGAGGTAGTTTCTGATTGGCTATCATCTGCTGCTAGGGAGCTACGGAAGCACTGGTAGAGTGCTAAGCAGCCACACTTACGTAGTTTATACAGTTTTGTCTTCCAGATTTAGTCATGAATCTTAATATAAGTCATATTTGTAAGTTAGTTTGTACTTTTATTAGCTTGCATCCGAGCCGTCTTAGTTGCTAGCTAGCTAGCTAGCCGTGTAAGCGGTGGCTAACTAAGCTTAGCTAACGTAATGTTAGCTGACTTGCTAAATATTATTAACCACCTTATAGCGTGCTGTTAAACAGATTTTTGCTCACTCTGTCCAATGAATGTCATATCTTAGATTTGAATTGTTTAAATTTAAATGTAATTGCCCAAATCTTACTCCGTATAAACTCACAGTAGACGTTCAGCTTCTTGTTTCGACTGACCTGAAACTCCACAGCTTGTGATAACTTTTCTTTTTGTGACGTCCAGGTGAAGCACACTACTCTCTACTGGGCCAACCTCTGCAGTACAATCCCTCCATCAGACCTCCGCTGATCCACACCGCACACATAGTGGCCAAACACCAGGTCAGGCGCATACAAAAACATAACGTATAAAATGTTCTAACAGCCTTCGATTAGTCATACGAGTCATTCCCTCCACAGATGACCTCACTGGTTTCCTCTTGTCTCCTCAGGGTCCACTGGGGGTTTGGCGTAGCGGTCATGGGAGGAAGGCCAGCAGAAAACCTCTGTCTTCAGATCTCAGTGTAGGTGAAGCAGGTAATAGGAAGTCCAGAGGGAGGCTTGAGTTTAGTGAACCTCGAGCTAACGGCGGCCATTTTTCTATTTAATTAAAAGTCACAACTGAAATTGGACCTTCCCTGTATAGAAAGACGCATGAAAGTGATTTATATATTGCTAGAAAAAATCCGGTTTCATTAAAAAAAAAAAAAAAGTCCAGGAGTGACGCATCAGGTTTTGGCTGTCAATCACAAACCGTGATAAACTCAGCTGCTGTGTGGTCTAAAGTGAGCAGATTGAAATAACGTCAGTTTTTTTTTTGTTGTGCGTCAAAATGTGCTTGCTGCGGAGGAAAGCGTCTTGTTTGTGAATGTAAGCAGAATAAATTCACAGACGGGGCAGAAATCACACCTGGCTGTGGAACCTGCAGCCCCGGCGGTATTTGTGCCGAGAGTACAAATGTGCTGATTATTTCGAATATGGCGTCGTATTTTTTATTTATTGTTTTGGGAGATTATTCAGGTGCTTGTACAATCATCGGGGGGGGGGGGCGGTCGGTGGAAAGCTCAACACTTACAGTGCTGCTGTAAAATGTCAACGCTGTCTGGGAGTAAGAAAAGCAGCGTTGTTTTTAAACTGACAATCGTGCATTTTTGAAAACGTAACCCATCAGGAAATTAGTAAATGAAAAACACCAAATTTGCAGGGTGTTTGTACCGATTCTCCACCTGAAGCTTTAACGCTGGCAGCAGCAGTTTATTGAAGCCTCCCGATGGTGCAGGTCTGACTTCTCTCTTCACCCGTGACAGTTGTTTTATTTACTGGCTCTGCTGCTCACGGTGCCGTGTGTGTGTGTGTCCGCAGTGAGCAGTCAGATCCTGGAAGTGACGGGTCCTCCGGAGGGGATCGGCTGCACAGACTCCCACCACCTCCTGGCAGAGCTCTGCAGAGGGGGCCAATTGATCCAGCGGCTGTCGGACCATCAGCCCCGGCTGCGCGGCGCGGCGGCCAGAGACGCTCCCGGCGGACGCCTGGCCTCGTCATACTCCATCTTCGCCATGCTACCCCCCAGACACGCCGCCCCGAGCGCCGTGCTCCACCACGGCGGACCCCAGGCCCGCCTTCGAACTCCGAACTAGCGCCGGACACAACGGGGAGCCGTGTGGCCTCGGACAAGGTCCGGCTCATAGCTGCTAAAACATCTCGGGGCGTCTTAAAGGAGCGCCACGCAAACGCACATCCAACCACCTGCCTCTGCTGCCTCGGTCTGGACCGCCTCGGTTCAAGTCCCAGACTCTGTCCAAATACAAAAAAAATCAAAATGTTTGAAGAATGAACGTTCACTTTTATTTTATTTTAGTTAATTTTATAATTTTTCTGGCCAACGGGGCCCCGAGTTTGGTTTTATTTGTGAAAAGCGGCTGCTGAGCTGGCCCCTTCTCTATCCTAAAAAAAAATAAAAAAATCTAGTTTGCTGTTCAGAAATGAAAGTGTTTGGAGAGCGAGATTCCACTGTGGCTCTTTCGATAGCAGGTGTGTGAGCATAACGGCACCATCTCGAGCTAAACATAATCGACTAGTTTCTGGTTCGAGAATGTGTCTGTTGCCGCTTAACACGACGTGAAATTGGGGCCTCCGTACCGTATCGAACTGAGCATTCACATCAAAGTGTTTTATTTTTATTTAGCATTCATCAATAATTCCATCATCCGTGTCCAAACCCCCTGAGTCGTGACACTGAGCGGCATTTATCTCCCGACAATAACGCGCAGCGACACTTGTACAATGTTGAGCCCATACAATAATAAACACTGAATAATAGATGTACTACCTGAATTATTTAAAGTCACTTTTACACACAGTGAATGTTGGATTTGCACTGAAGTGATGAACGGAGATTTGATCGGTATCAGACAGGGCCTGGGTTTTCTTTTATTCACCCCCCCCCCCCCCCCCCCCCCGTCTCGTACCCGTTTGTTGCACTCGGCCAGGCCACTTTCTTTTATATTTAATTAAAATGTTTATATGCACAACAAAAATGCAATGGACTTTGTCACTACTTGGCTTCTTTTTCTTTGGGGGGGGGGGGGGGGTATTTTATTTGTGTGAACCATGAGAGGTGTTCTGTGTCTGGTGTGGCTTTTCTTTCTTTTTCTTTTCTTGTTTTTTTTTTTTGGACTCTAATAAATGTTTGCACCACACGTGTTGAGAAAACTTTTTCCAATGTTGAAAGGTGGAGCAGTGACATGAAGCTGAGGGTGAATTGAAATGTTCCCTCAGTGTGGGGCGCGTGTGTGTGGGGGGGGGGGGGAGCAACATTATGAGGCAACATCTTGGAAAATGTTGCTCTAGGTTTGTATCTCTGCCTTTAGGGCATTGCAGAGATATTTGCTCTGCTTAGCAGCCTCATTTCCGTCAGCACGAAATTACCCCTTTTGAATAAACCGTCTTCTCGGTGGGTGAAACGTGGAGAAACAGAGACCCCTAGTGGACACACGCTGTTACTGCAGCATGTGACCAACACACATGGCAGGGCGAAAGTGAAACAGCACTGTTCAAGTGACTGTGTGTTTATAGCAACGGTGCGGAGTTAGCAGTTAGCTTGTGTTTGCTAGGCCTCGTGGTCTGCGTCCTGTGATGGAGACCGACCGCCGGGAGGGAAGCTCCAGGATGGTGGTCGTGTCCGGGGTGCCCGACCCGTTACCCGTCAGCAGGATGGTCGACAAGCTGACTATTCACTTCCTAAGCCACAGGAGGAGTCGAGGAGGAGACGTCGAGGCTGTCACGTACCCCACCAACATGGACGGAGTCGCTTTTGTCACTTTTGACAAAGCGGAAGGTAAATAAAACGGGTTGTAGCTAAACACAGGCTGCAAGCTAATCATACTACAGCGCGTGTGTCTGTTATCTGTGTCCACTCTGAGGAGCATAAGTTAACAGTAAACAGGTTAATAACTGTTTATCGTTGAAGCGCCAAACTCCATTTTAAAAATGACACTTTTTAAGTTGACTTTCTTGTCCAGAAGGCCCAGTTTGTGCCTCTCAGGTTTATCATACATTAGCATAAACCAACACCCGGCCATCTTTAACACTCGTCTATTTATTTATTTATTGCCGCTTATTAGCTGCGACTGGAATGTGACGACTGGAATGTGACGGCAGGACAAGAGGCTCAGCGAATGGACGTTCAAATGCGTAAATGCCTTAAAATCATTGTCTCCTGCTTTTACGCTCTAATTGGCTCCCATGGGAACTACGTACACAGCGTGCAGAGAGCTGAACGTAGATCAAACATGTGTCAGGATGGTATGAGTGGTTTAACTCGCCACATTGTAGTCTACACGACAGCAGAGCGGCTTCATGAAGCGATCACTGTGATGTTGATGGAACAGCACTGTACTCTTGGCAGATGCAGAGAGGGTGGTGCGGAAGAAGCGGCATCGCATGAAGGACGAGGAGTTTCCAGACGACTACCTCCTCACTGTGTTCCCCTTCAGTAGAGATGTGAGTGTCAGCGGAGCTTTGCTCATCTGTGATTTATACGAGACTGACAATCACATGTTTCTCAGATGTAAGATGTTTCTTTGAATGTGCTCTTGTGCTGCAGATGTTTGTGTACGTCCACAGCGCTGCGGTCGACCTCTCCGTGTTCGGCAGAGATCCGTCGACGCTGATCCAGAGTCTGCGCTCGGCTCACAGGTCGCTGCATTTCCGGCCTTCCCCGCAGCAGACGAAAGCCACCGTGGAGGGGCCCTTCTCCGCCGTCCAGGTCCTGAGGCAGGACCTCATCCTCAGGGCCGGCCAGCTTGAATCCGTCAAAGTCTCGGCCCGAGCTGCAGCCGTCAAACCGAGAGAATCCCCTCTTAATCCGAGGGCAATGGCTCACCGCGAGGTTGTCGGCTCCGTAAACTGCGGCGGTTCTGAAGCCAAGCCGGGACTGGGGGGGAGCTCACACGGCTTATCGACGCAGGCCACAGGTGAGGCAGCCGAAGTCCAAAGCCCGCTCTCGAATGGGAAAACTCGAACCGCCTCCCCGAGGCGAAAAGTTTCTCCTGAGAGTTTGGCCGCCGCCGGGAGCTTTTGCGACACACACGAAGAAGAGCCGAGGGATCGGTCCAGGAGGGAAATGCCCGCAGAATATAGGACAGAGCTGCTGAATGCAGGTCTTACCTCTTCCTTATCAGGCCTGGACCTGCACAGAGCAGAGGAAATATCAGCAACACAGCCAGCAGCAGACGGCACTTCAGCAAAACGCACCGGACCAGACAGGATTTCAGCGCCCGAGATCAGGGGAGAGAATCCGACGAGCTCCTTCTCCAGCAGAACCGACTATCTGAAGGATCCGGATCAGAGCAGCTCAGCCTTGACCGCTGAGATCCTCCGAACCAAAGATGCCTCGACGTCCTCCAAGAGCCATGCGGAGGACGCGGAAGAGCCGTCTGCTGAGGGGGAAGCGTGCGTCTGGGTCGACTCGTACATGTGCAGGTACATCGAAAAGTTTGACAAGCAGGAGTTCGACAGATGCTTGAGAGGCCTCGACGTGCGCGTCGTCCGCGAAAGCACCGACCTCACGCGGATATCGTGGACTGAGACGGGCTCAAGGACCTGGCAGGCATCGGAGGACCTCAAGTATTTGGTGCAGTATTGGCTGCTGATGTTAAGAGTTCATCGGATCGACTTGGACGAGCAGCTCGAGAGACACAAACTGATTCAAATCTGCGATGATGCGAATGCGCTGTACCGCAGCGTTCTTTACTTGCTGGAGGACTCTTGCGTCAAAGTCATCGGCAACTCGGTGTCAGGGCCCCGGTTCTGCAGGTGGGTGGAGGAGAGGGTCGCTCTACTCAAAGACCCTCTGGGGATGGAAAGAATGGGGCATGAATAAATGTCGTATTATCAACGACCACAGGGTGGTGCAGTTGCGCTGCGTGTCACAAAATCCGGCTCCTGCAGTTTGTGTCTGAAATCTACATTCCTGTTAAGCTCACGGTTATTTTTTAATTACAACTGTATTACACGTGCGTCAATTACTCGGACAACTCGGCTTCCCTTCTGTTTGTTGCTGGGTTAATAATCAGCTCTTTAAACAACCGGTGTTAATCCACACGGTCTTAAGTCTTAATTAACCTCCTCACACCTTAATCACAAAAGATAATTAAAAGCAAAAATTGACGACAACCTGTCTCATGTAATCACATCTTCCTACTCTCTTGTCTACGGGTTATTTAATCATTCGTTGGCAATAAATCATTTTATTTTAAGTGTTTTTCATCTGATAAACTATTTTTTTAAGTTTGTGTTTTTATATATTTCATGACAAAATATAATTCGAAGCCGGAAAAAAGGAAAGTCCCACTTTTGAGGCTTCGTGGTTCAGTATGTTCTGAGTAATCCCACTGTCGTTCTGTTGTGATCAGTATCATGTACCAGCGTTGGACAGTAGGGGGCGGTGTGACACTTTCTCCCGCATGCTGAACCGGTTAAAAATAGAGACGCTGTAGCTGCCACAGTCCTGCTCAGTGAAGCTATTATGGAGGCCGGGTTTTGGCAAGCAAGGCGCAGATTGGCAGGCAAATGATGTCAGCTGGACGTCCCATTATACACCCTATCCCCTCCCCACACACACACGCACACACACACACACACACCTCCAAGGGAAATACTGATCCGTACATGTGATGTGTGAAGATCCTCAGTGAAATCGTCTCTCTCTCTGAGATTATTCAAATGAGCTCGCTCCACAGCCTCGATAATTGATTCATTATGTAGAAATGAGCCACACAGCCGTAATGAACGCACACAAACAGACAATCACTCATCTCCCAGACACACACACACACACACACTCTCTGGGTTGTTACCATAGGAACATAGTGGAAGAGGTTGCTGGGCGTCGTTAGGGGGAGGCTCTCAAACACAATGGAAACATCCAGGAGGACGGGGGAATTACATTACAGCAGGAGAACCCTTCACAGGAGACGAGCGGAGGAGGGAGCGCTGCCTCTTAACAGCCGGACCTCTCCGCGCCCCCTTTGATGGCACGTTTTCAACAATTACCCATCACTCGGGTGGGGTTCGTGGTTAAATGGAGAGGAGGGGTCAACAAGCTGGAAGCGTGAATTTGTTTTCCCCGGTCCTCCATTACATCCCTTTTCATCCTCTCTCCTCATTATGCATAACGTATAATTAGGTAATTGCAGTTTTGAATAATAACGTGTATGACTTTCGTGATGGAGGTCAAACAGCAGCAGGCCAGAAAAGGAAGCCAAGCATGTTTCCCTCGGGGGGCGGGGTCTGCTGTGGATCAAAGCTGTGATTGGACCGTAGGCGGATTACTGAACAGGCGTCTAGGGCACTAGTGGCTGGTGACTGTTGACAGTTATTGGGAAGCAAGCGAGTACAAAGAGACACAAAATGACCAAAAAGAGACGCTAAGCAACTACGAAGAGACTCAAAGCGACTACAGAGACACCAAATGCATACGAGACTCAAAATGACCACACAGAGATGCAAAACAATCACAAAGAGGTGCAAAACGACCACCAAGAGATGCAAAATATCACAAAACAACCACAGACAGACTTTAAACAACCACAAAGAGACCTAAAACAACCACAAAGAGACCTAAAGAGACATAAAACAACCACAGAGAGACATAAAACAACCACAGAGAGACATAAAACAACCACAGAGACATAAAACAACCACAGAGAGACATAAAACAACCACAGAGAGACCTTAAACAACCACAGAGAGACCTTAAACAACCACAGAGAGACCTTAAACAACCACAAAAAGGTCTAAAACCACAAAGAGATGCAAAATGCCAACAGAGAAAAGCAAAACGACTATAGAGACACGAAACGCATAGAAAGAGACTCAAAACAACCACAAAGAGATGCACAAAGCAATAACAAATCCAGGCATGATTACAAGAGGTGCTGGGGGACACACCATTCCGTCTGTGGTCCATGATTGGATGGTGCCTATCGCCACAAGACCACCTATTGTTCTATTTCTGGAGTGTGTACGCCCGTGTCGTCACGTTCAGGCACACACACCTTGGAGGTCAGAGGTCGTGCAGACAGGCACATTTCTTTACAGTGAGGAATGAGGGCCGCCAGCTGATGAATGATCTTCTCCAGGCGACGTGTGTGTGCACGTTGCAGCCACAAATTGCATCTTAATGATTCTCTTTACAGACCATCACCCTGCCCGGGAGGGGTAAGGTGGGTAGTAATATGAGTTGCACACCTGTCCCTCATTCCTGTCGTCACACCTGCCTCTCGTTACCCCATTATCCCCACAGCACACATATACAGTATATATATATATATATATATATATATATATATATATACACAAGCCACAGCAAGAGGATGCCATTGTGGGTCTGCTGTGAGGGGAAGAGGGATCATTTAAACAGTAAGGATCAGCAGCTGAGGACGAACAGACAATAAGGCGTTGCAATGAAGCGGCTCCACATCTGCTCGGCCTCACTTACGAGCCGATCCAGGATGTGCCGGTGCAATTATCAGTCTCTCCCCCCCTGAACCCCTGTGAGGAAGAAACCCAATTGCCTGTTAAACCTTTCGACACCGCAGGCTGCAACACACGGATGACATATGTTACTTTGCACTTGGATATTTAAAGATGTGGGGGAGGGGCGTTTGAGGCTTAAGGCGGCTGTACATTCTAAAGCAAGTTAGGAAACAATGACTTCCTATGGATGTAAACAAGCGCCTTTTAGGGCGATCCAGACCTTCATGTGACGCCTTCTAGCGTCTCAACTATTTGTAGAGGAAAGTGGTAGATTTTGCCTTAATGGACGAACTGCTTCGCTGTCTGCAGCTGGTCCAAAATATCATTTGATCGGTTATGCCGCCCTGCGTGAGAGCTCCTCAATTTTGGCCCTCGTCTCTGAGCTCCATTAGCCCGAACAAAAGACACCAGAGGAGCCACATTTCTCAGGTGGCACCGTATACGGCGTCAGAAGATTTGTGAGTCTCGGGGTGATTCGAGGCACTCTGTCTTATTTTAAGTCGCGCACGGTGGTGTCCCGGGATGCGAAATAGGTCTAATAATTGAGATTTGTGTGAAAGGCACATGTGAGATTTAACGGTCACGGACATTTTCGGAATTGAAGCCGCCGCAGAAACGGCACCGGTCGAACCATCTCGCAATCCATCCTCAAATTACGCACCATGATAGTACCCCGGGTTGATAATAAAAATCCGTGACACTGTGAAGGCTCAGGTGTAACCACTGAGTTCAACACATAGAATTTGACCCCCCCCCCCCCCCCCCCCAAAAAAAAGTAAGTTGCCGTTTTTAGATCTGCGACAGCCAAACGGAGAAATCCAAGAAACTCGGATGACAATAGAAAGATTTACATAATTGTAAAAAAGAATCCCTGTTCGCTCTGTCCGGTAAAAAGAGACGTGACAGATGGAGGAGAGAGAGAAGAGGTTTTCGCGAATACATCGGTGGCCCAGTGAGCCAACAGGATGTGTCAGCATGGGTGCGTTTGCACATGCAGGTGTGTGTGTGTGTGTGATGAGTGCATTTGTATGCTGTCGGCAGCTGAAATCAGTCGCGTGGGGAAGATGAATGGCGCTGGCTATAAGTGAAATGTTAATACTTGGAGAAAGCACATAGATATATCCAAAGGAGGATGACATTTTACCAACGTGCTGGTCGGTTGAGACGCTCCAAGACGGTGGGGTTCACGGCTAAAGGTACTGGAACATACGAAAGCATTCTGATTCTTGAAATACGTACACGAAATGTTCAGTATATACATGTTCGTTCAAAAAGCACTTAGACACAGTATCTCCTCATCTCCGAGCCAATAAACAAAGAACACGCTGACCGCATACATGCTACCTGACCTCGGAAGAGAGCGAATGCACGCTGATTTGATCAGCACGACTCGAGTCTTTAAAGGTCTCCTGGAAATGTCAGCAGAATTCATCAAAGCGTCCGTCTCCCCCATGAAGCCCTGATCAAAGGCATTCCCGACATACTGCGCCCTCTGTGTCGTTAGCTCACGGGCAAAAACGTCCGCATCTGCACAACATTATTGGTTTTATGGGAGTTTTATAAGTGGAGACAGACCGAAATCGGGGAGAGACAAGTGACATTTCCCCCCCCCCCCCCCTCGGCAGCCCCTCGGCCCACCAACTCTGCTGCATTTGCAAACGAGTAGGCTGCAAGGAATTCCACTCTGTTTGGCTCATATTACATTAATGCACTTCCTCTGTGCATTACCGCATTCTTTGTCCTTTTGCATGATAAAAAGCTCTTTAAAACGTTGCTCCACAGCGCTACTAGTGGTCAGAAACTCCACAGCGTGCCTTTAATTTGATGTTCAGTGGAATGTAATTGACTGCATAGCATTGTTTTAAGGCGTGTGATTGATAATAATTATATGTGAGGTTGATTATTATTGAATTACTTCCTTATTACCTCTGCATTGAGACAACAATGCGGTACATTACTGCTCAAACATTTGTTTTCATTAAAGCTGTGAGCCAATCAGGAACTGCCTTCCTCTCCAATAAAGCACATATTGTCATACTGTCGCACAGATATGCGGACCATTATTCTATTTCATACACACTGCTATCCTTCCTGCTAAACCATCATTCTTTTAATTCTGTACCATACACACCAATATTCTTCCTCACATATAATGGCGTGTGTGCGAGTATGATTTATGAACTAAACAGCCTCTCGCATTAATCTCAGCCAGACCCGTAATCTCATTAAAGCTATTACCTTTTAATAGAAGGCTATGCACTCCAGTGTTTTCTTGTCTAACCTTGGTTTAATGTGTTGAATTACACACACACACACCTCCATCCCACCTCACCCTACACACACACACCCGCCTAACTCACAGCAGGCGGCTCAGACCTTAGGCCACTTCAGTAGATCAAAGACATGTTGGTGTGAAAACCCCCCGCCACTTAAAACCTCTCAATCCCAGCACCACAGTGGCTCAAAGTAACCCCACAGCACACCTCTTGCTTTAAGTACTCTTTCCCTTTCAGGAAGGCCGAACAGAAGCCCCGAAAAAGACCCAGCTGTGAGAGATTCAGATTCACTCCTTTTGATTTCCAGCCCATTGTCTGGGACGTCCCAACGGTTATGAAATATGCTCGCTTCATGTTTGTCGGCCGCTCTGTATGGATATTACGCTCTCGTATCGGCATGAAGGATTCCCATATTCTAGCACACTCACAGATGCTGACACAATCGCACCTTCTGCCTCTACACCCCCCCTCTCCCAAGCTCCCGCCATCAGTTTGGGCAGCGTTAACGGTTTTGGCTTTGCACACCGTATCCTCGCCTCCGCCTGCTGCTGATTACCAGGCCAAGGGTTTGGCATATAGGTGGGGGGGGGGTTTGCAGGCTGAGCTGCGGAGGAGCTCCAAAGATCGCTTGAATATCATCACAGTGCTGACAAAGAAAAGGGGACTCTGAGTGATGCTCGCACACCACAGCGAGGAACCCCAAATGCCAGCGACGCTCCCCTCTCTTGCTTTCTCACATTACTCACGTTAAACCATTTCATTTCGACACGGCATGCATTCGAATTAGGCTGTGCGACTCCGCTCATCGGTCTTTTTTAAAAAAAAGCAGTCGATGGATGGTTAATGGTTTAGTCCCAATAAAAACACAATGACTCTGTTTTGTGTCCCAGTAAACCACGATGATGTGACAGTGAGCCACCTATTTACGCCTGTGTTTCTGCTACTGTGAAATGTCAAAATGTCTGCTGTGAAAAATGGCAAACTAAATTGAAAGAGAACCAAAACTACAGACAAATGAAGACAAAGCACACCCTTGTTAAAGTGTATAATTAAGCATTTACACTTTTAAAATCTGTCTACAGAAGTGGCTTAGACAGTTAACAGTTAAGAAGCACGGTGTACTTCAGCACATCATTGCCCTGCAGAGGATCTCACATCTCCCAGCAGCCATGTCTGGCACTTTCATATAGGTCTGGTGGCGAGTTAACACATATATGGGCCAGAGAGATGGCCTGGTTCTTAGCTATATATATCCGGAACATGAAATATTTGGAAGGGTTGTTTCAGCGTGGATGTAGAGGCCTTATTTAGAGACTTTTGATTTCTTGATGTCACATTTGAATGTGTCAAAAAAACAAGGTCATTGTGGTTAGCTAAGTACAGCTCCTGTAAACTCCTGTAACACTAAACTGCGTGTCATTTTTACAACTCTTTTTTTTGCACAGACTTAACAAGATATTATGTTATGTTGATGTATTGTATGTTAGCTAAGGGGGACTGTCCATTGTCCCCACGGCCCATTATTGTATGAAAATGTATTATTATTATTATTATTTAACTCTAGTGTGAGCGCGTGGAGCCACAGACGTGAACCGTTAAGAGGTTTTATCTCGTGCACGAAAGTAATTCACTGTCTTCGTGATGAGGTTCATATCAGGTTTTGAAACCTCAGAAAAATTAAGATGCATGATACTGGTCATACATTCAGAAATACAATCAGCTGCTGTCCGTCATTCACAGCTGAGGACCTCCAATGAAGCAGCCAGGGGGCACATTATGTCACCTGGAAGCTATGAAAGAGCACATCCAAACCCTACCATCATGTCAACATTCACATCAGTCAATGGCAATTCATATTTCAAAGCTTTTCATCAGAACGACATTGGCGACAGCAGTAGTGGCATTATCTGTCTTTTGCCTTTTGTGCATTTGGTATCAGAGCCCACATTAAAACCAAGTCATGTGGAGCCTCTCATTTATCATTACTGTGATGACACCGGAGGCTGTCAACCTCATCTCGACCTCACACGTCACACACACAAAACACACGCCGCCAGATCTGGTTCGCCCTGTGATGTGATTTGACTCATTGGCATGACTGTGGTGGGTCCGCCACGGTTGTTCAGTAAAACAAAAAACCACATCCTCGCACAGCAGCCGCACATTTCCGAGGATCGTGAGGGATTATACAGCAGGCGCTGGTTTGGATCACAGACTACATGACTGGAAGATACAGCCAGAACTGGGGTGAACCGGCCAGTGTTGATTGCGTTCACACAATGTTTTCCCCTTTTTTTGCATGACCAAACACAAAAGATCAAAGTAAAGAACCATACTTATACGTTTCACGAAAGATTTTCACGAAATAATATCGTGAATAATGGACAAATGGACAAATAGTACATTAGCATGCATCCTGCAAAATCACACACATTCTAGTTCCTGATTGGTATCCTCCATTGCCCAAATCTATCTCTTCTTCAAAAGTTGATTTAGCTGCTTTTTAGCTCACATTTCAATCACGTCAGTAACTTTAGCTAACGCTACCACTTCCTGGAACTAATAAAGTAACAATTTACAAACTAAACGCGTTAACAATTCCACTATAAAATAGTTAAGAGGCGGCACAAGCCACAAACACAAGCAGGCTATAAAAAGTTAAGCTGACGTTATATAGAGCCACACACAGTATGTCGGCGTAACGTTAGCGCAACGTCAGCGTAACATTAGCGTAACGTCAGCGTAACATTAGCGTACTTCCAATAAGCTCGAAACAGGTAAAATGGGTTCATCATTTTTTCCCACTGTTGTCATTTAATGATTACACTCACAAATACCCTATGTTCCTGTCATGTAACTGACAGATATGATGACTGCCCCATCATGTGGTTTTGTCTTGAGGAGATGCTAATGAAGACATAATTTCATGCGCCATTAACCTCCAAACACACAGACAGAAACACACACACATACTCGAACCTCCCTGGAGAATCAGGTCATCCCTAGAATGATTCATCCTTCAAACTATTAAACGCACACACAGACTGAACACATTCACTGTGCCTCATTACATCAGTGTGTATCCATGCCTGAACCGACCTAATGACTGACGGGAGACACTCCGCAGACTTACTGTACTCTTGTCAAACGCGCCATTGCCTTCCTTCTCTGTCTGTGTGTGTGTGTGTGTCCCGTCACAGTGTGTGTGCCATGCCCTCGCTGTCCTACCGTCCATTCAGCAGAGGATATTTAGCTAATGGTTTATTAAAACTAAATGTCATGTGTTAGTAAGCCGATGGGGGGGCGAGCCGACGCTTATTAGGATTCATTAGAGGGTTCCAGTCGGTTCCAGTTGTTTCATGCAGAAAACCCAGAATGTCGTTGTGTAGATTTACACCTGTAGGATGATGGGATATCTTGGCTCTGGTTCTTCTTGCTAACATTGTATCTGTAATGTTGATGTAATGGTGATTCATGCAGTATTTGGTTGAACTTTGTATTGAAAGGTGTGGACATATGAAGTATTACTCATAATTACTAGAAATGGAGATTCAAATAGAATAAACCATCCTAATAGAGTTTACATTAGAAAATCAACAAATCATTAACATGCAAAAACTGTTTTTGATGTTAATTTCACCTCTTGCGTGCCTTTCTTCCCTCCACGAAAAGCTTGAGCCAAAAATGCAAGAACAGAATTAACTAGAAGGGTTTCTGGAAACAGGATGAGACATTTCTCAAGACATTTAATGCTAAAAGGAATTTTGGAAATCTTCCCAGCTCAGCAATGTCCACGATGTTCCAATCCAAATTAAATTTATTTTATACCAGATCATAAGAAAATACAAAAACAGACAAAGTGATATACAGTACAGTGATCACTAAAGTGATTTCACAATACAGAAAAATGATTTAAAGTAATTATACACAACAGTGACATGTTTCTACAGCTCCTATGGCGCTTGCTCTTGTTTTTGAAAGAACAAAAGTGGCATCCACCGCTATTTCTCCCCTGAACTCTTTTGAATCTGCCCTTAATTTCCCAGTCGCGGTGACTCACCGTCGAGGAAAACCCCTCTCCAACTGAAGCAATGTGTGTGTGTAAATGTCAGCGCTCCGCTGATCGAATGCACGTCGACAGAGATAACTGTGGGGCAGCATGCTGTCACGTCCGTCAGGGTGGAGGGAGAGCGGCCCAGTGACCTAGACTCCTCGCACACCTCCAAGCACTGCTGGCCCGCTGGCTAAAACCAAACCACTTAAGATTCACTTCAAATTGCATTATTTGTTACTCATTCTTCATCATCTTTTGTGACCTGTTGGGAGAAACTGTTTTTAATAGTCATTTTCGAATGGAACCTGTGATTGCCTAAGGTTTCCTGGAAATCCTTACAACAACCTGGCAAATCCCTCTCATTTCGGTACTCCGAGAAGCTTTAGCACACAGGAAGAATTACGGGCACCGGTGCGTGACCCAGACCTGAACTAGGCTGGATACCACAGATAACAATGTGCGCATGCCATTCGAAACACACAGGGGATGTGAGCTCGTCATTCGAAAACTACAGTGTTGCTGCTTTGAGGTACTTTCCGTATGAATAATTCTAATTATTTATAGCTTTGAAAAATATCTGTGGCAGATTTCCCGGATTGTTTCCAACATTTGCCGAAGCCAACACACTGGACTGCTTTAGAAAATACTGCGAGGTAGATGTGTGCTGACCTAGTTGTGTAATAAAGCATTGCGGGACCTCTAGGGTCATCTATGGACCTTTAGATTTGATTAATTACAGTGTATTCGTTCAAATGTACGGGCCTATCATTATTTTGTGATTTTAAATTGGATTTTGAAAAACTTAAATGGTTCAGTCAAGGACTTTAATTCTATGTGCCGCAGTTGTAGAGTAGATTCACAGAGCTGCTAGAAATCCCTCGCTTTGCAAGGGAATCTCTGCATTATTCTATATGTGTGGGGCAGCGAGGACGGTAGCTACAAACGTGGTAAAAGGATTCCCAAAGGAGAGATGCAGTATTTGAGCTTATTGACGTTTCCGTCAAGGATACCTCAAGATCATCTCTGGAACCCAGCTATGAGCCAAAACTTCTGTTCACCCACACTAAATAAAAAGATGAAAACCAGTTGGACGCCACTAAAGATTGAAAATAAAAGAAGTACATTTTGGAGGGAAATTAGCTCTAATTGGGGGTAGTTAGCGTTTTGCATTCCCTCATGGAGATTTACAGGATGTTGACAGCAGCATGTGACCAGAAACAGGTGGTACCCTCATTTCTATTCCGGGAGCCGTGTACAGTATTCAGGCAACTGCACTTTGTCTGCCAATTCCATTCACACAAAGATCCACTTTAATGTCGACCACTACGCTGTATGTTGTGGGTCCGCTGTGCTATCTATATCAGCATCAATCATGCTGTAGATGCAGGGGGCAGGGAACCAATTTAGTTGTATTGACCCAAGACTCAACAGACCTCAGTACACAACTGAATGATGATGGCAAATATTACAGCTTTTTCTTTACCAGACTTTTTTCTCGATCCTGAAATGCTCCGGCAAGTCTACAACTTTGCTCTTTGGTTTGCTGCAAGGGATTTTGGGTAAAAATTAGACATGGCAAGGTTAAGGGAACACACGGAATTAAATAACTCCTAAATGTGTAACAGATTGATGATATCTTATATATAAATGGGTGGAATTGTCCTTTAAGATGCTTCTGCAGTCTGCACAGTCTCACTTTGGCCCAAATGTGTGGCTGCACCCAAGTGAGATTGGCAATGCTGCCAGCTATAGCAGAATACAACACACATGCACGCACACACACACACACACACACACACGCACATACACACAGGCAGCCAGCCTGGAAAAAACTGGAGAAGGGCACAAGGGCACAGTGTGCAAACACCTCAGCTAATGTGCTTTTGTTCACTGTCTCCTCTGCTGTGTCCGTTTCAATCTCAGAAAGCCGCATTTATTTGAACATGAAGAAATATATCAGAGGAAGGACAAAGGTTTAGCTAGGGAGCATGTTTTTATTTATTTCCATCAAAAAAATGGGCAAACGGGCTGTTTTGTAACCCATGCAGGTAGAATCTCTGTAATCTCCTGATTCAGACAGACTTTGAATGAGGTCAAATGCATACGGTACAGAGACAGCAGCCAAATAGCAGAGCTATAGTATATAAATCCCCCCCGTCCCCCGTCCCTTTTCTCCTGGCAGCGTTGTGTCCTGGAGGCAGAGCTCCCACACAACAGACGGGACTCCCACCACACAGCCTGCTGGGTGGAGCTGTCTCACTGTAAAGGCAGAACGCTGCCAGCAGCACAGAGAGTCCAATCACCCCGTCACAGAGGGGGAGAGCCGATGCAGAACGCTGCTGTTTTCCCACTTTTTGTAAAAAAAAAAGAAAAAAAAGATAATGGTGCTGCCGTGTTGGGAAGGAAGCCTGAAGGCTGCGAGACGAGGCCTTGAGACCAGGAGGGTGTCTGCTCACACTCACAAAAAGATGGAAAAGCGTTATCAAGCCCGAAGGGGAAACATTTTCATTTTACCCTTTTTTCTCTGTCTTCCCAGAAGAATGAAAGCTAATATGTTTTCCCTGGCTGTGTGTGCCACAATAAGTATGTGTATTATTCACTGATAATGAGGGGAACTACCAAAGCTGCTTGCTAGAAATAAGCAAGCACTTGTTACTGGGTTCTCTGGGTTTTATTGCTTTTTTTAAATGAATTCGCTCCTACAGAAAAACCTCTGTGCGTGCTAGTCAATTGATACCCGGCGCCGAAGGGCTCATTTGCCGTAGGAATCGAGTCAAATGTGTGTAAAGAAGAATAAAGATAACACGGCGTGTTGCTGCATCACTTTGGGATAACTGGGAGTCACAGGGGCCTTTGTTGTTTTTAAAAAGGGAAATTATCCCTTAGATTTACGTGTTTTATTCGAATTTACACAAAGAAACCTATCTAATCAAGAGCATTTGTTATAATGACTTTAAACGTATATGTTACTGAGTAAAATGCAATTTAATACCCCAAGTTTATGTTGAATATTAAGCTGCTTCGCCTTTTCTTTATTGCCTCAAACCAAACTACAAACAAACACATTTCGATTCTATCATAATTGTTTTAAAGAAAGGTCCATGACTAAATTACGGTTTACTCTTCAGTAATCTTCCTTCAACTGAATGCTAATTGTAGCTAGCAGCTCAAATCAAACTAACTAGTAGCGTTATGAGTTTATTTACTTCCTGTCATGTTGTGGAAACAGGAAGTAGTGTTTCAAAATTGTTGCATTTGTATTTTTTATTAATTTGTACATATCACAGAACAGTAAAGTTCAATTTCTTTCAAATGTTATATTGTTAATTCTTATTTCAATATATTTCATGTAAAAGTTGTGGTCGTCCGAACGGGGGCGCCATGACGGAGGGAAGGTCCTGCGGGCTGCTGTGTGTGTGTGGCTCACGCGCAGGGCTCGCGGAAGGGACGAGCTTCGTCCTCGCAGGAGGAGAGCCGCTGCCATTGGCTCCCTGCGACGTTATAAATACAGGCAAATGGCATTTACCGGCACAGAGCAAGCGGAGACAACGGGCGAGGCGGACAGAAGACGGACAAGCAGGGAGACGCTTCTGTCGCTGTACGACGACGACTCCACAACACACGCGCGCGCAGGATTGGACTTTTACGCTTCATTTCCATTGCCGCAATCAATGAAGGAGAGACGCTCGTGTCAGAAACTATCTCTGAAATCCGGCATGGAGCCCAGTCAGAGCGTGAAGTGTAAGATAGTGGTGGTGGGGGACAGCCAGTGCGGGAAGACCGCCCTGCTTCACGTGTTCGCCAAGGACTGTTTCCCCGAGGTGAGACCCGGACTGATTAACGTGATGCTAATTAACCTGGTGTTATTAACACGCGGAGAAAACGCCTCGCGCTTGTGTGGAAACGTATGTGTCAGAAGGGCGGGTGCTCCAATAATGAGGAAGGGCATGTATTGAATGTTATACATGCAGTTCTAGTAGTGGTAACAGTGCTATATATGATACTAGTTGCGTATTGGCACTAGTTATTAAAAAGGTATAATACTTTGGAATTATTCCTCTGTTTATAGGCCTCGTTGTAGCCATGTCCAACAAAAGTTGATGTATTTTATTCCTGTTTCCTGCAGAGCTACGTCCCCACAGTGTTCGAAAACTACACAGCCAGTTTTGAAATCGACACGCAGAGGATTGAGCTCAGTTTGTGGGACACCTCAGGTAATTATGCCTCCCTTCCTTCCTTCCTTCCTTCCTTCCTCCCTCCCTCCCTTCCTTCCTTCCTATCACCTCTCTTGTGTGCTTCATCTTCAATGCAAATCAATCCTGGTGAAATGTCCGAACATGCCAAAACATGCGGGTTTCTTGCACAATTCCTGTGTGACCCCTGTGGACATGCTCTCCTGTTGTGTGTGTGTGTGTGACTCTGTTTCGTCTTCATAAGTCAACATTGACGCATTTCCCCTAAAATATGTCCAAATCGTGACATTTAAAGAGGCCCAGGCTTTCATTTTTGAATAACGAAATTAATCTCTGACCCATTTTAATCAACAAAGCTGGGTTAATCCTTTACTCATATCTAGAGTTGCTGGTCCCACAAGCCAGACACGTGCCCCCCCACCCCCCCCCCCCCCCCAGATTAGGAAAGTGGCTCACCGTTTACCTACATAGAAATGGTTTAGTGTCGCAGTTCAGTGGGAAACGCTGGATTTGATTTATGATTTCTTCCCAGCTGAGGAAAGGCCAAGGCAGAAACAGTAAAGACGGGCTGAACGCGTATTCGTACATCTGGAGAACACACTTTTGAAATTCTTCCCACTGCAGGGGGTTTTTTTTTTTGAGGGGAAAGTTTTGTTGTGCAACGCGTGTCCAACAGCTTTTATCACTTGTTTGGTTGGACTTTGTGTTCGGGGTCCAAACCAGCTGCTGTGTCCCCTTGTGTGTGCTTAAATATGTGCGTGAGTGTGTGTAAACAAACCCACTTTCCCATCCATCAATGCCCGAGCAGTGAATAGCACAGCAGTGAGGCGTGAGCGAGGCGTATGTTGTGTGCGTGTGTGAGCATGTGGTGTGTGTGTGTGTGTGTGTGTGTGTGTGTGTGTGTGTGTGTGTGTGATGGGCGGGGACAAGCACACAGCCAGCTGTTGCGGGTCTCTGGCCTGGAATTCCTGAGCGACGTTTGAGCAACTTTGTTGAACTTTAAAGAACGAAGCAGAATCTATTTTAACAGATTTAGATTTTGCACAAATGACAGCTGAGCCTCCCTTTGAGCTGCAAAAGCGACATCAAGTTAGATGTTTTCTTCGGAGTAAGTCACCCTCGTTTCCAAGCTCAGCAAGCGAGCGAAAGGCAGGGAGGTCGGGTTTCAAATTCTTTCGCCCCTACTGTGTGTGTGTGTGTGTGTGTGTGTGTGTGTGTGTGTGTGTGTGTGTGTGTGTGTGTGTGTGTGTGTGTGTGTGTGTGTGTGTGTGTGTGTGTGTGTGTGTGTGTGTGTGTGTGTGTGTGTGTGTGTGTGTGCGTGTGTGCGCGCGCGCGCGAAGAAGAAGAAATGAAAGTCGGCCAGGGTGAGAATTTTGTTTTATTGCGCTGGTGTTGTGTTGGCTGGCCGCCTGGAGCCATTTTTCTTTTTTCTCTCCGCTTCATGAAACAGCGAGGGTGGGGTTGGGGGGAGCGCCGTTCCTATTAGATCAGTGGGTCGGCGATGGAGCCAGACACACCCCCCCCCACCCAGCATGCACACACACCCAGAGACTGATTGATACGGCCTTCGACTCGACTCGTCACCTTTGTAGAGGCAACCCATCGGCCGTAGCCAATCCAATCGATCCCTTATCTCCTGAGGTGTGCTGGGGAGGCCTGTGTGTGTGTGTGTGTGTGTGTGTGTGAGACCCCAGCATGCACCGGGACAAAGACCAGGACGCAGAGATGAAGACAAACAATCCAACCCCCTCCCTCTCAATCACACACCCTGGTGGTCTTTGTTCTGCGGTGACGAGTGGCCTAATGAGATGGCTGCCCTGTGTGTTTTAAAAGGGAGGGTGATGGGAGTAATTCAGGTCATTAAGGTAAATGCCTGCCTGTCGTATTGCCTCCCATTTGTCCCCCTCCACCCACCCAGCTTGTCGGCTCTAGCTCTGCTTCCCAGGCCTCAGGGCGGGGCCCGACGGGGAACCCTTTGATGCTTCGCACATCTCTCACCACCAAGAGGAAGTGGTTAATGCCGTCTGCCCGCATGTCTCAATGTGCTGCAAAGGTGTTTTCCGCGTGAGAGGTAAACGGGAGGATAGGAAGACGGGGAAGGTAAACAGAACAACCCCTGTGGGCCCGTGTGCCCGAGGCCTCTCGCCATGCGAGTTGAAATGAGCAAAGATCCATCTCAAAACCTGCAAAGTAGGTAATCTCAGGCAGGGGAACTGCAGCTGGCAACTGTTTTCATTATTAAAATGGCAAGAAACTCACACTTTCCCAAACCCCAAGGTGATGTCTTCAAATGGCTAACTTACAGAGAAAAGCAGCACATCCTTTTATACAATTTATCGATTCTTAAACCTGCATACAGTTATTTTTTGGCTGCCTGGGGACAGGACAACAAGCTGTAAACACAACACCGACGCACGTATGGCTGGTGAGATCTGACCCCAGCCAACATTAGTATTTATTTAGAGTCATGTTTCTGGCCACATCATAGATGCAAGTCTAGTATTTGCTGCTTTTATGCTCTGGTTTGGTATCCACCAACTCCAGAGGGAAAAACATCTGGCTTTTTAGCTGCTAAATGTCCCACTGTGCTCACCAAGCTAGTCTCTAACTGTGTCTGTCTGCTATTTGGTGGGTTTATCAAACAGAAGTACGCCTTCAAAATATTGATACACTTTAAAAATGCTGTTTTCTGTCAATAAATGTATCGTTTCAGCACTAATCCCAGAATTAGTTTAATCAGATTTGACACTCGTGAAACACTCCTAATGTACTTATGTTGGGAGTGGACCGCACGAAGCAGCTTAGCTCTTCAGAAATCAGTGTGACGTGTTTGTTCCAACTTCCTTGAGGCAATTTGCCGAAGCCAGGAGGAATGCAAGCTTCAATAAAATAATATCAGGGAAAACACAGGAACTGTCGGGCATTTTCACATCAAGGACTCTCAAAGAGACCCACGTGTTGGACCCCATGGATCTCATTTGGTAATATTTGTCCTGGGGAACCTTCGGGGAAAGTTCTCGTTGTGTTTTGTTTAGTGGCTGATTTGAACAGCTGCCGACAGATTAGAAGACGACCCACTTTGAAACACAGGGGCAAACAGCTAGATAAAGGAGTTTTTTTAAAGGATGATATGTGATGATAGTGGAGCCCAGGTTGTCTTCTCCCTGTGCGCTTCTTGTCATGCTGAACAGTTGAACTGGGACTTTTTTGTGCGTTCAGTAAGCTCCTCTGCAAACCGTGCCCCCCCCCCCTTCCACTCTCTTGTGTCGGCGGCCATTGTTGCATCGGATCACATTTCTGGGCTCAGCGAATTGGAGCCGCATGTCTGGCATTCCTCAGACTAAAGGTTTCTCCTTCCTCGCCTACAAAGACCCCCATTGTACCCGACCGGGTTAGATCCTCGGCGGAGTGAAAGAGAAGTGGCGTGGTCCGCCAAAGCCCTACCTCGTTTCCAAGGGGGGGAAATTGAATCACGCTGGAATTTGCCGACCGGCGAGCGAGAGCCTTGAGCCGACGGTGGCCGATACAGTGTATCAACTTGAGGGCAGTGGAATTCTGGGAGAGATGAAAAGACTTCCTGTCTGCTAATGTGTTGGAAGGACTTTCTGTGTGATGTTACACCCGCCATTAAAATCCGTGTCCGGTCTTGACACTGAACACCTTGCCCTCTTGGTCCTCCACATGTTTTTGTAGTTCTAATGTGGATTCCTACTCGATTCACACTTTGTTGTCGATGTGGCCACGACTGTCATCAACTCATTTATTTATATTATACGTTTTTTAGGTGCATCCACATCTGAATGTAGTGGTTTTGAGATTAATGGCTAACTTAAGCTACATTTCTGATTGTTTGTGATCTAAATCACAACCATGCTGATATTCTTTATCAAAGAAATGTATAACGCATTTATCTTACAGTAGGGTTGAGCGATGTGTTCACATTTTTTTTCAACCGTCTGTGCTGTTCGTTACTTTGCACAAGTTCTCTTAGCTTTTTTTTTAGGCCAATAAATCAATCGAATGAACTCTCAAAATGTGAAGAAAAGGAAATATTCTTGAACTTAGACTTTTTTTTTAAGATTCAAGTTTCTCTTTCACCGAAGTGAGATGTACTTGTTAACTCATCGTAAAACACCCAAAAAATTAAAAGTCACCAAAACCGTCTTGTACCAACTCTGGTTTGGCGGAAAATATTCCGGGTTCACATGCAGTTTTTCCCCCGGTGTCTCTCACTCGTTCTTCGGAGGCTGACCGTTAAATTGGCAAAATAAAAATTGAAAAATCGCCTCTATTTAAAAACGCCGACATACTCTCTGATAGACGATATATTCCTTTAATCGTCCTACCCTGTCTTACAGTAATGTATATTATACCATATTGTAATGTTGCAGTGTAAAGTAACACATCATATATCACAGCATACATAAAAGCAATTAGAAACCTTTTACAAGTTTTACACGGCGGTGTTTGCAGCAGCAAATATCTCGGTAACCACAGCAACAACGGCTGACAACGGTTCCTCGCTGTTTGCGTTGAATGCGTCTGGCTGGCGAGTGGTTACTGAAGCTGGATAATGTGTGTGGGGGGTGGCTGGCCGTGCCTGTCGCTGTTTTGTTGTTTCCACAGGTGTCTCTGAAGGCGTAGCGCCTCTCTCCACACACACACACACACACACACACACACACACACACACACACACACACACACACACACACACACACACGCTCTCACCACCCCCCCCCCATAGCTCAGTTAACTCAGCTATGTGAGCTATGCAGTAAATCAGCAGACCTGTTGCCAGACCATACCTCCAGACTGTCGGGCCGCAGCTGGCTTACCTCAGGACTCTGTGTGTGTGTGTTCGTGTGCGATAAAAGTACATTTCCATGTCTGTAAGCCGTTTTTGTGTGAAGGCTTCCAACAGAAAATGCCTGAAACATCACGGGATTATTTAAGAACCGTATTCCCGACAGGCAACATCGGGAAACGTCAGATTGTTTTGTCGTTCGGTGGAAGTCAAGAGAACATCTGCGGATTTGAATATTGAGTCACAATCACGCGAACAGAGCAGAATGCATTTTCCGACTCGTTTCATGTGCATCAAGTGGGGCTTGTCATCCCAGCTGTTGAGGAAGTCAGCACACCGGGAAGGAAGAAGATTTTTAATTTTATATTTTGTCAAAGTTTCTGCGCAGTCATGGAAAGACATTTAGTTTTTCATCAGTGGGGGGTTTGGCATTGTCTCGCAGTGTACTGCTTCCTCTCACGTCGTCGTGCATTCATTTGCTGTGAGCGAGGCACAAGGGGAATAGGTTTAAGAGTAGGCGAGAGGGCGGGAGTGTGTGTGTGTGTGTTTAAAGGACGGGGTGTGTGTCTTTGTCCAGATTTAGAGATCCTGTGGGAGAACAATGACAGGAGCTAATTAGATGGCTGTCACCAGGTCTATGGGATGTCCTCTTATCTTTCCGCTTGGCTGGAAAATGACCTCAACGCAGTTACGACTCCGCTGTAAACGACAATCAAGACAGAGAGCGTCTCAAAAACTCTCACGTCTCAAATGAAAACCATTAACAGACCTGCGCACAAGCCGCAGGCAAATTCTGATCCTGTGTGTTGTGAGGCTTGAAATTCGCAGCTATAAATACACAAATCTCCAAGTAATATCACAGGCATATGTACAGAGACGCATCGCAAACACGCACACACTCCACCCAGCCACTCAGATGTGTGTGTGTGTGTGTTCCCCCTCCATCGGGTTGCTCAAAAGAATCAATTCATTGTAAAATGTCAACCGCCTCTTTCCCCTTTCAGTCGCGGGGTCTTATTTTTCCAGTGATTGGTTCCAGGCACTCAGGGCTGAAAAAAAAGAAAGAAGGAAAACCTTCAAACAATCCAATGCGGTCGTGATTGATTGTGAGACGGCCGTGAAAAATGGGAAATAAATTCTTGCAGGGATCCCACGTTCCTCCTCGCCTTGTACTTCCTTTTTGTTTCGGTGGTGTCGCCTATCAGACGGCCTCACAAAGGATCCTGAGGGAGTGAGTGGGGGGGGAAAAGCCAAAAACGCATTATGTTCACGTCAAAATAATTTATTCTGGGTTGTTCTTGGCGTCCATACTTCACTGACTCTCAGTTTTTGAAATGGTAAAAGGCATTACGACACAGAAATTAGCTGCAACCTCTGTTGGCCCGTGTGTATCAACATTTGGGAAAGTGAGACAGTAGAATTCACAGGATTGTTTATTATCCCCGTTGGCTGGAGCAGTGACCTAACCAGCCCATTCGCCCCCCCCCCCCTGCCCGCCCTGGCTCGAACACTGGGAATGTATGATTGTGGACATAGATATGGTTCAGATTTCTGTGTGCAGCGGCGCTTCATTTATTGTGCACACATACGCCATCGTCATGCTTTGTTGTGCGAGGCCCGAGCCTGGAAGGAAGCGCAGATTGTATAAACGGTGTCGTCTCCCATCCGGACCGTTTAGGTTGGGAACACTAGATCCCTGATTTTGTGTGTGTGTGTGTGTGTGTGTGTGTGTGTGTGTGTGTGTGTGTGTGTGCACGTGAAAGTGCATTCCTGACTTTTCTCCACGGCAGTGTTTATAGAGGACCTCCCAGGGGGAACCTTCAGTTACCAAAAACAAAATTCTCCGGATTTCTGGCAGCAGATTGTGTGGTCAGCTCTGGCTCGTCATGTGATCTTGACTCTCCTTGACATGAGGCCACCCTCCCCTCCCCTCCCCCCCTTCCTCCCCGGAGATGTTTCAGTCTGCCGGAGAGATGGGCGTCTCCCTCACACATGTTTTCAGTTTGCGAGTATTGGGAGTCTGTTCTCCGGGAGAGGATTTCTTCAACAAGTGATCTCGCCGTAGTCGGCACATTATTTGTTTTGTTTTCCTCGCCCCGGTTGCTATGGATTATGGCTGAGCTGCAATCATGCCATATGAGAATAGCTGCCAAAAAATGCTTAGGAGTTTAAAGCGACCTTTCGGGCGTGTTCATTGATTCAGAGGAATCTGTTTGTGGTTTTCTCTGTAGATGTGGTTACTGCCCCTCACTTCAATGCAGGCATTTCCTTTTCAGTGAAGAAATTCAGGCCTCGCAGGGGAAAAAACCATCACAGTGCTGTTCAGAGACATACCGTTAGATCATGTGTGAATACTTTTTCAACTTCTTAAATCTTCTGCTTCAGGATCGCCGTACTACGACAACGTGAGGCCTCTCTCCTACCCAGACTCGGATGCCGTCCTCATCTGTTTCGACATCAGCCGCCCTGAAACCCTCGACAGCGTACTGAAAAAGGTAAAGGGGGCTCCGGACACGGGGTTCATTTGAAGCCATTTCTCCGAAGCCGTTTTGTCTCACCTGAAGGATTTGGCCATCTTGGGTTTTTTTTTTTTGCAACCAGAAGTGACACGAGAGGGCGGAGCTAAGTACAACGGAACAAGACATTTTATAGGCGACCAAATTGTTACACTTAACTTTCATGAACTGAAAACACACCGGGGTTGCAATTTCCTTTAAGAGCACTCTTAACTGTTTTTTACTGACGCATTAATTCAAGGAGCGGTCATCAAGCCTTTGATAAGCTCAGGGAGGTGTCTTTTAGCCGTTAAACTCTTAAAAATTGCTCCGCTGTAAAGTCTTTGATTTTGTCTGATCCACTGACAAAGACCAAGTCTACAGTCGAGAGGTTTTTCTGCGGCCTCAGTCACGGCAGATCTTGTGATGTTAGGATGTAGTGTGACCTGGAGGCCGGCCGGGTTAAATCCCCGGAGCGGCTGTTCTCCACCGACTGACTTTAACCGAGACGTAGCCGCCAATTACTCACACGGGGTTAACGCGGTTAAGGTCTGATGACTGTGGTCGCGCTGGCTGACTGCCACATGTGTGTGCTGAACCGAAAGCAGGACGTGCCGCATCAGTCAGTCATCTGACTGATAAAAAGGCTCACGAAAACAACGTTTGTTAGTTTTTGTAAGTTGAGTGCGTTTCCTCGACGTTGCGTCAGTCGCAGGTCGTGTTTCGGACGATCTAGATTGGAATGAGCATTGGCTTTTTAGTCAAGCGGTGTTTGTGCAGACAGAAAGTGACACATTGTACAAAACAACTTCCTCTTTGGATGTTGATGATCTTGATCCCCTGACCAGCCAGCCAGCCAGCCCCGAGGCACATTAGCCTCAGCTTAAAGCCCCTGGAGAAATGCCATCGATCACAGAGCATTTATTGTTGTCCGGGAGGAAACATGAGGATTATTTGTAGTTCCCTTCCAGCACGAGGGGCTCCAGGAAGTGGCAGCTTTAACCTTTGTGCTTAAAGGAACGTGTGGGGGGGATTAATGGGATGTTGTGTCACGTCATTCAGGAAAACATGCACATTTGATTACTGAATCTCAGTGGAAAACAGAGCTAAATATTGATTTTCTGCATATATTATTCTAGCAGTGGTCGACATTGTTTTCTCCCGGACTGTTACGTGATGCAAGCGTTTGTCTTCCTCCACAGTGGAAAGGGGAGATCCAGGAGTTTTGTCCCAACACCAAGATGCTGCTGGTCGGATGCAAGTCGGACCTGCGCACCGACCTGAACACGCTGGTGGAGCTTTCCAACCACAGGCAGACGCCAGTCTCCTACGACCAGGTATGCAGATCCAAAGTGTTGTAAATGACACATTTGTCCTGGAGTCATTCATGAATAGTCTCTCATTGTACTCAACTTAACGCCATGGCTGAGCCCGAGGAGAGAAAACCACGTCGCAAGCCCCCTTTTTCCCGTATTGTGACCGCATTCGACCTCTTCCTCCTCAGGGTTCCAGCATGGCCAAGCAGATATCGGCGCCCTACATCGAGTGCTCGGCCCAGCAGTCGGAGAACAGCGTCAGGGACATCTTCCACGTGGCCACGCTGGCCTGCATCAACAAGAGCAACAAGAACGTCAAGCGCAGCAAGGCCCCCCGCGGCAACAAGAGGATCTCACACATGCCCGGCAGGCCCGACCTGGCGGCCGTGGCCTCGGACCTGCGGAAGGACAAAGCCAAAAGTTGCTCGGTCATGTGACCGATCAGACTTAGGGGGATCGGACTGAGAACGAGGACCGGGCACAGTGCGAGCAGGGAGCTGTGGGGCGACGCTCTTTCCTGCATGCTGAAGACCCCTTGTTTGTCCGGAGAGGGGTTTTATAAGCTTCAATTCATGTTCATGTCGCTGGAAAACTCAACGCGTAGTAGCATCCCCACCCACGTGAAACACCCCCACCCCACCCTGCCCCGCCCCGCCAGACGATGAAGCTATCCGTCAGTGAGCTACTTGCTCGGGGAAGTGACCCGCTTCCCTCCGGGGAGGACGGAGCGGACATGGTTCGAGGCAGGAAATGAGCAGGAGTGATGTCTTTAGTATACGCTCATTCGTGAACGGAAGAGGGGTTTAAGAGCATGTGATCGTTTGAAGGAGAGCCAAAAGCGGCGATGGATGGGGGGGGGTTTGTGCCGGATCAAAGACCTTTTGCGCGTTCCTGTGACTGTTGGACACTAGAAAGAGGAACTCCTCAGTGCTGCACAAAGGAAACCTGCCGCTGTGTGTCCCGTGTCTCTTGATGTGTCGTCGGTATAATGTGAAGTCGTCGGTGTGTAACCCGCATCATTGTTTTGTTTTTAGCCCCACCCTGTTGAGTTTCAACCACGAGCCGCTGAGCGATCCTTGAGTTGACAACCGCACGTCTGTAGCAGTCTGTAGCCATTCTGTGCCCGTTCATTTCACGCCAACAGCTACAGACAACACAAAGACAGAGCATCCTAACTGTTCTCCACGCTGACAAGTTTATGGACTCCTTTTGTATCGCACCGGGGAGCCGCGAGCAAAAGGACTCAGAGCTGTGGGTCGGCCTCCAGTATTTGCCCAATGATTCCTCCATCTTATAAAAAAATGCAGCGTCAATTAGTGACACTGAAATAACTGTCATTACACGTTTAAATACCCCTTTAATGGACCCTTAATGGGTCGGAGAGCTTTAGTCAAAGTGAAAATGTGTTTAATTGTGTAAAATCGTCTGTTTTGACAGCTGGTTTGAGCAATGAGTCATTTTCCCACCGCACTTTAGGGAGGGAGTGTACATGCAAGCAACAATTAAAGCTTGTTTGTTAGAATCTTAAATGTCAGAGCTGCTCTGCTTTTTCCCTGAAATGTGTAGACTCCACTGTTGGGTAAAATCCTCATAAAGGCCCCGTCACGCCAGCAAACCGTTTCGATCCGTCAACTGTTTGTCGTTTTTTTTCATTCAACATGTTGCAGATTAAATGACTAATCAGGAAGATAATCAGCAGATTAATAAATAATGAAAACGATCATTGGCACTACTTGATTGAATGTACAATGCTGAGAATAAAACGGCAGAGGCGGCGTCATTGGCATAGACTGAAAATTAAAAAATGAAGCTCAATTTGAGTTAGCTAGGTTGGCTAGTGCGTTAGCGGTTAGCTCACCAATGAGCCCTCACATTTTAGAAGAACAAATATTGCGAAGACGAGGATAAAGAACTCTCGCTGTTTCCACTCGCTGGTGTGACCGGGCCGTCACTGGAATCGGATGATTTTATGTAAACAACAAATGGGCGTTAATTTGAAAATGAGCGACTTTCCTAAAGTCTTGAGGAGCAGTGTTTACAGTGTAAATTTGTGTTGTTTTTTCCTCAAACAGTACAGTTAAGGATCTGTTTAAATATCAACGGTATTGATGCACTTTTAATGTAACTTCCCTGATTTATCTTGCTCAAATGCCCGCGTTGTAACATTTGGCAGCTCAGTCGCCCATCTTGATTTTCTTATCTGTTGCCCCCCCCCCCCCCCCCCCCCCCCTGCCCGTGTGCGTTGTCATGTTTTCTTGAATGTTGATGTCACCTTCGGTTGTCTTTGCCAATGTTGTTTGCGCAGTATTTATTGAATTATATATTTTCCCTTTAGAATAAATGCAAATGAAATTGAAGAGAAGTGTGTTTGCTGTTCATTGAGCGAAAGACGTTAAATTATAAACCGATTGTGTTGATGCTGGCACAGATCGTTCTGTTCTAACCATTGCAACATTGGGGGTCCCACCAGATTTCACGCGTTCCTCTGAAAGTACAGTAACAGTAGTAATTTCTGCACAACTTCAGGCTGCTATCAAGGATTGGTTGGTAAAATGGGGCATAAAATGCTTCATGAAGGGATGCAAAATGTTTCTATGAAGCCACAGCATAGTTACGGGGTGTATGATAGATTAAAAATGTCTTAAAGGTAAAAAAAAAAAGAAAAGAAGTAACTGTTGCAAGAATGGGTGGGGAAAAAAAATCCACTTCCTCATTTAAAGTTTCATTTAATTTACAAAAATACAGTCAGAATTATTTAGAACAAAACCCCATCGTAGTTGTCATTAAATGCACAGAAAAGGTTTTCTTTCATCCTTCAATCGGACTCCTTAGGACAAAGGACACACCTGTGATGCGTTGTCGTGATTGCACAGGTGCAGCCTACATGAGGCCTGTGATTTCCAGCTCTGTAACACTCAGACTAAGACCTGCAGCTGAAATATGAAGGTGGTTTTTAACCTTTGTTTGCTCTCTCGAACAAAAGCTTTTTTTTTTTTTTTTCATTTGCGGTACACAGAAACATGCCTGGAGTTAAACCACACACATATTTCCCACTGGATCTATATGTGCTCTGGTGGAGTACGTTTGGGTGGTTTATTGATGCCCGGGCGGAGAATGAGCTCCAGTCTTGTCAACAATATACTGTTGATCCCTGTTCTTTGTAAATAGATCACTGAACTAGCTTCATTTCATTGTTGGTGACTCAACAAAAACCTGTTTTTTTTTCCAGTTCTTTGAGACTGGCTTAAAAGGTAATATGGAGCTGTCGTTAAAGCAACAAGTACTTCAGTCCAAACCTGCAAAAGTTCAGTTCATTCACGGTAAGCAGGATGAAGACATCTCTCCTTGAGTCAGATAATAAAGGCACTAATCTCTATAAACACATGATACGTTTTGTGTGTCACAAGTGCTCTGGTTTACATTTGTAGTCCGAGTAGTATTGACCAATCGCGTTCAAGCAGGCTTTCTTTGAATACTGGTAAACAGCCTGTGTGGAGAGCGAAAGAGAAGGAACCCATCGGCTAATGTCTTTGCGATTATTTAGCTTTTCATTGGTTTAAAAATGAGCTTGTAAAATGGCTGCTTGTGAAACAATCCGGTCATACACAGGTTCTGAGATCGCAAATACACCAGTTACAAAAATGATGATACAACTCATAATATACATCTTCTGAAATACCATAAAAATCTGTACATTTTTTAAAATTCATAATATTTACTTAAGTAGGTTGTGGTGCACAAAAATTTACTTAATTTACTATGAGCAAAATAAATATATTCAACCCAAACTTTGATTATGAGACCAGGGATTTGTCACTAAATACTAAAATGTGCAAATGTATATAACTCTTATATAACTTTTGTTACCTTTATTTAAAATAAATATATAAATCAAGATGAACAAATCCAAAAATGTAACGGTTCAAAGGACCAATTTAACTGACGACGAATAAACAAGTTCATTCTAGCCTGCTAACGTAACGTTAGCTTGCAGACTAGCGCCTGACTCTTGTGCAGTAAAGCATCACAACAAACAGTCCAGAGGCATGCAAAAGAAGCAGCATTGCGTTTACCGAACATACTGGAAAAATTTACACAGCGGAGTTAACAGTTGGACTTGAGTCCTGACCGTCTTGACATCGCAGTGAAAAGCAGGTTTTGTGGCGGCTGAATGGAACGAAACGCTCTCTGTGAGTCAGACTACATCGTGTCGTCTGCTACGGTGTCGCGGGCAGCAGACGATGCCGTGCAGGCCTTGGTAAATTCCCGGGGGCTGCCGAGCATGCGAACTGCTTTTCCTCACACAGCGAGCCTATATATCACGGAATGACTTCATCACATACATGAGGTCTGTGATGTATTGGGTTGTCGGGCGGCAGGAAAACAGGGCTGTCAGGTGACAAATAAATGTCAGAGATGAAAGACGCACAACTGGGCTCCTTATGGAGGAAACCTTTTTTTTTTTTTAAGTAACATGCATTTAAGTCTAAAATGTAGTCTTAAAACTAATTTCTTATGATTCTAAGTGGACTAGCATACTGCAGCTACAATATATAGAGTGAAGTAACAGCTCTTATTAAGATTTGTCCTTAAGTCTGTAGTATGTTCAAGTTTATTCTTTTAATTAGCCAAATTATGGCAAAGTTCGACATTTTGGGGAATGTGTTTATTCTTGTTGGGGCAACATAAATCTATCATTAGCACGCATTTAGCATAGCATTTGGCATAGCATTTAGCATAGCATTTAGCATAGCGTCGCTGGAAGCGGAGTGAACAGCTAGCCTGGCTTTGTTGAAAGATGCCTATCAGAACCTCTAAAGCTCAGAAACACATGGCACCTAATGAAAGCATAACTTGTAAATTCACACTTTAGTTTGGGAATAAACAAACGAGATACAACATGTTAGTGAGCTCTGAGGTGCTGATTGGCAGGTTTTGTTTCCTTTGGGATAAAGCTGGGGGGGGGGGGGAATCGATCATGTATAAATTGACATTCATATTTTCTAGAATCCTTAAATCTAAACTTCCAAAAATCAATTAAAATGTTATTTTTTAACAAAAGAACAGAGATACAGATGGACAGTAAAAGCCACAGCACATATTTCTGTTCGAAAAATATGCATATAAACGGATTTTGTGGTTTGTTATGAATGCTTTGCACAGTGTGCTGCCGAAACGGGGGAACATTTAATCAATTTGGTTTCTCAACACTATATTGTACAAGGAACACAGTGAAGCGGTTCGTTCCCTCTGCTCCCTCGCTTTGAAAAAAACTGCATTGTATTTTAATTAGGGCTGTACTAAATATATATATTTTTACATTCTGAGGTTCTACTGAGGTTTTCGGAGGAAGCTTTGCATGTCTGTAGTCATATTTTGTGTTCATCACCCTAAAAACAATAAATCCTCGAAAAAATTATCTGAATAAACACCAACAAATATGGATCTTTCGATAGATAAAAACTACTGTGATGATAACGTCTATCTATAGCCCTAGCCCTATTTTTAGGCCTCTGCTCGAAAATTGCATACCCATATTCAAGAGAGTCCCCAGCTCTAACTACAAGGTCTATTTTAACCATTTTGATGCCAGAATACAGGTAACACTTGTGACATGTGTTCAATTGTGTAAATATTGTGTATATGTTACTGGTTAATAACTGATACACTTATGGCACAGCTCAAATTGAAAAAGTTTCAGGTTCGCCTGAAAAAAAGCACCTGTGTTGAACTTTTTCTTTTTAAATAATGCCTAATGAACCCTAAAATCAGTCCACAGTCATAGCACAACAGGTTTGTGGTCTGTCTAAGCTAATTTTACTTAGCAGGCCAGCATAAAATGAGGTCTGAGTACAGAATTTCAAGCAAAATTCAGATTTTCGGAATCAGATTTTGCGCTGCTCTATTCTAATTGTATATACTATATAACTACATATTAACTATATATTCACTTGCTTTATCACTAAGAGTGTTCAATACATCGTAATAAAGCAGATTGCAATAATTTTCAGTCATGTTCAGTTATTTCCAGATGTCATATGTCTCATCCTTGAAAAAAATCTGTTGTGACGCAGTGTCTATGTGGATTTTTAAGGCCTGTGATTGGTGGATTTATTCATATGACACGTTGTTAGGTCGGTAATAGTCCATTGAAAGCTGTCAGGGGTGTTATTTGGAACGTTGAGGGCGATTAGTCAGTAAAAATCTTGATAAAGTGGGCACGACCCCCATGCGAAAAATAATTTTGTGATGAAAGATGAATTTCGGGTGCATAGCTGGCGGATTTTTTGGACAAAAATCCTGATATTGTGAAAAATCTTCTAGTGTATTGAATTATTTTGTGTATAACTGTGTATAATTGCGTAAAATGGCTTGCATGATGATTTTGCACGGACTATTTTTTTTTCCCGATATTTTACATGTCTGCACCAATTTTCATATTTCTTGATGAAAAGTCCATCGGAACCTCGGAACCCGTACCAGAACCCCAAATGGGGCTCGCTTGGGCTACAGAGAATGAATTTTAAATTGTGAATCGAGAATCAATTTTGAATCAAATCCTAACCCCAAAATTCAAAATCAAATACAGAATCGTAAGATACTAAAAGATTCACACCCCCTACTTTGGACAGCGCCAGGATAGTTGTTTGTGTGAAGCTAAGCTAACAACTGCTTTATAGTCAGTGTAAAGACATGAGAGTGGGGACGATCTTGTCATCTAGTTCTCAGCAAGAAAGCCAAAAATGACTTTTTCCTTTCAGCCTTAAGTGCTATCTGATGTTGTTCAAGCATTCATAAGGTTAGGGGAACAATTTTCAGCAAAACAACAGCTGCAATCAGGTTTAATGTCAGTCCTTTACTATTACACAGCATGGGCTTCTTTCTGGAGTTTGCATCTTTTTTTCACCAGAAACACAAGGGACACATAACACACAACTCTGCTATGCAAGATGTAGATCATATAACACTTTCTCCACCCGGATTATTGCCACATAAACCAGAATGTCTGACATTTTGAGCATTTGAGTGACGGACACAACTAACTGCAAAAACCTGGTTTCTTGCCATTATTGCCTCCATTGTTCTTTTTCATACACTCTCTGAAATGCATGAATGCAGCTGTTCATCACTGACTCGCTGACTCCGATCCTTACAAAGAACACAACAGCTTTGTGGCAATTTAACCCTAATTCTACCGCTGGGTCCAGCCTTTGACAGTATTTAGCCTGACCCAGATTCTGTAATAAGTAAGGAATCCTACTAAAGCACAGCTCTGGTCTTAAACACTCCCAACCGTGGACCGAACTGGCAGAGAATCAGTCTTCAGCAAGTCTGCAGTCCACCCTGTCCTCTCCTGTATGTGTCCCACAACGTCTCATTTTACCCAGCCATGTTGTGTAAGTATGGGAGGTGAAGTGAGCTCATCCATTGATTGCAGATGTGCTGTGAGTGTTTTCCGCCGTTTTCCCAAGATTGTGTTCTTATGATTTGCAGCTGTTCAGATACACCAAGTATGTTTTTTAGGCTTGCCAGTGTTGTGGCTTTAAGGAATGGCAATGTTGGTTGGTCCACCACATCCAGAATGAAATATCACAACTATTGCATGGATTGCTGTGGAATTTGGAACATACATTCATGCTCCCCAGTGGAATCCTACTGACTTTGGGACTGCTTACTTTCCCTTTAGCAATGCCATGAGGTTGACATTTTAGTTTTTTAGTTAAATGTCTCCACAACTATTGGATGGATTGCAAAAGAATTTGGAACGAGCATGCATGGTCCCCAGAGGATGAATCCTCGATACTTGTTAATCCCCTGTTCTTTTGGTCTGGCGCCACCAGCAGGTCAAAGTTTTCACATATCCTGTGAGATATATCAACATCTATGTGACGGATTGGCACACCATTTCGTGCGGTTATTCATGGTTCCCAGATGATCCGTCCCACTGACTTTGGTCACTTCTAGCACCACCACAATGTTAACATTTTTGGTTTTGAAGTGAAGCATCCTCACAGCTATTGGATAGATCGCCATGAAGTTTGTTTCAGACATTCATGCTCCTCACAGGGTGAATAGCATGGCTCTAAACTCGTACTGTTGTTTATTATAAACCTCTCAGACAAATAGACTGACACAGACATGACACACACATACAGCGGTGGCATTTATGTGAGAGAAATGTGACAAGAAGCCACTCCTAATCACATGGAAAGGTTGAGCTCCATTGTAGCATTTGGCAGCTCAGTCCCAAAAGACTAAAATTGTCTGAAGGAAAGAGAATTAGAGAATCTTGTCTTCATATTCTTTTGTTTACACCTGCCTTCCAGTCCATTAATCTGACAAGTGACAAATCATGTGCTTTGAAATGGAGCTGGAAGGCGTCGAACGTTACAGGATGCCATTCCTCATTGGACATTTTTCTTAATTTCAAACAAATAAGTGTATCAAACCTAAGCTCATGATTGCTTAGTTGAGTTTGATTCATGAAGGGCGAACTATCATGAGACCATTTTAAAGTGTCACTCAGGATTTGCGGCGTTTTGATAAATAGTTTTAATATTAAGCCGAATAGCTTTACCCACTCTCCAGTGCAAAACAGAATAAATATCTCCATCTGTCTGCAGTAACAGACTTAGAGGGAGATGGAAACTATTCATCACCATCTTTGTAGGAGCGAAGAAGCTTTTCCATCTTGATTAAGAAATAGGATCGCTTGGATGAACCGTGATGGCAAAAGCAACAACTCGATTGAGCGGGAAGGGGGGGGGGGGTGATCATCTATCACCCGCTTATTGCTTTTTGCGTGCGATCGACCGCCTGAAGTCGAGGCCCAGGTGGGAGTGAGTTGTTGTGTTTCGCGCGGCAGCTCAATAAAGAAGCAGGCGTCATCCACGCAGCATATTCTCACGCGCTCTTGAAGTTCCCCGAATGTGAACGCAAGCTTCCCCCAAGTAGTGTGTGTGTGTGTGTGAGAGCAGCCGCTAACATCAAACCCCCACACAGAGTTTTCCATTTTCCTACAGGACCAGCTGGGGCGGACGCAGACTGGGAGCGTGTGGATCAATAGTCTAAACTGGTGGTGCATTGTTGTTGTTGTCCCCCTCCCAATCCTCCTGCCTCAGACAATCAGTCATGCACAGTTGTAAAATAGAGACGGGCTGAAAGCGAAACAATGGGCTTTTTTTCTTCTTCTATTTTTTTCCAGACTAAGCTTGTTGCTGGAAGTCTTGAGAAAAGAGGCTGAAGAGAAGAACGTGTTCCCTGTGGCTCTGAGCCGCGCAGACGGCTTGAGCCTAATGACGAGCCTTTGGTTCATTATGAATGAACTGGTGCATCATGGGAACAAAACAAAACAAAAAGTGGCCTCATCTAAAATGGTGACACAACTTGGCAAAGTAACAGTGTAGAGGCTTTGTGTACAAGAGTCAGAGAACGCTTCAACTACAGGTTACGAAACAAAAACAAGGACATGTTTATTTGGGAATTGATAAAAAAATCATTTTGTTTTCAAAATGTCTATCATTCAGCCTGGAACATTAGATAGTGTGTCATTATTGTGAATTAGTGAAGACATTGTACTAATAAGTAACAAGTAATACGTTTCACATGGGCTCACTGCTGCCCTCCATGGGGGACTGTGTTGGGAGGAGACTGTGGGAACGACAGGAAAAGAGCTTTTCATGCTTCTCGGTGGAATGTTTCTGTGGTGAACGGCACAGCGGCTGCCAGATCACCAGAGCAGTTCCTGACTCATGTTTCATTGGATTGAGTCTGCTAGGGAGCTCGCTAGCGCTCGATCTTTCTGGGTATTTTGGCAGCGATTGAGCTTTGACTAGAAAGCTCAGAGCTGTTTTGACATTTAAGCTTGACATCAACTACTTCAATTTCCACACAACTGATTTTTTTATATCCCGGTGAACAGCGTTCCCTCGTCTTTCTCCAATATCCTCTCCTCTCCGGTCTGGTCTGCCATATGTCTGATCCTCACCCTGGACTACATCCAGACCGCTGACCTCCTGCTTCACCTCCTCTGCTTGCCATCTGCTTCCCCGGCTCGGCCTTTTTGGTCGGGAGCCAAACTCAACACATGTTTGAGCATGTTGTCAGGAGAGAGTCTTCATCGCCTGCTTGAGCTCTAAATGTATCTCCTCATAGCAGTAATATCAGTCAACATCATGTAGGCTACGGTGGGCTGGAGCCAACGATCCACTGGAGACACACGAACAATCATTTTTGTGCTCTTCTGCCATAACATGCAATTTAACCAGCAGGACATTTTCACATCTAAAGCCCAATCCATATTGATTTCAGTATAATTTACCGCTACATTTTATTTGAAAAGCTATTAACATGAGTTCCATTTTGATAAAATAGAAATGATATGTCTGTATTTCTTGCATTTCTTTTGTCAAACACCAATTTATTAAAAGTCTTCCCATCTGCTTACCAAGTGACCCAATGACACTGACGTAAAGCGACTCGACACAAAACGTAGTTTTTGAAATTTATTCCACCACTTTGGTCCACAATTTTGGAGAGATTGCCATGAAATTTTGTTCAGGCATTCATGGTTCCCAGAGGATCAATTCTTCCTCCCAACGGACATTCGTTGTCCCTTCGGGATAACTTTTTTTAAAAGTTTACTTCAGACACCATCAATGGGTCATTCTGTCAATTTGACTGTGTTTACCCCGACACATTTCCGACACCGGTAGAAGGTTTTGATAACATTTTACTATGAAAGAATGCAAACACGATTAATTCAGGTATATATTCCATTGCACAGCAGTTTTGTCTGTTTCATTAGCTAGACAAATATGTACTTTATGATTGAGCCAGCGAAGCCATTTACACTCCCTCTTCTCTTCTCTCCATCTTTCTCAGGAGCCTCTCCTCCGGGCTTTGACCTGTCCAGCGGCTTTGCACCCCCCCCCCCCCCCACACACACACACACTTGGGTCACAGGTATTCCAGCCGTTCTCATTGAAGCATCAACGCCTCTGAGTGTGTTTGTTTATCAATTTGTTAATTTACAGTATCTCCATGAACCCCCTAAAGATTAGTGTGTTTACTTCACCAATAACAAAAAAGCACCCAGGACTCCCACCTGCCCAACTTGGCAAACCCCCCCCCCCCTCACAAAACCCCTACTGCGCCCCGATGCTAAACACTGAGCCACAGACTCTTATCAGTTGTCAGCTGAAGCCCCGCTGGGCATTTGTTTCTGCTGCGCTGTAACTCAATTTGCCTCCCGAATCTTAATTTCACTCGCGGACGTCGCTTTGTTCTGATGAGCTGCGAGCGTCTTGAGAGCTCTTTTTGTTGGTAAAAAAAAAAATGACACGTTTGCGTTGTCGCGGGAGGAAAAGTTTTGCCTCGAGTCCCACGAAAAACGGCCTCATTCTCAAGCTGTGAGCGGAAACGATTAAGGGAATCACGCTTTTATGAGATTAGGGAAACATGGGAGTGTTGTGGTGTATAAATAACACAGACGAAAGCTTGAGCTGACGCCAAACGTCATCTTAGCACACGTTTAAGCACGTTTCCAAGATGGTTCACACTTAATGATCGTCCTCTTAATCAAACTTGTCTTATCCGTTTGCCACCTCTGCTGTCTCAGGCTATTAAATCACAATTACACTCCTGCAGCGGCTGTTTGTTAATGGCCTGTAATGTATTTGATTGCCTTAGCTCAGCAGAGAGCCTCTCAAAGTGTTTTTCGCATGAGGGAGGGGACTTTGCAGTCCAATACTTTGATCGTACAACAGGGGTCTGAACTGTGGGTGACTGGTGTCCCAGAGGGGAGGAAGAGGGGAGGAAGAGGGGAGGAGAAGTCCTCCGGGATCCCGGAGCAGCAGGGTGGAGATGCGCCATCATTAGCATAACTGTTTGCGAAGCCGATCGGCCTCCCGCCAAGGTCAGATATGGACCAATCGGGTGTCAGCCTCCGAATGATTTGGTTTAGTTTCCATGGTAACACAGTTCTTTTTATGTGCATACGTGACGAGAGATTGGAAACTGTCAGCTCTTTTGAATATTAATTCCACATAGGATGCTTTTGTTTTGCTCAATTTACATTATTTTAAGCTTTTGTCAGTACGTTGAGTAGATGTTTATAGTTATGTATTAACATCGTAGCCTCTCGTTGTTTCTAGTTCCCATGTATTGTGTGTGTATCTGAGCTGCTGCTTGCCCTAACAAGGGTAACATAAAGTTGTACTGGTAAACATCAGCATGTTAGCATAGCTTTTAGCACCTAAACACAGCCTTGCAGAGCTGCTGACATGGCTATATGTGTGTTCTTGTTGGAAAGCCCTGCACTAACAGCTCCTGGATCATTGTCTCAAAGTATATGCTTTTAAATGCACGACGTGACAACATGTTGAAGCCTTCGAGCAGATTTGACTGTTTCAGTAACGTCCCTTAGAGGAGCTGTTAATACTGAATTCGTATCCTCACACAACGGCTCGCATGATATCTTATGGAAAAGATACTCCTCAGTTTTCGTGCGTTTTCCTACAAAAGTCAAGCAACACTTGTCAATTTCCACTTGTAACAAATAAACTTACGTCTTCACAGGAAAGAACTTCGTTCGGTTCGAAAAGATTGTGAAATACTTAGTTAAGTTAAGGCAACACAACTACTAAGTCAGTTTTAAGAAAAGATGGTGGGTTGGGTTAAAATATCTGCAGAAACCACTGGAATCAAACTGTGTGTGGAGATTAGATGTGAGTCCGTGGGTTGCTCAGACTTGGCTTATCAGCTGTGTGCAGCAAACTTGAGTCCTCGCGTATCAGTCATCTCAGAGCAAAGCCAAAGATTGAGGATGGATCACAGATGGAAGAAGCTGCAGCAACACTATTATTAGAATCCTTATTAGAAACATTCACATGCATGCAACCGGAGAGCAGCTTGCCTTGCCGAGCTGAGAGCAACCCAGAGTGCAATCTTTGCTCCTCGCAGTTTTTTTTCGACTGTGCTCGTTCGAATCGAAGTGGAATAAGAAAACTGCCCTTTGTGTATTTTAGGAGGTACCGCGGCGTCGGCTCAGAAAAGAGTAGGCTTGCCACCGACAAAAATAATTCAAGGCTTTCCTTTTAACGTCGGCACACAAAGGAGTGCAGCAGCTTCGGCAATTCTTTGGAGGCGAAAAAGTGAATTTGTGAGTAAGATGACATTTGTTCGCCAACATAAGGCACACAGCTTTACTGTTATGTAATCATGACGGATTGTGTGGGCTGAACATGCAATAAAATCGTCTTCATTTTGTCGTTGCGTACAGTAGAGAACGCAGGAATAGGATGGGTTTGACTGCACTCTATGATTTGTAGTAATTAACACATTTGACATTAACGTGAATAAAGAGGTGCTAGGGGTGTATATCCATAATGCAGATATATTTGAAAATCAAGTTATTCTCTGCATGGTGAGTGTAAAAAAAAAGCATCTTCGTTGAGTGAAAACGTGCCTGAGTACCTCCTAACACTGGAGTCCTGTTCAGCTGCCACAATCCTCCCCGAGGTGCTCGACAGCCAAAAGCAATTAAACCTCAGCGAGGTTGGATGACTCCAAGTCCCAGCGAGGTGGGGGCCCAAAAACTGAAACTCAATTAAACAAGGGGAACACTGTAACTCTGCTGTCGTTGTGCATATTTCAAGGCGAACTCTCGGGATTTCCCCGCCATCTGGAAAAATTAAGAAATAACCGAAGGAAAAAAATCCCGAAGGCCTTTCAGAACGTCCTCCATCATCGAATCAGACAAAAACACCTGAGAGATCATGCGCTCATTTCCAAAAAAAAAAAAAAAGGCACAACAGTTCTGGAGAGTTTGTTGTAATTAAATGTAAGTGATGGATATGGACAATGATGGGAAATGGTCTCCACCCAGAGGAAGCAACAAAGGAAACCTCAAAAATGAAATATACTGTAAAACATTCCCTCCATCCAAAAAGTGTCCCTCAGAGGGCTGATCCAGCTGAAAAAAACCATCCCCCAGACCACAAAGAAGAAATGTTGGTGTTTCATACGCAATTGCTGACTTGACGTCACATTTCTGGGTAGTGAAACTCCAGAGATTCAAAGCTTCTGGCTGCCAGATGTGTGAGATTGTTTTGAATGGCAAGAATCTTCCAAGAAAAAAAGAAAAAATACACAAATTTCCGAACGTTGAATGAAGTCTACAGGAAGTGAGAGCTCTCCATTCTGAGAAAGCTGGACCAACGTTAGACCTCGATTGCTCCTCAGGTGTGCGCTGGTACTCCATTGGTTAAGATGAGCATGCCAAGTGCAGTTCAGCGAAGTCACATTGTTGGATTTCTGGCGACGAAACTCATTACATTTCAAGCACTTATCTCTTGCTTCCATTTGCAGCTGCCAGTATGTGAAATTGCCTTGCGCTGCTTTAATGTCAGACATTCAAAAAGGTCCCTTTAGAGATCCCTTAATGGTCCCATTAAACGAAAAACGTTTTTTTTGTGTTGTATCTGGGTGAACGGTGTCATTCGCTGAAAGCATCTTGTGGTTTTTGTGTCCCAGCCTTTTCTTTTGAAGGATCAAAGATTCCCCAAGCTGACAAACACGAGCCGTAAGAGTTCAAGAGTGTGGTTTCTTTTTTTCAATGACAAAAAACAGAAGCAAACGTGTACGGCACAGATGAAAGTTTGTTGGTCTGCGAATGTTAGCATATCCGGCTAACTAGCGAGTAACCTAGCATTACTTCCAAAGCCAAGTAGCATTGAATTGATTCAATGACTTGTTTTTATTTGCTTCAAACACAAGGACAAACTCATGTTTGTGTCATACTTTAATTTGTTCTTTGTGTGAATCAGCATGAAAGGAGTTTTGATTTGACTCGATAGAGATGTCAAGGCTTTTATTTTGAAGCTGTCAATAATGTGTATTCACAATAAAACGTACGAGCAGTGAACTTAAAGTGACTCACTTAATTTTGTTGAGTTCTTTAGATCGTTTTTTTTTGTTTTTGCTTAATTTATTCCTTTTTTTAAGTTGAAACACAAAAGGCTCAAAAGCACACAGAGATTTCCACCTGGTTCAAGATGAGTCGGATGATGACAACATCGATATTGATGATTACTTAAACGGCTGCAACATTAATCAACAACTACATTAATAAAAAGGCAACAAGGACGACACTAAAAAACTTTTTCCAGGCAATTTGCCAAGGACAATTTTTCTCGCGACTGCCAGTAATGTGTGCTGTGTGCATAAATATTCCTCTGAGGAACCTCTCTCTCTCTCGCACAATCAAAACACACCAAAAAGAAGTAGCTCAGCATTATTAATAATGGATCAAAGGAGAACATGTTACCCCGGCAGTCATCCATGTTGGCTTTGCATTGATCCATGTAAAGCATTTGATGAACCTTGTGGATTGGATTAAAAGGAAACCATCTTGCATTTAGCTTTGGTCCATTGAGTCCATCCTGGAAATTGTATCGTGACATGTGTGACATGTTCTCCAATGCATCCAATTAAAAAAAGATATAAAGCACAAAAAGCTAAAGGATTGGTTTTGACTCTTGGATTTTATTTAGCTATCCAATTAAAAGTTCAACTTTTTCCTGATAGAAAGGAAGCCTGAGAGCTTTTGACAAGTTGTGAAATACCATACGAGACTCTGCTGAAAAAAAAAAGAGACTTCTGAGAGAAGAATGTGACCAAGGTCCAGCTTGCATTCAAAATCTCACATCCAGCAGTCCAAAAGAATATTTTTTGCTTTACCTGAAAGCATTACTGAGTGTGACAAAAAACAGGTCAACCCTTTCAGCGCTTTTGTGAAAATCTTATTAGACCTTTTACAAATATATATGCCCTTTACTTCACATGTGGGGAAGACGTTTTCCTTAACTTACCAGAAACGCCTCAACTAAAAACATTCGTAGTGTACGTTGGGTAAACTCGAATACCGTTAATATGCACATGACTGTTCTTGCCATTGAAAACCAAAGCAACGCTGAGCTGTTGTCTTAATGGATACTATCTTAAATATTGTATGACGGTTCAGTCCCCCACACACACACACACACACACAGAGGAATCGATACAGCTACTTCCTCCAACATCTCCTGTCTCAGATGGCAGCAGTTTGACCACATCCTGCCTATAGACTCGCTCTATCTTTTGCTAAAGCATGTGATCGACAAACTGGATGTATAACTTTAATAAGACCCCTTGTCGCAGACAGAGGATGTGTTTCTCTTTGACCTTCTGCTCACTCGGCGAACTGAGCTCATCTCCTCTCAGATCCTTAACTGCTGGAGGTTTCGCAGGAAGTGTCCCCCCCCCCCCTCCCACACACACACACCAACCCTCCCATCCTCCTCCTCCGCTCTCCTCTTTCCTCTTCTCTCCTTTCGTCTTTCCTTCCTCTCAGCTGGGACTGAAACTGGCGGAGTTCAAAAGGGAAGCGGAGACTGAGCGGAGAGGGCTGGTCCCTCTGAGCATCCTGGTAGGCCGACTTCCCTCCAAATGCATTTGATTCCTTGCGTGAATACTCCCGAGAAGATCAATTTTAAGCACCTTTCAGTTTGCTGAAACAACGACAGAGGTGCTTTACATTGGCTTTAATGAAATATGTCCTCCTTTAATTACTTTCCTGTTATTTCTATGTCTTTTAATTACGGAATACCAGATATTGTCAATATAATTCTTTCCATTGTATTTATTTTTTACCCATTAACTCAAAATAAATGTAGCATTTTCTGTTGTCTCAGATATGTTGATTACCATGAGAGATCTCATTTAAAACAATTCAGTTGTATTGAGTCAGGTGTTGGATTTTATCCCGAAGAAGGACGTTTGCTGAAGAATCCATCTTCAGAAGTCCCAACAAATAATTGCATCTTTACCCTTTTAGTGCACTGGGCACAACAGCAGCTTGTCCTATAGATGCTGCAATAAGCAATTTTCAAGGTAGGTCAAGTTAGATGGGATAATCAAATTTGATGCTGCAATACTTCAAAGATATTTGCTATGGCTCGGTTTTCTCGTGTCGAAACCGTCACAAACTGACATCGAGCACGCAACATGCATTGAAGTGAGCAATTTGCTGGGTTGAATTGAAAGCATGCTGTGGTTTGTGATTAAAGTTAAGAGGCAACTGAGTTTATCCGTCAAGCAGAGTGACTGATTGATTCATTTTATGTTCATTTGTCCGTCACGTTTAACATAAGAAGTGGACCAAAATGTACTTAAATATTTCGGAAAGAAACTGGCATGATTCCTTGCTGACCGCACTAACCGAAAGATGAGAGAGAAGTTATTCACAAACATACACAACATACAGATGAAAGGATGAGCTGCCCGTGTGTGGATTTCCATTTCTGACGTTTGATTAAAACTGTGTGTTTTCCGTCTTGCAGTAAGTTTAAGCCTTTGTGTCTCAGCTCTGTGCTCTGTTCTTTCTTGTTCTGTTGCCCTTTCATGTTGCCCTTTAAATGTGTGCAGTGTCGAAGGATTATGAAATTAGATTGGATATTGATTAGACTCTTAATTGCATTTCTTTCTCAAAGACCATTGCCTGTGATGACTAGTGTTAAGTCTAGAAGAGTATATTCGGTTACTACACACTGAAAAAGTAACTAGAAAAACATACTAACTGCTAAACTGCAAAAATATAAATTAAAGATAACTACGTTGTCAGGAATTCGCTGACAGAATATACCAAGGATTGATAATAGATAATCCATTTTTAAAGAGGCCGATGTCCATACACTGACATATTTGAAAATAGGAAAACGGATCGTGAGACTTTGGAGAAGTTAGAAGTTGCTGAGACTCATGAGATACTCAACTTTGATTCAGTTTTCAAGGGTACGTTTGAAACTGCCAAACAAAAACTTGGAGATGAAGTGAGGCTGAAGTGATGGCTGCCAAAGAAAAGAGGAAAACAGAAGAACTGGCACGCTGTCCGTCCTCTATCCCTCGACATGTATTGTCTTCACATTTCTCCGTACAAACCCATGTGGGAGTGAGGACGTAAACATCAAGAGACTCCAGCATCTCTCTATAGATTAGTCTCTTTAATAGTGCCTCAGAAAAATGACTAATTAAAAAACGCTGCAGGTGCCTCTTCCATCGCTTCTGACAAAAACACAATTAGTCGCTGGTTGCAGAGAACAAACTAAAAAGCTTCTTAATTGCTTTTAGGGATCCTTCTGTGCAACATAGAATATCGATTAACACCAAACTCCTACATTGCAGCAAGTGGCACATTTGCAAATAATATTCCATAATACCGTCGTTTCTCAATGCCGAATTACTGCTTTGGAAGGATTTTAAGGTGGTCGGGTCGGGTTCACTACGAGGTGAAAGGGAGCATTTCATTGAGAACTGCTGGGGGTGTTTTGAGTGTTACAACGACAGCTTCGCATTGCATAACGTGTAAATTCTCCCTCCCCTTGCGTACTGCTGCTGGGTTGGTAGGAAGGTTTCTTGTCAGCCGCGCTGCTTTGATCTCGCTCCAGGTTTGACACGTTAGTTATTATTTCCTGTGTGTTTTGCACAGGCTTCCTACACACTGTTAAGGCGAGGGGCGGTGGGGGAGGCAGCTCTCTGTGTAGATGTGAAAGCCAGAGGATGGCAGTGGGAGTCTATCCAGAGGCTTAGCGAGCAGCTACTAAACCAGTCAAGACGCTGCTTTCAACCTACTCTCTATAGAGCGGCGACGAGCCAAACCTGCTGACATGTTGGAAAAGTGGGATAACAGGCTTGTGAGGATTTGGGAAATTATGAAACAAAATTTTTGTTCCCATGAAAACCAACCATGTAAGTCCATCTCTCAATAGTTCTTGACCTCCCTGGTCTGCAGTCCAGTATCTCGGGGAAATTCACTCTCGATTTTGCCTGTTTGTAAACCTTAACCATGGTTTTACCCTCACTTTAACCTAACTAGAATGCACCGATACAACCTTTTCAGTCCCGATACTGATACCGATACCAGGGCTTTGGGTTTCAGCCGATACAGAGTACCAATCCGATACCAGAGCCGGGTTTTTAGCAAACTTCGCTCAAACTGGAGAAAAGAGTGCCTTTGTTTGGGACTATTTTCAGTCGAGAAGGAGAAAAAGGTAATTTTCTCCATTTGTGTGACGCTTAATTAGGTGGTGATCAATCTACTATTGTGCATACATACAGTCATAACATGACTGTCACAGTGACCTGCTCTATTTTTCGAAGATTATCCAAGGACTTGAAAATCGCCAGGAAGAAAACAGGGTAAAAATTGACCTTTTAGATCATGGAGCTATTTTCCAGCGTTGACTTTGAGCCCAAATCCAGACCCCGAATAACCCAATAATGCCTTCTCTTTCAGGGTTTTCCTTTCCTTGTGAGGACATTTGCTCCACATACACAAACATCCACTGGCGCGTAGTGGAGGATCCTTATTGACAACGTTTATGTGTTTTTAACTACGCTGCAAACACAGATCTGTTTTTCTTTTCCTCTTTTGAAGTTGTGGAGGTTGTAAATGCATACTTAACTAAACAAAGCTAAAATAGGAGTTTTCAGACCTTCTATGAACTGGAAACCGAGTAGTTTGCTGTATGTTATGCTTAGTAACCGTGGACGTCTAGAAATAGTCATAACGTGTATTTGTGAAACCATCATGAGCAGCTTGACTAATTTAAACCTGAAATCCTGAACACGACTGACTCACCGATGCCGGCGTGGAGCAAAAAATGTGACAGCGAGTTGTTGTGACTTCACTTGTGCAAGCTTGAGACGATTTTTCTCCGCGCTGGTGGGGACCCAGATATGTCATGTCTGGGATGTGTGTCGCAGGAAGACTTATCTTTTCAAATTCCGAAGCTGCACACTTTTTACTCCAGTGGCTGAGCGGTTGTTGTTTTTTTCCCTCCGCCATAGATCTTCCTGTCAGATTGTGTAAAACATGACGTCCTCCTCTCCTCGCACGCAGACACACAGTTCCACGCGCACACTTTGCCCTTTGGTTATCGTGGGCAATGTCACTGGAAGGACCTGAAATGTCTCTTTTTTCCAAACAAAGGCTGTTTACAACCATCTACTGTACTTTTGTACATTTATATATTAAAAGGTAGGTATCAGGAATATTTCATTATCGTCAATTAACTCTATATTTACATCTTTAATTTGGACGTTAACAATTTTATTCTCTTTGCAGAGTATAAACCACACACATAAAATGAACCAAGAAATCCAAAGAAAAGAAAAGCTTGAAGTCCTACCTTATCTGTCTATGGGTCTCTCAAACACGCTTCAGGCCACCAACCATGTCGGAATTCTCCTGAAGTGCAAAGGAGAAGTTTTTCTTTCATTTAATATATTGATCCGTACTTTTTTGTTGCTAGATGAAGTATATTTCTCATCTACCACAGGCTGGTTTTGGGATTAACTATATAGAATATGACATGTTTTATCCATTATGTATGATATCTATGGAGAGATGTGCCGCTTTAGTGGCAGAGACTGGCGAAGAAAAGACGGACAGGCAAAAACAAAGCACCAGACTAATTCATTGCGGCCGAGGGAAAAGAAACGACTGTAAGTTGTACTTTGTCTGTATTGTTATCCACAATAAGTGAATGTACAAGTTCCAGTGTGTCTCCGAACAGTTGGAAGTCCAGCCGCAGCCCTTTCATGATGAAACACACCAGACTGCCGCTTCAGGCTCTTTGTGGTTTTCTTTTTGTTTCGTATGTTTTGTTTTGTAGTTCCAGGCAGTAAAACAGCGGAGCCCTTCTGTTCCAAGCAGAGGATTAATAAAAGCTGCATATCTCTGAAGAGGCGCCAGTGTGGCTCGCTTTCTGGCAGAAAAACCAAACCGGATTAAGCAAGAGACGAGGGTTTGCCCGGCTCTGTGTGTCGACTGCACCTCCATGACTCCTCAGGGAAACACACACAGGAAGATGCAACAGCTTGAGCCACGCCGATTGGCTGAGTCACAGAGAGAACAGGTGCCGTGTGGGAGTTGAACATCATACAGTTTTGGTGCTATTCACCTCCAGTGTTTTGGCATCTGGAGTTCTTCATGAGGACTGTCAATGTGTAGGTTAGGATAGAATTGTATACGCGTCCTGCTGAGCATCTTTTTTGCACATAAATAAAAGGTACCCAGGCTTTCATTGCTCCGACGGGTCTCGAAGGAATGAAGAGTCACAAAGTACTGAGGAGATCCACACAGAAAGGACAAACTGTGGCTGCAAGTCGGTGTGAGGCCCTTGCAGTAATGAATTTGTCCCAGTTTAGTGTGTTTATACACAGCACATACAAGGAGGAACACATTCTACACACACTTGTCTTCACCTGCTTATATATAAACCAAGAAAAAAGTCTTCACAGCATTCATAGTTTAGATATTGTTTGAGCTAATATTTCACAGTGGACCTTCATTCTCGTAACTTTGTTCGTGAGCACAAAACGTCTGAAACGCTGAGAGAGATGAGCGTGTCCGACTTCCAGCAACACAAGTGTGCTGCAAAAAACCGAATCCCCTCTGTGTGCTTGGATGAATGCTGAAACTCCCCCTCTAAACACTGGCAGCGTTTTCATTTTTGTTAATAACTTCTTAGACAGGGTGGGATATTATTTCCACTCAATACCGAAAGAAAATTCAGGACACGCAGCTGCACAGTTAGTTTATTTGATGTTTTAATTCCCAAGTGAGAGACAAAACTGCAATTAACAAAACAGAAACCATACTGCCACTTCACTGCACATCCTCTGGCTACAAATGATTACGAAGCTTCAGACGAAATTCTGTTTCAGGGCATCCAAGTGACAGCTGTGGAAGTACAAACCGGTAATTTGTTTTTTTGTCATTACTCACATATTTGAACATGAACGATTTGAACAGTTAGCACTAAACATGTCCCAGTTCATTACAAAGTAATTTAAGTTAATTTTACGCTTTTCTTTTTTTATCTCCCAGCGTCTGATTCTCTGTGTCTGACAGCGCGGCAGACTGTTAACGCCGCAGTTAGATCAGTTCACATTTGAATTTATTTAATCTTGTGATAAATGCGGAGCCCAACTGTGACGAGGATGAAGATAAAGACTGTAATTTAATCACCGCCACGCACTGCAATCACAAGACACAAGACTTAGTAGCACCTCATAAAGTTGATGCGGCTAATGTGTTAGCAAACAGTTGCCTACAACCGACCACATGCGGCAGGCACGGAGCAATATTAGCATTCATTTGGGGTCGTGTTTATAGCCACCCGACGAGTAGACATACATTTTAACTGTTTCAACCAGCTAGTAGCAAACCAAAACAATTACCACACTGCTTCCAGTCTTATGCTAAGCTAGGCTAATTGTCTCCCGGTTCTAGCTTCAACTTAGCATAGAAGCATGAGAGCTTGTCATCTTCTCATGTAACCCTCGCGTGTTTACCAAGATGTCAAACTATTTTGTCAAGAGTTTTATCGCTTCAAAAAAAAGAAAGAATTAAACATCTTCTGAGTAACACTCCTATGTAACGCCACGTGCAGCGTCACTAAAACCGGCCAGTATTTTATGACCAGCGATCATCTCGTGACCCATAGAAACAGCGACTGGACGGCTGCGGAGGTGCCAGATGTGGGCAGCTGCTCTGATCAGGTGGTCAGAGGCAGAATAGTGACAGGCCGCCGTGGGGAACGATGCTGTCGCTGCCGCTGCCACATCCCGTGACACTCAGTGGACGCTGCAAAGCAGAGATGTCTTTGAAATATACTACATGTACACTACAGTAATATTCCATCATTGGGGATCTCAAATTGAATCAAATCACAGCCTGATTTGAAGAGAAATGGTGCACAAAAGAGCAGAACATCTTTCAAATGATGTTATATCGAAGCTCCGCCTTTAGGAAAACCTCTAATGTCCCATTAACTCCAAATCAAGTTTCAGTTGAAAAAAATATAGATTGAGTTGCTGAGAAGATCTTTCCACTGATGTGGCTTTTAATCAATAAGATGAATGTGTTTGATTATGGACAAAGTGGTAATGAATAATCAGCTTTGACACAATATTGATGCACTTTTACACGCATGTACGGGTACAAACCGCAGCAGCTGTCACTCAAACCGAATTCACGTGACGCTTTCAAATGACAGCATCCCTCTCCTTCAGTTTCCGAGTCAGAGAATAAGAAAATGGTCACGTGGTGTTTTCGGCATAGATTGCTTTCTGGTTTCCCACTGATTTAAGAAAACATGAGTGGTGTTTTCCTTTCTCTCGGCTTCCTTTTGTTCTCTGCAGCTTTGAGGGGGGGGGGGGAAACAAAGTGTTGCAGGGAGCCACAGATGAAATGAGCGGTGGCAAGTTTCCCCCTGGGAAGCTGCAAATGATATCTCACTGAGCCAACGTTCTGCAGACTCTGTAGAATGTTGATAAGGCCGCTTATTGCTTTTAAATGCATTTGTTTCATCGGTTCAGAGTGGATGCGGTGCGTGCGCCACAAGAATGCAATATAATCCTCTTTTTTTTCGCCAAATGTGAAGGGATATTAGGTTTAATGCTTCCAAATTGGATCTGCATTTTCGAAGCTTGATACGAGATTAAGTTTATGCAAAAATCCATCTTTTTCTTTTATTGAACGGTGACGTCACACAAGAAACAACCCGCGACCTGCTCTGTGAATGACTTCATCATCTTGTACAGGACGAGTGACACAGAGGCCTCGTGGTGTCAGTGCAGCACTGCTGAACAGCGCCGGTATCAGGGCCCCGTGTTCAGATCGCAACCGTTTAGTGCCACGCTGACACACGAGCCGCTGACACATGAAATATGGATGCTTCATTAGACGGTAATGACCGTCACTGCTCATATCACTGCAGCGGTTAGGCGTGTGTGTGTGTGTGTGTGTTTTAATAGGACGCTGCACTCTGATCGCTGTCACCATGTCATCAAGGCTTTGTAGTCTAACGTTGGTGCCTGCGTAAAGCTCTTTGGCGCGCAACAATGTGAGGATGAGGTCATAATGAAGTGCATCCAACGACGTTAATGTGGTCGGACTGAGAAAACTCATTTCGTGAGCTGCTCTTGCTGTAAACAAAGCTGTGATCATGTACATCTGAGGTGTCTGAAAACAGGAGAAAACATAACATTATAATCGTTGATTTTGCTGCAAAAATGTCTTTGAATGCTGGTTTTGTTTTGATGATGGACACGCTGTGAGACTTTGCTAACACTTTTAACGTGTCTCATAGTATTCCTGATCATTTCTTAGAAATGAACTGATAACTGCAAATGCTTTGGAAGATTCCTGAAGAGGGCTGCAGACTTTGGTACTAATTATAGGGAAAATGGAGAGTGTTCAGCTAATACACTTTCAATTAACTAACTCAAATTAATTGCTTGCATAACCTAGATAGCTCTTCGTCAGGGCTCAGTAGGTCAGCTGAACAGGCAGAAATATAATTCCCTGGTTCTTACGAACTTAACGCAGTTGATACTTTCTATCCTGTCTCAGAGTGCTGTCTCTATTTTCCTTTAGATTAGTGAATGCGAAGATGCAAATTTGCTTTTCCACCCGAAGCGAATGTTTATTCCGCCATACCACTCACACAGAATGGAAATGAACGGGTGGCTAATGTTAATTTCAGTGTGTGAACATGCCTTCAAGATGTTAAGGTGACATTCATTCTGTTTTTGCATGTAGAAAACATTTATAACCTTATTTTTGATTTTAAGGTTTTGTGCATAAATATTACATTTGCGTGGACATAATCCATCAAAAAATATAAAATATTCAACGTGGTGATCATTTCTTCTGAATAAAAAGCCTTCTGTATCCAGCTGAGGAAGAATGACCTCCACATGAGGCAGGTGCAGGGGGATAAAACCAAATGTGCCAAATGACTTTGGGTGCACGGATGTGTTTCACCTTCATTAATCAGTGTGATTCTATTTTAAAGCTCAGGTGGTGGAGCATGACACCGGTCCACAGTTCAGAGTGCAAACACCAAGGAAACGGTGAGGTGCTTCAAATACTACAAATGTAAAATCAGCTCCTTTTTGTCGCCGACACCGGGACCGGAGAAACCAGTGGATTGTCCCGCAGTCATATCAACAACTTCACATTCGTAGCGTTGCATAATGTTTCTGAGAGGAGAAAAACAAAAATCAGCTGTTTGCCGCAGCTTCGGCTGACTTTGAACCAGATCAAAGATCCTTCGACCTCCATCACGCTCATGCATCGGGACTTTCCCCCCCTCCAACAGCACAAACACGAGAACCTATGGTATGCTCACAAACAAGGTCAAAGGTCAAGTCCCTTTTTCCTCAAATGTTCTTCATAAAAGCTCAAACCGCCGCCGTCCGTGTCGAGGTGTTCCTCTGCTAAGTGGGGCAGTGTTTCATCTCAGCGCAGCAGATTGTTTTAATGACGCAAAATGTGATGCGTTCTGCGTGTTAGCTCATTTTAGTAGCATAGGTGCTTTGCATGCAACAGTATGCGACTCCTCCCGCGGTCGTTGCTTCATTTTCAAAGAATGTTTTGTATTAAAAGCCGCTTTACAATAATGATACAAACTCAGCATCATTATGTTGTTTACTCTTTGTACCATTTGTTGCAGTTTGACTGGAAAAGGAATGAAATGCAGTTTGGTTCATCTTTAACAGGGAAAATCTCGACTCAAGATGAGAAAAATCTTCAAAATAATATTTAAAAAAAGAATTGCTCTGCATTAGAGAGATAAAAAAAATCTGATGTTGAAATCGTGACTGAGAGAATAGATTATCCGTCGTCCTCGTCTAACATGAGGTCACGCGCCGTCGAGGCATCAATCAGCTGTGATGGAGGACTTGCCGTCCCCTTGAGAGAAAATAAAAAATAAAAAAGGGAGGAAAAAAGAAAAGGAAGAGCTCAGCGGGACGAAGGTGATTACTATCTTGTGCAAGGTCCCGAAAATGCCACTGGGTAATTGAGTAAAGCTCGACTGTTAGCTGCAAATCTGAAGAAAAAGGGCGCTTCACCTCCATCTGTTGGAGGGAAAATGAATCAGAGCCATTTCATATCAGAGCTGTTTTTTGTGTTGTGGGAAACAGAAGAAGCCCGAAATGACAAGGTCAGCAAAAACATGCGGCGACAGCAAGGGAGACAAAGACGGAAGTTTATCTGCCGGGGGAGGAATGGTGCGACCAGATGCTGCTGCTTCTCCCGCACAGCCCTTGTTGCTTTCGCGAGGCGACAAAGGAAAGCACTCTCACAACAACCAAAGTGCCACGCTGTCGCAGAGAGCGAGGAGGTGAATTCATGTTGTCTGCCCATTACCTGAAGGCACAGAACTGCTGATGCCGGGGCTTTTTGCTACATTGTAGGGGCCTCTCCGTCCCATCAGTGCCTTGTCACAACCAATCCAGCTGCTGCTTCTGATAGCTTTCTTTTTCATTTACCGCTCCCCTCTCTCTGCATCCCCAGCCTCTGTGTTTGTTTTGGAGAAGCCATCAGCTTTCAACAATGTCTCTCCGAGGTCCCACCTGTCCTTGACCCTCATCTTCTGCTGCCGATGTGTGCGTATGAATAAGCAATGGAGGGGTGACATTGTGCGCGCAGAGGTAGTGGGTCGAGTTTTTTAACCTTTGCAGAGCTGAGTGAATGAAAGAAACAACGACTGAATCCTGGTTGGTTCAGATGGAGTAGTGAGATACAGGAGTGGTGCATCGCTGTATTTGTATCCCTAGCTGGGCAACAGCATGCACCTGTACCTGCGAACACTCATTGTATCTGGATTACAGAGCGACCCTGAATATGAATGTGTGTTGCGTGTCCTTCACCGTGCTTTAAAACCCACGATGCTGCCGCTCAGTCCAGCCGAGAGGCTTTGTCATGTGTCAAAACCAATTTGTCTCCTTCATCCGGCTCCGCTGCCGCACCACGGAGGCGTGGGTGGGGGGGGGGCGGTGGGCTTGGTAGGGCCTACTGTCTGTCACTGGTAATCCACAAGATCGTCCTTTTCTTGCTTTTCTTTCTACTCTACTGTTGCTGGTAAAGTGGTTATGGCTGTGGTGGTTCTGCCTCCCAGAGATCACTTATTTCGAGTTTGTGGCTGGTTCCCTAATGCTACCCTGTTCCTCACCTGTTTACTCCAAACAAAACACATCACCTCCGATGAAAAAGCTTCCCATTGTTCAGTCATGGCCGTTAGCAAAACAGGCCTCGTTTAAGCTGCTCTGGTCAATATTTGTATCTTAACAATGGTGCTTTTTAGCATCTTCAGCACATTACTATGGTTTTACCGCCCACAGCTTTACTCCTTGGATTCACACATTATTCTCATTGTTGTGGTCTCCCGCAGCAGAGGGCAGCCGTCTTTAGCTAAAAGAAACTGTTAAAAAAATATCCTTGAGACGATGAAGGTTTCTTGTGGAGTTCAAGTATTTTGTATTGTCTCAAAAGGAATTATTTGAGTGTGTTCTGCTCCTGCTGCAGGAGATTTCTGTCCCAAAAGTCACAATTTGATCTCTGACCGTCGGTTTGTCCACTTAACCTCCACAACATCCGCAGCAGCGATGAGATTTTGATCGTCTGGCTGGATCCATCACGGCTCCTCTCGCTCAAAGTATTGATTTTTAACCTCTTCCTCTGGAGACACTGGCCAATTTGGACTCTGTTATGAGTTTGCACCACTGGTGAGGATGTGCCGGTGCCATGTCGAGGATAGATGCTGGGTTACATGTTGAGAGGGAGCTGTGGGAAGATTAAAGCAGGTAGGCCTATTGATCGGGCCGATAGACGACGGTAGGGTGGCCATTGATTGGGCAAACAGCCAATTTTTGACCTCTGAGTGCACTGGCTGAATCGATGGTCTTAATCCAGAGGGAGAACTAACGAATGAGAGGACTGGTCCCAAAATGTCCTCCAGTTTAGCAATATACGACCTCTTTCAATAGGAAATGTGTTATTATAAAAATACAATTAATTTCTTGATTTAATGTTTCTGTGGTTGAATCTATTCTGTTTAAATGTTTTAATTGATAACTTGTAGATGATCTTGACTGGGTAATTGTGTCGACACGCATGTCAAGATAATCAGATTCAAGTCCTGTCCTGTCTTCCTGTCACACAAATAACCTCAACGCATACATTTGTCTGTTCAGTCAAATTCATTCAGTGTACTCCAGGTCCAGATGGAATATGTTGACCTTTTGAAATGACTGGTCAATCAATACCATAATAGATACAGTTCATCTCTTTGCATATTCATAACGGGCCCAAAGAGTGGAGGAACAGGGCCTGCATGACATTCATATATTTTAGACGAATGTAGTCTTAACAATTAATGCACATAACATTTCATAAAATGGCTTTAGAGGCTAAAATGAGTATTGTGCGTTGGGCTTACCTTCGTAAACTTCCTTCCTTCTTTACGTGAAGCACGATGTTATAACAAAGTCAGAATCTGCTGATCAGAGATTTTATTTCCCTAGATTCCCTAAAATGACTCAAAACGTTTTGTCATTATGCATGTTTTAAACAGGGCTTTGTTTCCATTAAAATAAGAAGAAAACAATTATAGTCGTTTCATTTCTACCTGACAACAAAATGGAATTATAGAAAAGCCATTACACGAACCTGGATCGCCTAACGCACCATCCTGATTCCCCTCCACCTGTCACTGGCTTAACAGCTGCAGGGAATTTAACCGGCACGCAGGTTGCTGAAGGTAACACGAGCGGATCAGAGATACCCCGCCGAATTAGGTCAGCCCTCGTCGGATCGTCGCCCCCCGTCCGATTGAGCGAGGTCAGCGCTCTCACCTTGTCTGGCACGTGCACGTCCCTGCACCGTACGCCGAGCGAAGCCAGGAGACGAAAAGGCCGGCGATAGTGGAGCAATGTGGCCACGCTTCAACGCTTCGCTGCTGCTAACGCTGCCCGCAGACTGGAAAGCACGGAACCTAGTGAAGTGTGGCGGCGCTCCGGGTTTATGGAGTGTGAGTCATTAAAAAGAGGAAAGGACGTGTTCTGATATGTCGCGAGGCTTTTTATCTAATGATGCTGCAGAGCAAAGGCTAACCCCGGGAAGGGGTCCGCCTTTAAGGCCTGATTTCTTTGCTTTCACATTTTAGCTCATGTTGATTAATAAGAGCTGTGCAGGAAGAAATATATACAAATATAAATGTGCTTTTCCCACTGCACTTTGCGAGATGGTTGGTTCCAATTAGGAGAGGCTGAGAATGTCACTGGTTATCAGGAGGAAGTAAGGTGGCAGCTTGCTACGAGGCTGCAGATTTGTCTCATGATTATTGTTCCCCTTCAGTTTTAAGTTGGTTTTCACATGCTTAGCCATGTTAGTGATGTGGCTCTATATGGCAGTGTTGGTCGGTCGGTCCTCCGCTCGAATCCAGACTGAAATATCTCAACAACTATTGAATGGATTGCCACGAAATTTGGTCCAGACAATCATGGTGCCCAGAGGATGAATCCTTGTGACTTTTTTGATCCCTGGACTTTGCTTCCAGCAGGTTAAAGTTTTTAACCACATACTGTGAAATAATTCAACATCTGCTGGATGGATTTGCACTAAATTGGGTACAGACATTCATGGTTCCAAGATAATGTATTAGACATTCATGGTACCAAGAGGATGAACCCTTTTGACTTTTGTGAGCTCTTGACTTTGCTTCCAGCAGGTCAAAGTTTTACCTATCCTGTAAAATATTTCAACATCTGCTGGATGGATTTGCACTAAATTTGGTGCAGACATTCATGGTTCCCAGATGATGTAGTCTAGAACGTTGGGGAGTCCTCTAGCATCACCATGAGGTTGGCCTGTGTAATACGTTGGTTTATGATTATGCATAAACGTGATATTTATATTGGCCTGATTTGTACTTGGTGTTTCTTGTGTGATTAGTGCTTATTAGCAAGCGTTAGCATGCTAATGCAATAAACCAAGACGATTGTAAACATTATACCTGGTAAAAGAAAATTAATGAATCCATGGAAACGTGAGTTTAAATCCTTTTGTAAAGAAGTAAAATGATTCTTTTCACTAGCATTCTCTTAGACCTATTATTTGACCTGAAATGCAAACATGTGTTGAAGACTGTAAGGTCCCTGCAACTCTTGACCTTTGAGAGATTTATCTTAGCTCATGTGGTCACTCATTGTTTCGCAAAGGTGCTTTGCCCCTCGGCACGGCATCATGCTGCTCCGTGTAATCCGACCATGAAGAGTTAAATCAGCCCTGGGGTGCCTGATGTGTGATGAACTCATTTGGATCCCCTCCAGCTGTCAGCTACCATTATCCCAGCCTCCTGTATAATAGTGTTAGTCAGTTTCCTGGAGGCTAATTTACGCCTTTAATTGTTTTAGCGCTACCTGGTTGGCGGTGAGGGCAAATGTGTGTCAACGGATGCATTTCACACGGTCTTTCCTTCTAGCTGCATAACCTCTCTGAACAAAACAAGAAGAATTATTTATCAGAAATAACACCTATACACAATAACATCCTCCCTTCCTGCCTATATGTTGCATAGGCGCTCTATTGACTCACCGCATGTGGTCTATGTAGGTGGCTCACGGGCAGGATGGCGATCATCAGAGCGTGTGACAAAGCCAAAGAGACGGCTGACATGAACACATCAATACACATTAGGCCTCACACTGTGAAGTTGTTCAGCTTCTTGCTCTGATGTATATGCACCCTCTCGTGACATTATTGTCTTGAGGAAAATGGGATTTTTTTTCTTCTATAAGGAGCTCTTTCATCCTCCAACGGGTCGATAAACAGCAGCATTGTACTCTGAGATTAACTACAACCCGCCCCCTCTATCAAACTGCGTTAGAGTCACAGGGCCGTCGCCTTTTCGCACTGAGTTGCCTCCCTCCCAGATCTGACAGGGATTGTGATCTTCTGCTGTTTTGAATGGAAACTGAAAGCACAGGTTAGCAGGGCATTATGAGCCGTGGCATCTCCGAGCCCCATCCACACCCTCTGCGCACCATGCAGTCATCACAATGCCGTCTTGTGTCATTCAGCCTGAAGGTGGTGGATGGGGTTTCTCGCATGGGCCCGGGTTGGCTGTTGTACGACCACACTCAAACAATGCTCTATTCTCATTGCTGCGTTCCTCCGATTTCTCAAAACATATGAAAACATGAACCAGAACCATGTGCATGATTCGATGTCGCAGTTTTATCAAGTCGTTTGAGCCACCTTAAGAAAGAAAGTAACTTTGAGAGAAGATATAATATTAACGGAGAAGAATAAAGTCATGATATTTTTGAAGATACAGGCTCAGTATTTTTGGATTAAAGTCGCAATATTTTGAGAATGAAGTTGTAATATTTTGCGAATAACTTCCTAATATTTTTAAGAATGTAGCCATAAAGTTTGACATTTTACAACAAAAAGTCATAATATTTCCAGAGAATCTGATTTTCTTTCCCTAACTGTGGCCCTAATTTTCAGGAAAAGAAATATATCAACTTGTTGAAAAAGGGAACTCTAGTGTCTGTCGCTTGAAAAAAAAAGATTTTAGAAAATATCTGAAACATGTTAATTGAACAAACAGTATGACATGACGTTAATGTCTTAGCAATGCACCCAACTGACCCTTTCCAGTGCTATTCCAAATGAGTGCTTCAGAGGCTCAAATTGCAGTTGAGTATGAAGAAAATATGCCAAAACCGTCAAGATGTGGATAATCGCTTCATTACTATTCAAGCTGTTCTTCCTGCATTCAGAGAGCATATAATGCACACACAATATAACAGAAGCTGGTACTCACCCGCCCCTTTATAAACACATGGAGCCATGTTGTCTCTTTGCATTTTCTTTGTCAGACATGACAGAAGTTGGGTATTTTTACACACCTTCAGAGAGCTTTTCCCCGTCGACACCGCACACACTGCTGCCGTAATCCGAACAGACAGTGCTGTGAGACAGTGGCAAGGTTCTACGTGCCTTCAGAAATGTCACCCTTCCTCTCGTTGCCGGGAAATGATGAGCGCCGACACGCACTCACACACACACACACACACACACACACACACACACGCACACGAGATGATGTAGAAGTTTTAGTTACACATACATTTCTCGCGGGCTCAGCTGATCCGGAGGCAGTGGTAATCTCATTGGCTTGAGCTGAAATGTCAGTGGGCGGGACTTTCCAACTAAGAAGATGTTCGATTAAGGCCTGGTTAAAAGGCAAGAGACAAGAGACGGGGAAATAAGAAGTATTTTGCTTCAAACTGCAGACATACTGTACCGTCTGTTATAAATGATCCTGCTATTTCGCCTGGCTGACCCTCAAAGTTTCATCTTGCTGGAGTAGCTTCTGTGACCAAAGGCTCATGCTGACCTTCCAAGACCAGGGCTGCTGTTCCCGTTGCTGAATGAAAAATGATGTCATTGCAATCGTATTTTTCATGAACATATTTTAATGAAAGTTTGCTCTGAACTGTTTATGCTCACTCCGGCTCTACTTTTCTGCACACATATTGATCCCTGCCATCGGAACCACAACCATTCGAGGTCAATGTGTCACCTTAACCATTGAAAGTCAATGGCTAAACCTAATTGATCACATTTACAGAGTAATTTCTGAGACCGGCTGTGTCGTCCTTTAATGAAAGTCTGTCAAGTGCAGACATTCCAGATGCCAGTAGCATTTTGCAGGTATTAGTTCCGCTTGTGGTTGTTGTTTGAAGTCACACACACACACAAACACACACACAAATCATCGATCCATCCTGAGGTTTTTCAGAAGGAATCTGGTGGGAAAAGCAATTGAGGGAGGAGAGGCTTTGCTTCAGAGTGAAAGCGTGCAGCCGCTCTGAAAGTTTTTAATCTCTTACCAGGACAGTCAGACATACACGTGTAACCACATTTTCTATTTATAGCCGCTACTTCCATCTTCTCGGGCTGACGAGGGAAGAAACAGGGTTGGGAATATCATTTCAACCAGAGCCGTTGGAGCACTTTGCTCCGTAAGCTTGCATTCATGATATGTAAAGATATGTAAAATGGCTTAAATGATCAGGGTGCCACAAGCTGGAGTGGCCTTATATGCAAACTGCGTAGTAATTATCTTCCTCATAATTATTACTCGCCTGAATTTTAATGAACCCCTTGAATAAAGGAGCTGCTGCAGGTCTGACGTCCGTGTTAGTGACCAAAGTCAAAACTGAGCAAACAGCAATCAGGGATCTCAGGGATTCGCCAGCATATCAGGATCTGCCATCAACTACCGGCAGTCAGGCGAGCGTCAGTTGGGGCCAGTGGTGCAGCTACACCCTGGGGCCCGTTACACATCTACATAATTTCATGCGCACAGTGCAACAGCAGACACACACCCACCGCTACCTCATTAGTGACTGCAGCCCCCCTAGGCTCACAACCGGGAAAAGGCCCTAATTGCACAGTTCAGCAGCACTGACAGCGCTCAGGGCGGGTTTTTTTTTTTTTGGAACAGACTTCGACAAATGAGCATCAGGTGCGAGCACCTACAGTAATATTCTGTTATTCCCTGACCCCGCCTGTCACGGTTGTAACCGCCGAGTTGAGCTCATGCTAAGTCCCTGGAACTTTCTGGGAGCACCGAGGGAACAAGTCAAGATGTTGGACTGATTAGTCACTATGCGGAGCACAAGACCCGCTGAATAGTTTAAATGTTCTTGGAATAGCTCATTCGTAAGTAGGAATATAGAGAAGTGTGTTGTGTTGCAAAGCTGTGGTTACATTTATAAACCCATGTATGGTTTGCATTTGTGATGGCAATGCCGGCTCGACGGCCAGTCGGTGGACCACTTTGGTCCAGAAGTGTAGAGCATGAATGTAATATTACATACACAGCGTTTCACTAATCTGGTCGTATCATAGCGTATTCTGCAAACAAGCGTGATAGCCGCTATGCTAACATACCTTTTTTGAGCTTACCGGTACATGTATTGTGTTCCTATCCAGACGATAACGTATGTTTGTAGCCAACAGGAGGTTAACATCGCACTGGTTCCCTCGACAAGAACACAATGGGATACCTTCCAGCGGATTTGGGATTATTGCAGAAAATAAACTTTGTGGCGAACACAAGTTTATGAAACATGTGCGTTTTGTGCTGCAAGATTATCTCCGTCCACTTTTTGCGATTTTTCGAGTGTAAATGTCGTCGCCAAAAGTAAAAAAGCTAACGCTAGGCTATAAACGAACTGCACCATGGTCACCATGGTCATGATCGCGAGACTATAAAGGCGGACTAGTCGGCGTGATGACATTTTGTCGTCTTATTTAGCCACTCTTTAGCAACCGCCTTCAAATTTCACCAGTGGGATATTTACTGACTAATTTATGTCGAACAAAATGTTAAAATCGTTGAAGCTTGTGTTAACCACAGACCTTATTTCAGACGACTAACCAAAAACATGCCAACATGCTAGACATCAGCATGTTAGCATGCTGCCGGTAGCATTTGGAGCCTCACAAAGCTGCTAGCATGGCTCTTCTTGTTGAACCACCTTGCCAGTGTTTTGGTAATAATAATCAGCTGGCGTCTTATAATAAAACAGAAGTCATCTCTGCAGTGGTTTATTGCACTTGCCCGAGTCCGCTACTTTCTTGAGATATTATCATACTTGCACCTGGTGCTTATTTGTTGAAATGGATTCCAAAATGCTCTGAGCGTTGTCAGTAGTGCTGAACTCTTCAGTTATTTTCCGCGCGCACAAGCCTGGGGTTTACAGCCACTAATGAGGGAGCGCCGTTTTTGAGCCGTTATTCTGAATTCACATAATCATGCATGTTTCAGGAGGGGGGAGGGGGAGGGGGGGGGAGTGTTCATGCATTTTGCATCAGTGCCCACTTTGACCATGTTCACCAAGTTTGGTCAATCAGGGAAGAAAAATGGATATGGGGATTCATATTTAAAAGATTAACCCCATCAATGAAATCGGTTTATAGGGTAACAACCTATAAATTGCAGTCATTTTAAATATCCCACCCTGGAGAGGCGTAGATGTGGTCTTGATGGCGGTGATGCAGTGGCAGCAGAGATTTGATGAATAAGAAAAACACACAAAACACAACCCGGCGAGGTCATCGGATAATAATTGAGAGCTGGAGAACCGGAGAGATGAGGAAATGAATATGGTAATTGTCTTCCTGCTTGAACTTCAGCTAAAAGCTTCTTTATTTTCTGAAGTTCACATCGATGTCATCATAACAACGTAATACATTTGAAAGTGTGCATAAATACTTTGTCGCATGGGAGTGTCACAGGTATTGTCTTTGTCCTTCTCGTTCGTAAGTCCGTGTGAAAATCAGGGGCTGCTGGGAAATGTGGACACCAACTTGTCCAGACTATCATAAAGCAGTATGCTCATTGGAAAAAATGATAAAATATAAGTAATAAAATGGAGGAAAATCCTTCTGAATATGCTGTTTTTTGCCATTTACCAAGATTGAAGTGTTTCTCTTTATTCAGCTGAAAAAAGCACCGTGGTGTTAGCAGGCAGTTGGTGGCCAGATGGTGATGCTCCGCAGCAGCTGAGACCCTGTAGACGTGTGTCTGGCTGTTTAAATGATGAAAGATGTGACTGCTTAATAGAAAAGAGACTTCTTGGAACCATCACAGCTCAAAATGAAATTCTTGTTGCACATTAAAGAAATAGTTATGTGTTTTGGATCAATATGTTTATTTGCTTTGTTGAGAGTTAGATGAGAAGATTGACGCCACTCTCATGTCTGTACGCTAAATATGACGCTACGGCCGGGAGATGGTTAGCGTAGCTTAGCATAAAGACTGAAAACAGAAGGGAAACAGCTAGCCTGGCTCTGTCCAAAGGTAACAAAATCACCCAACCAGCACCTCTAAAGCTCACGAATAAACAAGTCATATCTTGTTTGTCTTGTGATTACGGGAGGATTTCAGGAAGTCACTGTTTCCAGCCAAGATGTCGATAGATTCTTTTTTTAATTGAATCAAACAAACAAGATAAAATGTATTGATTAGTGAGTTTTAGACTTTTTTTTACCTTCAGAAATAGCCAAACTAGCTACCCCCCATTTCCAGTATTTATGCTAAGCTAAGCTAACCACACAGCGAAAGATAAAGGCACCATCTGGAACCGAAAATGGTTCTTTAGAGTGATGCCATAGAAGAACCATATCTGGTATTCTCAGCAAGGAGCTTTAAAGATCTTTACACGTGAGCTCCGCGGTTCTAAATTGAAGTTGTGTGGAGGTGGTGGCAGGTGGGAAACATAACCAAAACCTGTAACTCTGCAATCCTGATAGGTTTGTCCTCCTCAAATGCTGAGAGGAGATGGGATATAGACCTTGTAATGGCTCTCACTACGTCAATAGTTAAGGCAGTAACTAGAGTGTTGACTATAGCTCAGAATGTGTGGAGGGTTTTTTTTGACAGTGGATGAAATGTTAATAGAAAAGTGCTGATTCCAGACAAGATCCGATGTGGCTTGACAGCGCGGCGATATGAGACCTGGAGTGACTCATGGCTCTGTCTCGAGGTCTCGAGGCTCCGCTGAACTGAGGAATTCCATTCGCGAAAACCAGCCACATGCTGTCCAGGAAAAAAAGGGTTTCATAGAAACAATTATACCGCACGATTACTTTAAACTGAGTAATGGTAAGTGCATGCTGGTAGATAGGCTGAAACATACTCTGTAAATTGTGTCTATTTGCACATTTTACATTTTCTTTTACTATTCTTTGATATTTTACTAACAAATCAATTCATTGTAACACAATTCCAGGTTAATCGACGATGGAAAACAGTTATAAGGTGCAGCATTAATGTCAGCCGAGCTGCATATTATCTCACCACAGAGCGAGAGTGTTGAATTTCCACAACTGGTCTTGATTCATTCGAAGCTTTTCACCTCCAAATAACAACACTGGGGAGGGAGCCTGTGGTGAAGATTTCATTTGGTAGCTGCTTTGGGATGCTGGCGTGTGTGTGTGTGTGTGTGTGTGTGTGTGTGTGTGTGTGTGTGTATCCCACAGGGGCTCCGTCTAGGGTGGATGCTGCATTGCTGTTACAAATGATCCTGTGGGAGACTCGCTGACAGCCGAGCCCTGTGCGGTTCCACATGCCTCCTCCTCATCGCACACACGCACACACACACACACGCACACACACACACACGGGGTAAACTCCCACTGCACATCCTGTCAGTTCAGAGAAAATGTCACTCTTGTCCGAGTCAGCTATAAAGAGACGTGTCCACGCCAACAAAATGCACTTTCGCTGTCCTTGCCCTTCATGACTTCTGACAGCAAATATTACTGTTCTTGCCGGGACAATTCCTCTTTTCTACTTTTTCTAAAAACTTTATTGATCAAGGGAGGGGATTTTTTTGCTGAGCATGTGTGCCGTTTCTTCTCAGTTTCCCACCTGGGAAAAACACAGCGCGAACGCACTCGGTCTTTGATTCTGGACATTATTGAGAGGTTAGTCAAGGTAAAGTTATTAGAGTTGTAGGGAACTTCAGTGGAAATGTGATTAAAGCACTTTCCCTTGCCCAGGATGTCATCATTTACACACTGAAGTTGTTTGCTTGACATCGCAGAGCACTCAGGTGTTGATATACTGTATATTGATATTCTATCAGCTGTGACGTCCTCAATGCAGCTGCGCTATCAGCTGCCACACCTGGTATTAATTACCTGCTGTTTTCTACCTGCTCCTTGTGATTTTTATAGAAAAACCGAAGGCTTGAAACAACCAATATGGCTTCTTTAGTCGGATAATACAATTATCGTCAAGCTGGACTATAAATATCAACAAAAGTATGTCTGAGTAACCCTTTTTTTTAATTTTTTTATCACAAATAACAATATGGGAGGCAAGCCAACAATGTTAGAGAGGAGCAGTGGTGCTGTTGTAATCAAATATTTGGTCGTGTAAACTTGCTGCCATCTTGTGGTGAAACATGGGAAAACACGGCCCTTTTAATATCTGATAGCACCGGTAAAAAGGACAAAACGTCCGTGGTATTATATAATAATTATCGTCTCAAAGTAGCACAAATCCACGCAGAGAATGGCGCACGTTGAATTCTCGTTAAATAACCCCATTGTCTCTTACGTCTCAATGGATGTTGATATAATTGTTATGCAAACTGCGCATGACTTGTTCGTCCCTCATCGCTTCCCGTCGTTGTTTTCGCGATCGGGAGAGAGCCCATAGTAGATTCGCGGACGTGCGATTTCACAGGTAAGAACAACATGTACTTTTCAAGATGTAATCCTGTTAACATATATATATATCTGTCGTTTTCTTAATCACGTTGTCTGCTGTTTTGTGCAATCGTCATATCACGTTAGGGAATATAAAATACTGCCTAAATAGGGAAAGTGTCAAAGTAAGCTGTAAGCTACCAGCTGATCTAATGTTAGTTATGTGTTAGCAAACAACTCGCTAACGCTAGTAGCTAGTTAGTTAGCTGTTTTGTTTGCTTTGAACTCGACACATTTTGAGACGATGTACATCCGTTACACATTAAACGTCTTTGTTACTTGTGACGCGAGTGTATGACAGACTTTGACGCTACCCCGTGAAAGATTGCATCATGTCAGCTAGCATGTGTGTTATAACTAACTCTGGTTAGCAAACTTCAGGTTTGCTAGCTAAAGCTTGTTTTTCAATTTTTTTAAAATACACACAGTCTGAGTTGTCCTCATTGTTGTTGTTTTGAATCCAACAGGTTCACGTGAGAAGGAGACGAACCACAATGTCCAGTAGTGTAAGTTACATAACACATTTAATTTAAAATACAGGCAATTTTCCAAGATGTTGCTTACCGTACAAATTACATGCAAAAGTGAATCAATTTGGATTTTTGTTGAATCACTCAAAAGCCGAATTTACCACATTTTAAGCGATTCTAATTGTAAACATGGCTCTGCATGTTTACCTAAAACACACCAGTGTGTGTATCTGAGAGAATCCTGTACTTTTCTTAAAATGCTTCCGGCTGTTAACGAATGCCTTTTGCTCCCATACAGGTGCTGTGTGGTCGAGGCAGGTTGGTTCTGTGTAAGACTGCCGGCCATCAAGCATTAGCTGCCCTGCGTCTCGGCAGAACCAGAACCTTCTCTGCTGCAAGCTCAGATGAGCCTTACGTGGCTGTATCACACACAGACTCAGGTGAGTCGTATAGTAAATTAATTAGTTACTGGTGAATGTGACCGTACTCTGATCTAGATCTGAATGGAGCTTATGACTTATATTTTAGTTTTTTAGTTTCTTTGTTCTTGTCTGTTGAATTGTGTTGAGAGACTAGTCAAACATGGCTGCAGACGATGTTCCAGGTACAGTTCTTCAGCAGCAAACTGAGGGTTTGTCAGAACAAAGGAAAATATAAAGACGCGTATCTTTGTCACGTCCCCTACAGGCCCCAGGACCGTGTGGCCTGACGAGAACATGGGACCATTCGGACCTCAAGACCAGCGCTTTCAGTTACCGGGTAACGCCGGGTTCGACTGCCACCTGGAGGGCATGGAGGACCAGAAGAAGACTCCGGTCCACAGGACGGTGCCGGACGTACTGACGGCCCCGAGCTGCACAGAGAGGCACCAGTTCATACTGGCCCAGTTTGTTAATGAGTTCCAAGTAAGTTGTTTTTTAATAGTTTTTGTTTTAACTTGCAGCTACCATGGATTTACCATTTATTTGTGATTTTGACAACCTGGGGGGGGGGGCTTAACATTCTCTTGTACCTAGTGTACATGTAATGGTTATTTAACAATACATTTTTAGCCATATAGCCGTAGAACATTGAGATAGATTCTTCACCTGCCAGGTATCTCATTATCAAGTGCAACACATGATATAAACAACTACTCAAAACCCTTTATTTGTGTGTGTGTGTTCATTAGGGAAACCTCGGTACCATAGACACGAGAGTCCATAAAGCTGAGCAGTACTTTAATCAGACAGAGACCGACTGCTCCATAAGTAACTGCCCTGAGCTGCTAAGGAAAGGTAAGGGGCCGTTATTCGGCATCGACACATCTTATACACTGACTCCTCATAACCTGAAGTAACAAAAGTCTTTGTGTGTGTGTGTGTGTGTGTGTGTCAGATCTTGAGCTCATGTTCCCCTTGGCGCCCACCACCTCCATCACAGTTGTGACGGTCACACAGAGTAACGGTCGGTGTGAGGAGGCAGCAGAGCAGGACAAAGACCAGCTGCTGCGCAAAGTGAGTCCTGTGATATTTCATCACTGAATAAGTTAAGAGATGTGACGTTGAAAAGGCGTACTGACGTGCGTTTTCCACTAACTGCAGTTCGTGAGCGGAGCGAAGGAAATGTGCTTCGCTCTGTGGACTGCAGGCTACTGGGCCGACTTCATCGACCCCACAACAGGAGCAGCTGTGAGTTGCTCTTGTTTGCAGTCGGGATTTCTTGCATTAACGGTGATTCGTCCTCCCTGTTCACATCGCCTCTTGTTCCCCCGACAGTTCTTTGCATCTCCGTCAAGTCAAGCCAAACTGCGGACGGAGGAGGAACTAAGAGATTTGGGCTTCCACATCGAAGTGTCGGGCTCCTGCACAGTCATTCGCCACATCCTGAGAGGAACGCCTCAGTTTGTGGGGACCGTTTTCACCAACGCACCCGCTCACAGTTCTGCCATCGCGAGACTACAAGGACTTTCAAATGTGTTCGCTGAGGAGGAATAGGCTTTTTTAAAATATATATATATATATATATTTCCCAGAGCGAAATCCAAGCGAGGGGTTTTTATTTATGGTTTGAAGGAGCTTGGATCTCGTTGGTGTTGGTACACGGTCGCGTCAGTGAAAGGTTGTGCAAAGTTTGTCGTACTGTAACAAGGACTTGACTGAGACTCTAAAGTAGACTTCGCTGCTGGTCAACCCGGCTAACCCTGCACTACATCAGAGAGGAACACAAACTCGGAGGCCTTTCAACATGTAACATCTGTTAGAAGAGTTAGTAGCCGATGTTGTCCCTTCAGATGACATCATCTGTGTTTTATGATAATAGAGCCATGGCTTTGAATAGAAACGCAGATGTCAGGTCAAAAACTTTTCAAACAAACGTGTACAGTGTTGTTTTGTTTCCTCTTATCTGTTGCACAGACTGTGTACTGTTTGATTTGAATCACGACAGTTGTGACCGTCAGAACTACTGAGCCAATAAAGTGACTTCTCGTCAGGCTGCAGTGACTGTTTCCTGTAGCGGTGAGTGTGTGCTCTTTCACAGAAGTGTTTCCCAAATTTATCAACCCATTCTAGTACACGGAGAACTGAGGTATCCAGATTAATATTTTAATTTTCATAATTAAGAGTTGCCCATACTTATACATGATAAAATATACAACAAAATAAAAAAAGCATGCAGTGGGGGAAGAAGTATTGAGATGTTTCACTTCAGTGAAACTCCTGCATTCAAACTGGTACATAAGTATCAAGTATACTTCCAAGTACTGAAAGGAAAAGTACTTATTATGCAGAATGGCCCATTTCAGATTAGCGGTTTTGACACATCTTGATCACCTGTGAGCCTTTGAAGCTAGACTGTGTGTGTGTGTGTGTGTGTGTGTGTGTGTGTGTGTGTGCGCAAACAAACAGTGGTGGTCTGTCTCCACCTAGTGGTTGATTATCTTTACTGCAGAGAGGCTGACTCCTTCAGCTTCAATTTGACAACAGTTGTGATCCAGAGAAAGGTAAAGACAACACAAGCATTGGTTCGTTTTATCTAACAGACTCGGTCTTCTTGTGGTCGTTTGATCAGATTGGGTTTCCACAGTGCTGTTTCAACGCTTGAATATAAAAAAACTACTGATTTCCCGAGCAATTTGATATTGACAACCTCAGAAAATGCACACTAACATGGCGACAATAATACTGTTACAACTTAGCATAAATATATTAACAAAAAAGCTTCAGCAAATTGTAAAAAGAGGAAGGGAAGGAAACCTAATTTGAAGGGAAGATTTTGCAGCAGTGACGGTTTATTTGGTCAAACCTCACGTTAATAAAACAGTTAATTGCATTTCTGTGAGTTTCGTGGTGGTTTGTGAAACATCGTTATGCAGTTCTAACATCGAATATCAGCTAGATAAAATGAACACGCGAAAAAAAAATACCACGAGATTCGGAAATGCATTTGTCATTGTGCTTCACCTTCAGCATATATTAAGTGTCCTTAAGTTGGGTCTGACACGCACGGAGATGCAGAGTTTTCCCTCTCAAACGTGTCCAGCTGTAAAGATGGCCATGATGATGATGAAGTAGCTCAGCGTCACAGGAGGGAACCCTCTGCTGGAGCTGGCCAGAGGAGAAGTCGAGGAGAAGACGGAGCTGCTGGCATTCCTCGGCACCAGCACGTTACAGATGTTCCCCTCGCAGCAGGACGAGCACATCTGCCGGATGAGACCGAGACGTTGAGGAGACGTCCTCCTGATGCCGTACAACACTCTTATCTCTTTTCCGCGACATGAGAATCAATCTCCACCTACCTGATGGCCGTTATCGGTGACACCAGCGCAGCCGGTGAACAGACAGTCCTTCAGGGCCACGCAGCGCTTGGTCACAGACACACTGTTGCCATGGTTATCCATCACGTGCAGCGTGCTACAGTATCTGGCATCTGGAAGACATGGCACACCTTCACTTCTGGACTATTTGTTTTACTACTGACAATAAGCAAATGTCTTTGTCGAAGTGAGTTTGCATTTAGCTCAGTGTAGCTGAAACAGACGAGGCGACGTACCTTTTGGACAGTAAACATCTGGCGCCCAGCGGTTACACTCGTAGTTATCTGCGGCTTCTTCACACGTGAAGCACTTGAAGCCACCAGGATGGGGCGTAGCTGTGGACGACAGACGCACACACACACACTTAAGTACTCTAAAGTTTGTGATGTCTGGTGGCACCAGCGCTAAAGGGACGAGTTTAAAGGCTTTGCTGCAGGAAGTCTCCGTGAGACTGAAGAGGACAAAGACCCAATCACTGCCGTTTGGACTCGAAGGACCTTACCAGTCCTCAGACAGCGCTACTCGACTGTGATGGCGGAGCCTCTCACGGAGAGTCCGCTGTTGTTGCTGCTGTATATTGTTTGCGCTTGAGCGTGGAATGTGGTGAAACTGTACCTTTGCCAAACCTAGGGGCAACCTCCGGGTCTGAAAGGTGAAGGCAAAGTGGAAGTGCCTTAAACCTGCATTCTTTCTAATGGCCAGCAGGTGGCGACTCCTTTAAAAATAAGTCTGCTTGTATAGAAGTCTATGAGTACATGACTCTACTTCTCACCTGTATTATTCCCTCAGTAAACATTGTAAACATGAGTTTATGGTCTTAAGCTCTAGTTACAAGTCTTATTCAATGCAGCGTGATGTTCATTTCGTAAATTATGGTCCATTTAGAGTCAAATAGACTATAAAGCGGGGTATGCTTTAGGGCGGGGCTACACAGTGATTGACAGGCCGCTACCCCGCCGTTGTTCAGAGCTCAGTTGTACAAAAAGACACTAAGCCGAGTCGGCTGTTCGTTCTTTTCCTACTTGAGGGATGCAGCAGGATGATGTCCGTCATGGAGAAGTCCCGTGACTGGACCGTTGTCAGCCAATCAGCAACGTTGGTCATTAGCAGCACCCAGGCCACTGTTGGCCAGGCCTCCATCTTTGGCCCAAAGTTCCTTCATGCACTTTGCTTTGGCACTTTGAAACTCTGTGGGAGAGAATCAGAAATAGGTGGTCTCAGATAAACCCTCAAGAGGAGCACCTTGATACATTGAATATATAAATATATTTTTTTAAAGAAATTTCGTAGCTGCAGTAAAAGCAGAACATGAAAACAAATGCCTGGAAGCTAACATCTAATAATAGTAGGAATTATATAATCTATAAAGGTGATCTGCTGTGTGTGCTGCTCACGCTGTGAGCTCGCTTCATTATTTAAACGTCAAAAGGAACCCCACCAGTCTGCAGACAAAGGACAGGAAGACATCTATTATACATATCAACACTTCTGACATAAACATGAGTTATGTTTCAATTACAAGGCCTCTTTTGCTCTGGGGATTTAAACATTGGTCCTTGCTTGCCAGATGCTTTTTTTCCAATGTCACACTAGAGAGCCAGTGTTTGGTTTGTCCGCTCTGGGCTACCGTAGAAATATGTTGGTGCAACATGCTGCACTCAGTAAAGAGGATATGTAGATAATAAACGGCTCATTCTAAGCTAATTCTTAGTTTACGTCGATAATACACAAAATAAAACATAGTTATAAATATTATATTCCATTTTTGCCGTGAAATCCCCTTCAATCCGGCACACTGTTCCTTTAAGAGGGGGCTTTAAAAAATATGTGAGATGATATCTGAGTGGCCTTGGTTTATAAAGATTTATAGCAGTATTTGTTTCTGTGCAACAAAAAAAAGTCTCTTCATAGAAATGTAATAAATATTCTATGGGCTTTGGTACAGAATATTTAGGTATTTGTATGGCTTGACTCCTTCGATTACATCCAAGAGGGACACTCTCTGACAAATGCTCTTCTTAAGATTCACTGAGACGTCAGTCAGTGAATTAGACACCAGATGACCTGGTTTTGCCCCTGATCTGAGATCAGTTGTGTTAGCTCAACGTTGAGTTCAGATGCCTCTTCGTCCATTTTGTGTTTTTTCATCCCCAGGCATTGTGCTGGCTGTGTGGTTGTAAATGTTTGTTTTCTTAGCATTATGCATGCCCCAATAACATTGATCCGTGTCTTCGCTGCAGACTGAATAACCATACTGTACTATGCTGTACACGGCACACTCTAAAGGCTCCCTCAGCCACATTGAACACTGTACGATAAAGACTTTTACACAATACATGAGAGGAAAATCAAATCAGCTGGACTATAATTACTGTAATGAAACTCGTTGTAATTAAATGATATGTTATTATGTGATACAATTCAGGGAAGTCTTTCAATCCACGGGTTTACATTGACTAAGCTCCTGCTCAGAGCCAGGGCGCTGTACTGTATAGCTCATAATGATATTCTGTAAGCTGAAAGGAAAACTCAAGATCAGCTCTGAGCTGTGTGAGAGATGCCAGGCCTTGCCCGGAGTAAAACCTGGAGTGCGGGGGGGGATTAGGCCTCCCTATTACAACTGGAGAGGGTTTATATCTCTCAGGGTTCAATCAGCACCGACCAGCTCCTTCGGGTCGCAGCGCCGAAAGAATCTGAAGGAGGGCAGGTTTTAAATCTTTCCGTCACCCCTGACAACAGGGGATAGAGTTTGCAGATTGTGTCAAAGTCGACGTTTGGAGCATTAGAGGCATTAGCATCCAAAACGTTGTTCTGTGCTGTGACTTTGGCTCGGTGGTGATGCAGCCACCTGCACTTTAGTGTCACATTTTGTTCTTTTATCCACAAAAGAAGAAGAACTCCGTTTAGACTCTGACTCGTGACCCTGCCTGTGACCTCTTCATACCAGAGGCAAGTCTGGTCTGTCTGCTGAGTCCGACGCTATGAATCAGTCCTCACAAGGCCAGAGGTTAAGCTGTGTTTTCTGTAAATATACTACTTAAAGTATTCATAAATATAGACCTGAATTAATAACATGGCGAGTCAATGGGAAAAAAACCCAGCAAATTATTCCCAAGAAAACACTGTTCAGGTAACAAACTATTAACACTTCACACCTTCTGTGCTACGCTGCGTTCAAGTGCTGTCAGAGAAAACTGATTCATGGCTGAAAGACACAAATGACCCAAAACCTTGTAAATATAACTGAGAAAGCCATCTCCATCGGAAATCACGCTGCGACCGGTGAGTTGGTCATGCATGTCAAAAGAATACAACATTTCAGTCCACCGTGGGTTGCCTTTGAGGTTCAGCCGATATCGACCAGACACATACGGCAGGAGCTTAACTTCTGTCATACTGCCGCTCATGTGCTCCGCTTCCACACTGAGGTCAGACATACATGACTGCACCGGAGAAATTCCAGCAATCGCTGCTGGATTCTGCTGTTTGACCCTTCACTGTTGACTGGAACACCGTAGTATTATTATGGTTAAAGTTAAATTAAAGATAAATGTTTGGTCCATGAAACATGAAGAACTTTGTAAAAAAGAAAATGTTACAGAGTCAAACGACGACCTCAGATGGTCAAAAAGTCCCCAAATAATATTTATTTAAGAATGATTATATGAGAAAAAAAGCATGAAAAGAATCTTCTCATGATCTTCTCAGATTATCAAAATAGTTGCGAATCAGTTTTTGTCTGAATCGCCTTATTGACTCATCGTCTCAGCTTTATACTATATTATTGGATTTCTATCAGTGATGGGTTACTGTGTAAGCAGTATTTTGATGTTGAAGTTGGTGGAGCTACTGTTAAGTATTTTATACTATTGGGTAGTTTATTCGATGACACTGGCTCATATAACAGCACTTGTTTTTATGCAAAAATCTGACTTTACACTAAATTTTGTGGAGTGAAATGTAGCTACAATATTTCCCTTTGAATTGTAGCGGCATACGCCTTAATTATAAAGTAGAGTCAAATGGAAATAACACAGTATTTTTGTCATACAGAGTCCTAATGGACAACCACCCTACTCACAATTAAAACAGCCTCAGTATTAAAACCGCTTCAGTACAAACACTAAACTGCATTTGAGGTGAATCACAATCCAAATCATAATCCTTAATTAACGCGCATAATTACACCGATGCGTGACAACTACACGCACGCATTAACACTGACCTGACCGGTCCATTTGACTTCATAACACTACTTACCCGCTGCATTTCCCCGGGAAGTCCGCAGCAGACTTGCAGCGCAGATGGAAATCAGAGAAACTACTGCGCTGCTCAGAGGAGCTCAGGCAGGAGGGTGCCGCGACGTCACTGTTACGTCACTCTTACGACTCCCATAAGCAACGCTACAGCTGGACCAGTAAACCTATTAAATGATTAGATCAGTAAGAAGTGATCCGACATTGTCATTATAATCCAGTGGTGTTTTTTACTTGAGCTCAATTTTGAGGTACTTATACTACTTCACTAGGATAAAGGCAAATATTACTCCACTACATTTATCTGACATGTTGTATGTTTACAGTTTTCACACAAAACGTATGATCACTGTTTATAATCGTATGTATTTTAAGATTAAACTATCTGACACATAACATTCTTAGAATTAGCTTCACCTCGATAGCAGCTATAGCACATGCTTGTTGTACATGAATGCATCAGTGTTAACTATCAACAAACATTGCACAGTAATATAACACTCACAATTAATGTTTAATGAACATAAACTTCATTAAGACGAAGATGTTTCAGATATGTAAAATGAATGCTTCAGGGTTGTGCTCAGGAGCAAAAGAGATCAAACTACAAATGTTCTCTGTACTATAATGAGCATGCATTATGTCTGTAGGCTAATTACAACAATACCCCCACAAACCTCTTGCTTATTAATATTCTCGAAGTCAAACACATGTGGACAGACTCATACGGGGACTCAGTGACAGGCAGGAGACAGGATCCCTAACAGGAGAGCAATGAGTTCCCCAAACAGAGGAATATGCACACAGATGTGCCATAATATCTGTACAGATGGCCAGTGCATCATGGGAATAGCTCCCAGTAGGCCCCTCCTAAGCTTGCACATTGCTCAAATGACAATTATGTGCTAATGTACTCTAATAATGTTAGCGCCACAGGTTATTTTATGTAGATCAAAACATTACTATATAAAGAACATTTATACATCTTACTAATGTTTAGTTGATTAATCAATGAGTCCATCCATAGAACATTAATCAGCAATAAATCAGCTACTTCTGGCACTCATTGTCAAAGCAAACTTTGCTTTTATTTATTTATTCATCTATTTATTTATTATCATTCATATTTATTTATTTGTCGATGTTTCAGGGCTCTCAAATGTGAGACTGAGTTGGCGTCCAAATCTTCCACGCCCCTTGAATGGATCCAAACATCAACTTGCGCGCGCATGCACCGCCATCTTTGAAATTCAGGAGGTGTGCACCATCAACACTGGCCCACGAGCCTTCTCCTCAAAGTTAGTTTAATTTAGATACCGTACCAAAACCTACTCTGTCCGAGAATGGCTAACCGAAATATGCAACAAGCGACTATGCAAAGCAGCAACTCTCCTCAACCGGAGAGGACCGACTCTCCGGCGCAGTCTCCGGTAAACAAAGACAGTCCTGCGGCTCCGCAGCAGCAGCAGCGTCAGTCACCCGCGGCCGAAGGAGCCGAAGAAGGAGAAGGAGTCGAAGAGGGACGGGCTGAAATGACTTTGGATATCACGAGTTTTCGGAAGCCCGGTGAGAAGACGTTCACCCAGCGCTCACGTCTGTACATCGGGAACCTCCCGCTGGACGTCCCGGAGGAGGAGTTCAAACACATCTTCGCTAAATACGGGAACATTAGCGAGGTGTTCATCAACAGAGACCGGGGGTTCGGCTTTGTTCGCTTGGTAAATTAACGTGTATTGGTTTTAAACTGTGCTGTGGGTTTAACCTAAGCTAACCTGTAACTTCACGTGTTTTATAACTGGACCGACATGTGGCTAAGAGGAGCTAGCTAGCTGCTATGTTAGCATTAGCACAAGGTGCAGGTTGACTTGACACCCATTCATATCTAACCGTGTCTTACATTTAACAACAACATACTGTTTTTGTGGAACCAGATGTTTCAAATATTGCATTTCATTAGACCACATTGTATCGAGTTAAGTATTCATATTTCATATTTTGAATTATTTGGACTTATGTGACACATTTTCTTTGGTATGTGAACATATAGAAAATACAGTGGTGCAAGGCCACATTTTCAACTGTGTAATGGGTATAAGTGAAGATAACATTTGTAATAGAATGTGTTCTGCTGCCCTTATGAATGCCACAACCTGCCTCACTGTGGTATCATCATCCTTGTCTTCCAGGAAACCCGCATGCTGGCAGAGATCGCTGTAGCCGAGCTGGATGGGACTGTTTTGAAAAATCGACCAATCCGGGTCAGTTTTGCTACACATACTGCCGCCCTGACGGTGCGCAACCTGTTACCTGCAGTAACAAATGAGCTGCTGGAAGAGGTATGCCGAACAAGAGCTTTAAAATCTCAGAAATACAACTGTACTTCCTGTGCCTGCTGCTCTGGAATCTGCTCATTGCTGCGCAGCGATATGCAATCTGAAAACCACCCTCTACCATCAGGCGTTTTCTCAGTTTGGCCCGGTGGAACGGGCCGTCGTCGTGACAGATGACCGCGGTCGCCCCACCGGGAGAGCCATCGTGGAGTTCGCAAACAAAATGGCTGCACGCAAAGCCCTGGAGTGCTGCACGGAGGGAGCGCTGCTGCTGACCACGTAAGGAGTGCAGGGTTGATGGTTTTTTGTTTGTCGCAAAATGAAGGGTTTTCTCTCTGAAGTTTAATTCACTGTCGTCCCCCTTTCTTCAGCACGCCTTGTCCGGCCATCGTGGAGCCGTCGGAGCACTTTGATGACCAGGATGGACAGCCTGAAAAATCACTGCAGAAGTCTGCAGCCTACTATAAGTAAGTAAAGTGTAAAATTATTTGTTGTCGACATCTTATAGTTAAGATGTGCTTGAGTTTGTTGTTGTTTTTTTGTATTGATCTTCTTTTTGTACCCCAGGGAACGAGAGCAGATGCCCCATTTTGCTCAGCCGGGCACATTTGAGTTTGAGTATTCGTCCCGCTGGAAAGCTCTTCATGAGATGGAGAAACAGCAAAGAGACCAAGTGGACAAGAACATCAAGGAGGCCAAAGAGAAACTGGAGGCGGAGCTGGAGGCGGCCAAACATGAACATCAGCTCATGTTAATGAGACAAGGTAAGGGCTGCTTTAGTGGACTTGGTATCGCAGGTTTGGAATATGTGTTTGTTGAGGTTGTAGCTGCCTGTGGTGATGGATGTAAAGAGAATGGTGTTCTTCCTCCCTTCTTCCAGATCTCATGAGGCGTCAGGAGGAGCTGAGGAGACTGGAGGAGCTCCGCAACCAGGAGCTGCAGAGACGGAAACAGATCGAGATGAGGTGCGTTGTCCTTTCTTGAGCAAAGGAATAGGACAGAAGGTTCAGTTTGACTTGATGGCGTTTTATTCGACTATTCTCTGGCTTCGCTCTCTCCGGCTGTAGGCATGAAGACGAGAGGAGGAGGAGAGAGGAGGAGATGATGAGACACAGAGAACAGGAGGACCTGAGACGCCACCCGGATGGCTTCAAACCAAACTACAACGTGAGTACAGCTGGAATACAAACAAGCAGTCAAACACACTTAAGCTCCAGTTACACACAGTCAAGAATTACAGCCACCAAGGAGTTAAAGTTCTGCAGGTGCATACGTATCCCGTCTCTATATTGAACATCAGCTTACTTGTTCTTACACTGATTTCTTTTAGTTCAGACATACAAATTAGAAGTACACGTGTAGTGTTTTAAGCATTTAATATACTAAATATCATAGTCTTTGTGTATCATAGTGTGAAATGGTTGTCAACAGCTTGTGCCGTGTACATACTTGACCTCCTAAGCAGTGTCGTCTGTAGTTCACTGCTCTGCATTCTCCGTTATTGGTCTTTGACGTGAGAGTAGTTTTATAGTTTCTCCAGCAGCTTTCAGTCTGCATCTATAAATCTATCCCATTCAGGCAAATCTTATTTGACCATGCGCTACGACAGGAAGGATCCCCCTAAAGTTAGAAAACACACTATGAAGTTTTAACCAGTTCTTGGTGAACAGAAAGCCTCTTTCTTCATTTTGGATGCTTTTGCTTTTCCTACATTTGAGCAGAAGCTCGACTGAATTGCGCTGCTGTGCAGGAACTTCTTATTTCCTCGTAGTTCTGTTGCAGCTTTCAGTGACTTGTGAAAATGTTGTCTCTATATAACCACTCTCCTGTATTGTGATAGTTGCGCTCGGGCTGCAATGGTACCACATCACTGTAATACTGTGGTTCATTGTGTCACAAATACCCACTCTCATTCAGTTCTACTGCTTATGTATTATCAATAAATGTATCATTAATTTAAATGATGAATCATGAGAGCAAACCTCACATTTGTGCGGGTCTTCATTAGGCCTCTTCCTCTCCTGGTCCTTCTCTCTGAACTGCCTGCTTATCCTTATGCGATGTAGCTGCACTTCTACAGAGGAGCTCTAGCTGTTTCCTGTAAGTTTGAGGGATTTCTATTCATCTTTATTTTCCCTTTATGAACAGACAGATACAGATAGTTTAGATCTCTTGCATTGCTAGCTTTACTCGTTGTATTTAAGCAGCAGGAGCTGGTTGGGTATATGAATACGAACAACCAGTCCACAGATATTCATAGCAGAGGGAAACATAATCGATGTAGCTTTGCATAAGTGGATGAGAGTAGAAAATATAGTTTTGCTCTGCGGTGATAAAAAGCCGTTGTGTAATCAAAAACCAAGTTGAATTCTAGGTAACTTTCAGCGTGCGTGTCTGTTGGTGTGATATGTTGTTGATTTCTATGTCATAACTTTTCTCTTCAGATCCGTTGCTCTGTTTAAAGGTCCTGTTGGAGGCTGCGATCTTTACATGCACGTCACACACTCTCATCTAGAACCACCCGTCCAGTTCGTACCGGCTCCTTCGCGGTCGCCGGCGGAACCCAAGTAGTCTCTCGTCAGTTCGGTGATTAGTATCAGCACACCGATGATTAGTCTCATCCGCGAACACACCGTTTAGGATGGAACACACGAGACCTTTCTTTTGTGTTTTGTACTTTTAACCCGGGGGTGTGTTGTGTCATACAGTCGGTGTGCATTGACATGTTTATAGAACACCGTCGCAAATTGGTACAAGTCACACACTTCACGTCCCTATCGGCAATAATGTGAACTCCACACTAGCTTCCTTTGCTGCTTTGTAAAACATAAACTTTGATTTAAAGGTGTTTTTTTAAACACGCATTTACTTACCGTAAGTTTTTTTTTTTTTTGGTTGGAAGGAAAATTGTCAGCGATGACTCCCAGAATATAAGTGCTGCTGCTGCCATTTAGTGCCAGCAGCAGCTGCAGCTCACACATCACTGTTGGATCTGACGGCGGACAGAGTTGAAGCTCAATGTCCTCGATTTTAGTGGCACAATGATAAAGGGCTTCGTCATACTTTGAGCATGTTACTACTACTAGTTATAATTGCAACATATTGACCATTTAACAGGTAAGTATATAAAGATTACAAATGTTGAGCATCACAGTATTTGCAGTAATTTAACGTATTGTTTTAAATCTCATAAAGTGCTGTATGTGTGGGACAGATTCTGCTGTGGCTGTATAGCAACGGGCTACCGATATGATCTTGATGTCTATGTTTTCACCGCTGCCTCGGTCTGTTTGTGTGCGTTACCGTGTGACTTTGGTGAATCCCAGCTCACCCTTTAAAACACCAACGTCGCACAGTAACACAACCAACAAACGCATCCGGTGTTCTGCGAGGTGACCTCCACCTGCATTTCACTGCTGAAATGTGTGAAACTGTATACATTGGTGATATTGACCCATTGTAGTGAGTTCATAACGTTCCGTATTATTTGGTCATTGATGTCCAGTTGGTTTCAGTGAGTTGGATCGAGCCGTGTCCCGATGTTCCATGTTAAAGCGGACTCGATCCAGCTCAGTGAAATCTGTTACTGTAGGAGTTTGTGTGTGAAACGGAGAGAGAGGATTGTGTATTATTAGTTTGTGTGTAAATGAAATGTATCCATAACTGTTTATTGTGAGAGGCTGTGTGAATGAATGTGTGTTTGGGCCCTGAAACACCAAGCCGACAGGCGTCACTCGCTCTAGTGTCCAGCACCGCTCACTGTAGGCCCATGCCAAACAACAGTTAAAATACTGTTCGTTTGTTCTCGAGTTTAAGATGTTATAATAGATCATCAGCTGGGGACAGGCAACGTTAACTCCGGTGTTATCGGTACTTTAATGTTTTGGTGTAATGTATCCTCACGCTGCAGCAGCTCCTCCGAGTTACTAGGAACTAACCTGTAGTTGAAGCAGAGTTTATAGATGAGGGCTCCCAAAGTCCCCTTGGTGGGTCAGGACCCTGTGTGAATGATTTTATCACATAACCTTTGATTTGGGTCTAGCAGCTGATATATATGCTTTATGACAACAATAGCCTGAAGCCCATTTTATGTGGCTTATTTTGTTAATGAATGCTTGCACACCTCCAGATCATTAGATGTGATCATGCGCCTCAACTTGATTGCATTGCGCTCGTGTGTGAGCAGTACATCTACAGACCAGCAGGAGGATGGAAGATGTCTCTGCCTTGGAAGCACTGAGCTGAACCTTAAGTTCCCTCTCATCAGTTCTGTGTAGAAATGATTACTTTGACAGTGTGAGTGTTGGACGACAGCCCATCCGCTAAAGATTTGTTCTTTAGTGGAGTTTTGTTCTGAAGGCTCTTCTTCACTTCTTCCAGAGAGAACAGGAAATGAGAGTGGGTGAGCTGGGCCCTCGTGGAGCCATTAATATGGGAGGTACGGGCATGATTGTGTAACGGCTGGTTGATACAACGACCGGATCAAGTGACGATGATGATGATGATGATGGCTGTCTTTATGTCATTTATTACTTTTACTGGTCTTGCATCCCAAGTGGCTCTGTTTCAACAACATTGTTTTAACGATTTTAAGTTTCACTTTGTATGTTTTGACTCCTTTTTTGGTGTGAAATGGAGTCACATGGGATGCAATGCAAAGGAGGAAAAACCCCATAATACACCACATGACAACATAATGTGTATACTAACAGAATATACAGCGTACTGAATGGGCTTGTTTTTGTTGGGGTGAGGTTTCATAGTGTTGACAAATCTTTAGTTCCTGAGCTCTCATCCTCGGTTCTATGCAGATTTGAAATGAAATGGTTTAAGCGTGACATTTATAAGCTGTTGTAGCCTTTTAGTCTGTTCTGAAAGGCTCCTAAAGGCCGCAGCACTTATTTAGCACTTTATAAAAAATACTTGTTTATGGCTGGAAATAATTGGAGACGAGCGTCTGTTTATTTCGATCATGAATGAAAAGTGACGTCGCTGTTGGTCTGCTGAGGATGAGGGGCCGGGGACTGAGGTTAAAGCCTGTAATGGGGGACAGATTGTTAGAGGTCCACGGTGGCTCTTCACCGTACAACGATTATAACCGAGGATTGCACATCATCTATATGAACAACTGCCGTGTTCCATTTTTATTTCATTTTTATTGTTTTACAAATTACAGTAGAATCCAGTTTTTGTGTCGGGGGTCAGCTATTTTAGTCTTGGATGTTCCGTCTTCTCCTGGTGTGTTTACAGTCACATCAAACTATCCTAAAAACGTTTGTGTCATGTTGTAATGTGCGTTTTAATGTCTGCTGCAATTTTCCGCCGCCTCAGTGGACATTTAAGCCTCCTGCTTAGTTTACGGTACATCATGCTTTATTTGCCACGTCTGTTTCCATTGCACCAAATGTTCTATCTCAGCCAAGCATGAAAAGGTTTTTGCAATATTTCAGCTTCCCATTATTTCCACTCGGGTGTTTTAATGCACAAATTGAAAATGCGCGTAAAAACGGGTGGATTGGAACGCGTTTAACTCTTACCTCGTAACATTTTATAACGTATAACTTTCAAAATATGATAACATCCAACAGTGTATAGCCCCTATAACATTAGCAGATTTGATATTATTAGTGTTGGTTATTATTTTGATGAAACTGCCGGCAGAGGTGCACTTGCAGCCATTCTGCTAACAATTTGCAGACACGTCTGTAGTTCTTTTCACAGTGGGAGATTGTCGGTAGTTTTAAATTTCTGACACGAGCATGTTTTCCCCCGTTCGGCTGGTGGCGTTGGCAGCACTTTAAGATGTTTTGCCTCACTTGTCCATGCTGTGTACGCTTCACATCAGCCATCATGTTGCAAACAGGAAGTAACCTCCGGTTCTGTGAGTGAAGCCGATACAGAAGTGTCTTAAACCTGCATTCTCTCTAGTGACCACCAGGGGGCGACTCCTCTGGTTGTATTAGAAGTCTATGAGAAAATGACTCTACTTCTCCCTTGATTTATTACCTCAGTAAACATGAGTTTATGGTCTCAATCTCTAGTTTCAAGTCTTCTTCAACACAGCATGATGTCCGTTTAGATAGTATGTGTAGATCAGTGTGATAGTAGAGGACTCTGTTAGTCGTGTGATTGGGATTGAACCTGTGGTGTCTGTGCTGGTCCGACTGCTCTTCCAAATGGTCCAAAGTTGTTCTAACAGCTCTGTATGCTCCATGACTAAGATGATGTGCAATCCAAGGTGTAATTAGCAACAGATGTGGAAGTTGGCACGTCAATAATTAGAGCTTCTCATTATTAACGCATCAAATCTGTAAAATGTGACTGTTAATATCTACTTAAGCATAATATATCACCAGTTGGCTACTTAAAATTGACGTTGGTTTTTGGTTGTATTGGTGACACGTTTGTATACCTTCTTTATTTGTGTATATATTACATATAAATGCTTAGTGATAGAGCTATTTGTAAAGGTCTCACTTCAAACAGATGAGCGTTTACTGTTAAAGTGAACTGTTGCGGTGCTTTTTAAATGAGTTGCAAAGGTTTTAAAAGCAAAATACCAATTCTAGATTGCCGTCGTCATCGGATGACAGATAATCACATTAGCTGTCGACCAAAAGCCAACGTTAACTGTTGTTAGTTTCAGCGTTCAGCTACCACAGTTCTTGACCCACCAAATCACAAACCAATGCTCCGTTGTTTTGCGTGTAGATGGCTTTAACCAGGGCTCTCCGGGGCCCACTGGTAACCAGGGTCAAATGATGGGCATGAGTGGAAGGGGAGCAGCCATTGGCCCAGAGGGAACTGCAAATATGGGCACACCATTGATGTCAGAGAATGGAGCCATGGTAATGTATCAGGACAAATAGATGACGCTTATCTCTTGATTAGTCCGTCTTCTACATTAAAAACTACTCTACACGATCATTGCCTAAAAACAGTACGTCAGTCAAACTGTGTTAATAAAATAAAAGTCATCCGTTATCCTTTTAACTCAGCTTTATTTTGAATCGGATGCAGAAACAAACACTAAATTTGTAAAGACCTTTAAAATTTGTTTTAAATTGCAGACTTAACTAATAGTCCCTTTCCTCTCTTTCTCTTTGTCTGCTTGGTTCACCTCCTTTTACTCTCGGATGGCCGCACTTGGATCAAACCCGGACTGATGAACTTTGAAATTGCTTCTTTTTTTTTGGGGGGGGGGATACGATGCATTTGTCTTTGGCGCTCAAACGTTCTCCTGATTATACACCGTTCACATTCTTTTCATTACACCCACTACATGATACCTCAGCGAAAAGATAGATTCCCGCAGGGTGGATCGATGGGGGGGCGACCAGAAGTTGAATCCCCAAAGCAGCAGCAGCAGCAGCCGCAACAGCCACCACCGCAACAGCAACAGCAACAGCAACAGCAACAACAACAACAACAACAACAACCTCAGCAGCAGCCGCCATTGGGCCCTCAAGCCGGGAGGGGGAGTCCGGTAGGGGGAGTCTTTGATGGGCCAAACCATAAGCGCCGCAGATATTAAATCCTCTGATCACGGAGACACGGTACTCGTGGATCTTTGTTTCTGCCCCGCCCCCGCCCAATCATCTCTTTCTGTTCTACGTCGGTGGGCAATGGGACAGATTTTTGTATTTTTGATTATCTTATGTTGGGACAAGGGGCATTTATTTTGTGATCGATACAGGATAACTCGTTGGATCGACACTTATTTGCAATGTTTATACAATATCTTTCCCCATCTAATTGCTTTTTTTTTTTGTCTGCTGAATATTAACTGCAAACGAGTTTCAAAGCATGTCAAGAAGGCCTTCGTGGGTCGACAGCAGCAGTAGGTGACTGCCATTATTTTGGATACACGTTATGAAGCTGCTGTGTGGGATTGTTCCATTTCAATGAAGATGAGTTCGATTGATTCCAGGCTAAACCAGACTGCTGATCTCTCAAACTGAAAGGTGCAAAAGACATGTTGCTGGGAGTTGGTGGTACTTTGTGGTCATCCTTTCAAACATACTGTTACTCTTAGCTAATTAGATGTTCAATCCTAAAGTGAGTGAATGTTTCTGCAGCTGTATTTCATGGTTAAGACAAATAAAATATTTGTAGGAAATCCTGTCTCTGTGTGATTTGAAAGAAGTGTGTGTGTGTTTGTGTGCGCTGGTTTCACTGGATCTTGTAAATGTCTTGATTTTGTAAGTATCCCGACCAGGTGTCGCGTGTTAGAATAGTTTTATAACAGGTAATTACATTTCTTTTCCTCAAAGCACTTCTGCATACTTAACTTGAACTATATTTCGGTGTCGTCTGCCTTTCTCTGTGCTTCAAGTGTACGAATAACGTGTCGTCAGTAATCGAGATGAATCCGTGCTTTCGCATCAACGTAACACGACCCAGTTTTACCTCAATTACTGTCGAGCCTGAAGATGTGCAGGATGAATGAGTAGAAACATCCGTCACCTTTTTAAGTGTATGCATGTATACGTGGTATTTGTTTATAACGGATTTTTGTGAGTCAATTTTAGATACCAAGCTGGGTCACTTCATGTTTAATTTAAAGGATCTCTCATTATTTGGACTGTAAAGGCAATTTATAGATTTCATCCATTACATGTATGTACTTTCATCTGGTCATTTATGAAAATATTCTTTAGATCAGGGGTGTCAAACTCATTTTCACTCTGGGGCCACATCAGCATCACGGTCGCCCTCAAAGGGCCGGTTGTAAATGTAAGACGGTGTAAATGTAACTACTCCTAACATATTTAGTTTAGTTTCCCGGGATATCTGTGACTTCCTCAACACCTACTTAGCAGAAATAGAGGTTCTTTTTTCCATGGTTAATGGCGGACAGTTGAACGGCTTTCAGGGCGATAAGCCACGCCCCCTCTCCGGCGCGTCCAGTGCGAATGAACACAAAATAGCCCCCGGCGAGACCGGCGGCGCAAATGGCTCATCTCATAATTTCAACCATGGGGATATTTTTATTTTCACATCTAACTTTTAATTTTTGTAAAATAAAATAAAATAAATAAAAAAAAAATTTTTGCTGGGGGATTCGCGGGCCACATAAAATGACGTGGCGGGCCGGATGCGGCCCGCGGGCTGTATGTTTGACACCCCTGCTTCAGATATTAAGTTGGAAGCAGGAAGGCGGTGTGTGTTTTAGAAAGTGTAATGTCAGGAACAAGAGCAGCTTTAAAGTAATCGGGTTGCCTCTGGATTTTGAAATGATCTTTGTTTACGTCAGCCATTCAGTAATTTCATACGTTTATTTCATAATTTGGAGACTGGAAACTACACTGTCAAATGTGTCTTATTGACAGGATGACAGCTGGTCTTCATCAGTTATTGCTCCCATAGTTCCTGTAAATGTAGTTTTGGAATCGGATGCATTTCTTTTGCTGTTTCCGTTTGATCGTTGTTTGAATTCTGGCAGAAAGAAGTTTTCTATATTTCGCACTCATATTTCTACATGAAATAACACGGTTCAGAGAAAGTCACCTTTAGTTGTGTGCTCAGTGTTACAGGGTATTTGTTTTAAATATGTTTTCTTCTCGTCTCTTATAGGTCCGGCTGGTTTCCTGCCTCCAGTGAAGGAATAGGTAAATCCCAACACACACACACACAGAAATGTAATCAGAAGAATCAGAATCAGAAACCGTTTATTGCCATTGTATGTTGAACATACAAGGAATTTAACATGACGGGAGGTGCGCAACATATAACAATCGGCAATGCAAAGTACAAACACTTTTACAGAAAATTTACAGAAAATATAAGATAAAGTAAAATATACAATAAAGTGGAATATAAAATAAAGTGAAGTCGAGTGCACAAGCGGACAGGTAACGGGACTATAAACCAGTGAGATGAAGTGTAGTGTGATAGAAGGGATGTGCGGGGGAGTGACCGGTGGGAAATTGTCCTGGGGATGACAGAGTCAGTGGGGGTCCCGGGCTCTGTTAATGAGCCCGACTGCTGACGGGAAGAAACTGTTCATGTGTCGTGAGGTCTTGGTCCTGATGGACCTCAGCCTCCTACCAGATGGAAGGGGCACAAACAGTTTATGTCCAGGGTGGAAGGGGTCAGCTACAATCCTTCTTGCTCGCTTCAGGGTCCTTGAAGAGAACAAGTCCTCGAGGGACGGCAGATTGCAGCCAATCACCTTCTCAGCAGAGCGAAGTCTCTGCTGAGAGTCTGCCCTTGTCCTTGGCAGTGGCTGCAGCGTACCAGACCGTGATGGAGGAGCAGAGGATGGACTCGATGATGGCTGTGTAGAAATGCACCATCATTGTCTTTGGCAGGTTGAATTTCTTCAGCTGCCTCAGGAAGTACATCCTCTGCTGGGCCTTCTTGGTGATGGAGCTGATGTTGAGCTCCCACTTGAGGTGCTGGGATATGATGGAGCCCAGGAAGTGGAAGGACTCCACCATGTCGACGGGGGCGTCACACACAGTGATAGGGGCTGGTGGGGCTACGTTCTTCCTGAAATCCACAACCATCTCCACTGTCTTTAGAGCATTGAGCTCTAAAGACAGTTGTTCAGACCGCACCAGGTCACCAGATGGTCAGTCGCCCACCTGTAGGCGGACTCATCCCCACCAGAGATGAGTCCAATGAGGGTGGTGTTATCCGCGAACTTCAGGAGCTTGACGGACTGGTGACTGGAGGTGCCCTGACATTCCCTATATATAGATAAATATCATCAGGAAGTACATATCACTTTTACTTGGTGCTTTTCTCTGCCATGCCCAAGGCTGCTCATTACCAACACGAAGGGAAGGTAATCATTGAAGTGATCCAGTTTTTTAATGGGGCTGATTGCGGCCAATTTGGGGAACGAATACTCTGCGTCTCTTCTTCACTTCCTGGCCTTGTTCTGCTTTAGCCCAGTTTGTGGCCCACTTCTGTATCTAGAAGGACTATCGATTTTGGGGCAATTGTCATTTGTTCTTATGAAAACGTCCTCATTTCCTCCCTTTGTGGTCAGGTGTTTGTGTGCCCACTAGGGATTCAGCCCTAAATGTATCTAATTATCTATCAGACGTGTTTTATTACAGCTTTGACGCATTAACATCTGCTTTACAGATCAAAGGCGATGTCCCTTTGTCGAGTTAATTGAAGAAGAATCACTTTATTTAAGGTTTGAATGTGTCCTACATTACAACCGTATGGCCCAGATTGCAGTCAGTACTATTCATGACTATCCCAGAGACACTGGAATCTAATGATGTGTCTTCAGCCTGATGGGTGAGCCTGGAGCTAATGTTACGCATAATCTGATAACGCATCTCAATAACGTCTTTTAGTTCAGAAAATGTTCCCAGGATTCCTTTTGAGTTTCTTGATCTGCACTGATTTTTAACCCGTGTTCTTTTTCCCCCTCATTGTTTGGACTCCCAAAGAATGCAGTGGTGTTGTACACAATGATAATTACAAAGACGTGGTCATGTGAGGAAGGTGAGAAGTGACTGAAAGGACTATAAAGTGATGGAACCCAACCTGCGGGTTCTGTAAAATGTATCTGATTAAATGGTGTTACATGAAATGGAACTTTTCTCTTATTTCTTTGCGTTGTTTCTTGTTATATCTTCAAATAATGTAAATGTTTTGTTCAAATATGTAATGCTAACTTTATTCAACTTTAACATGAATCATGGATGATAATGTCCCTTGTTTTTCAAAGCTTCTGAGAGATGTTGTAAACAGACTCGTGCACTGGCTGATCTCAATGCAGCCATCTGTTGCCCAACAGTCGTTATCATTGTCTGTTTTGAGGTAAACCCGTTTGTCTGCTGAACGTATGGAGCAATTTAGTTAAAAATAGATGGACTTATTTATTTTTTTTACAGCGTATTGGCGCCGCCTCCCTGTGTGTAAAGACGCATTAAGAAGTGGCACAGTCAGTAACTGGTAATCCAGACAGGAGGTGGCTTTGGTGACGGCACAGCCTCCCATTGATGTTGTGAGGAGTGAGACACAGCTGTGTATTAACTTCTTTTCTTTTTTTTTTTTACTTAACGGTCTAAATTGTCCCTCCTCGCAGATCACGTTCTCCATCCACGCGCCCTGCTCGCAGACAAAAGAGTTTCCTGTGACTGTCCAAAGGAGCGCGCGCTGGGGATGGTTTCCGTCTCCCGGAGACGGAGCTCATTCGTGGGATTCCTCTCTGACATGCATCACCTGTGGGCGGTTGGACAGTGAGCCGGAGGGCGTCTGGAGGCTGGATGGACAGCATGTCTCCGCAGCAGCAACAGGGCAGCCTCAGCCGAGGCGGCGGACAGCAGGACAACACACGGGTATGATTTCCACATTACCACCTGGGCTCCCGCCCATTCTTAACGTTAATAGAAACTTATTTTTTTACTTCTATTAACTTTTAACACGAGTGCGCAAAGGAGCTACAGTTTGTCTCCGTTACTTTTTGCGTCTTTTCTTTATCTTCGGACTCTTTTGTAGGGTCTAATAATGAGTAATAATAAAAACAAAACGGTCATATTTTTATATATGTATCATAAGTTCACAAATGATCAATAACAGTGCAATGTCATTCGCATAAATAAGGAAATTTAAGTCTTAAGATATGTAATTATTCTATTCTATTACTCTAAAACGCATCAAGCATCTCTCACGAATGTATGAACGCATAATGAATGCTTGGTGACGATATTTAATGATGTGTTCTTATTAAACGGTTAATAAAATGTTTATTGACACACTGCAGAGATTTGTGTAATCGCATATCTCTCCAGAGGATTACAGCGTTGAAGTGTTATGAATGCTTCAGTGACGGAGTCATTCTGCTGGTCATGACCATTTATTAAGTGTCTTATAAAAAGGGGGGCGGGCAATGTTAATCAACTAAATTATTAATTTAATTGTTTCCTTTTATGTCACTTGTAGGCAGATTTCATAAATATGCATAAACATAACTGCATCCACTAGTCAGCTGTTGGTCGATTCCGAATGTTTCTGTGCTGTAAAGGAGATTATACAATTCAGAAAAAATAACTTTTGATAATCGATTAAAAGTAAATTTTCAAGCAAAAATGTTCAACATTTGCTTGTTGCAGCCTCTCAAAAGTGACGATTTGCTACTTTGTTATATCACTGTAAATGTACAGTTAAAACATAGCATTTCAAATGTCTTTTGCCGAATATTATGTAAATCTTAACATTACCCCTGTTTCAGTGCAATGCTGCTTCATTGATTCATTCACTCATTAACAGTAACTGACTTTAAGGAGTCCTGGTACCCTGTGCTGTGTTTTCAGTAATGATTCAAACAGATACAGAAATACAGTATCGCGCCAGTGATCCCTGCTGGTAATCCAGCTGTTTGTGTCCCAACATGAGACTCGTGTCTACATGTGAGCTTGTTTATTTTGAGCAGTGAAAGGTTACATTGTCATGTTGTGGCTGGAGCGTGGGGAATGTTGCCCCGCTGTGCGACCGCCTAACTCAACGATATTACACTGTGAAATGTCAGAAATGCGTGGAGGTGGGATTGATCTTCGCTCACCGAGGAGCTTTTGATCTTTTTATTGGACTGAAAGTTGATGAAGGCCTGTAGGCAAATTGGTGACGTCGTTCAGTTGGTCCAGACTGAAATATTCAATCTCATCCCCCCCGAGGATGAATTACAGTAACGTCTGTGACTTTTAGTTTTATTTAGCACAAAACTATCGACGTACACATCAGCCAGTCGGTTTGTCCTTCCAAATGCAAATACACAAGCTAGCACGGCTACCAAAAACTAGCCTGCTGGCGCCTTCAGCTGCCTCCGTCGGTCATGTGACCCTCGCCTTGCAGGCCATTCCAGTCCATGGAGAGCCTCCCTTTTTATATTTAGTGATTATTAGCAAATGTTAGCATGCTAACGATCTTAACCCGGATGTGAACATGCAAAAAGATACACGAGGAGAGTGTAAACATGGCATGAGCACGGGGGAGATTCTGTCCACCTCTCTTTGTGGGATTTGAGCCTTTCCTTTACTTCTGCAGGGCCGTGTGTCTTTGTATTAACAGATGGAAGTAAAGGGATTCATGAAGATGACCTCACAGCTGTTTAGTGTGTGAGTGGAGTTCATGAGACTCATAGGAAAGACGTTGTTATCGTGAACAACACAGGTTTGAAGCTCAGATCTGACGTTAAAGGAGCAGTGTGTAGGATGTAGTGCCATCTAGTGGTGAGGTTCCAGATCGCATCGAATTCTACGCGAATAAAAATGTAGTTATGAATATTATATTCCATCACCTGAAATCCTGCACATGGTTCCTTTGAATTCACTTTGAATTATTTATTTTTGTCTCTTGCAGCGGACGAAGTCTCAGAGTTATCGGCGGCAGTCCGCCCCGTCACTGGTCATCACCAAGGCCCTCATCAGGTCTAAGACCCTCTCCAGGTACAGTGGCATAGATTCACAGTCACCACAAACACCAGCAGCGAGTGGGTCAGTTATCACGTCCTCAGAACCAACCGGCACACACACACACACAACCCTGAAGCCACACTCTCACACACGTGCACGCTCACACGCGCTCACTTGCCCCAGGCACAACCCAGAGTGAGGTGTTGAATCCACTGGCACAGATAATCCTCCAGTAACCAGACTTATCAGAGGATCAGGCGCCTATTAATATCTCCGTCTTTGAGCGTACAGACTGAAAGGGAAGAAGAAATAACCTGATTAAAAAGCGCCTACAGAGGTGGACTAGGTAACCATGGCAGGTGTTGAGTGCAGATTCTATTGTCCCAGAATGTTTTCTTGCGTTCTAGTTACTTTCCTTTTTTATCTTAATTCAAAAAAAATGTTGTTTACTAATTCAGGACCCCCTGAATTACAATTGAAATTCCCATAATAAAGCAATAATTCCATTCATCTCCATTATTGCATTGACTTGTTTTATACCACATTGCTGGACTATGTTCAACAGCACAACCCTTTTGCTGTTATGCCCTTCATTAACAATTTTGAAAGATCCCAATCCAAATGTTGCCTCAGATTCTGACCCCGTACTGCACTCGTGACTTAGAATTACACAACGAAGAGTGCAGGAGTCCTTTGATCTCTGATCAATCTCTTATTGAATCCCAGACACAGGTCAAAAGGGGGTCATGCAAACTCAACGTACAAAAACATCAGTATTTGGAAGCTATTTAGTACTTTGTGAAGAGGGAGAGAGACGGAGGTCTGAAGTGAATAATCGAATAAAAGAGGCGCCATCATAAGAGACGAGGGCTGACTGAGTCGTACTCTGCGACGTCGCCACCAAACATGCCTTCAGATAAACACTGACCTCAGAACATGTCCTTATAAGAGACAGCGTTAGTTAGTCAGCTACTCTACTGTGAGAAGTACTTTGAGACAACGGAAGTGGGAGCGCCAAAGTGTATTTACATGTTTTTGATGTATTTGTACATATCGACAGCGTCATGAATCTTTACATATTCTTGAGAATATTCTCGTTTGCCCCGAGAGGACTGTTGAAGGAGCAACCTGTAGTATTTTAACATGATGAAAGAACGCCACATTAGAGTAGACTTTGGTACAGTTACTTTTATTATTAACGGAAATACAATTATCCTCTTTGTAACATGAAGCAAAGGGGTTTATGGGAAATGTAAATTTAATATTATATCGATGCCTAAACAAGCTTTGATGATTCACATAAGTACATATGAAGGAGCTTGTTTTATTGTCCAGAAAACCCAAATATCTTTTGAAGTATTGAGGGTGTTTCTGATCAACTGAATATTTCAAAGACAGCATATTTGAACATGTAAAATAAGAATAACCAGTGACTTTGGCCCCTTGTGTTTGTATCCCAGAGAGAGCTTCCTGGTTCCTGTGTGCCCAGAGACCTGCTCATTGGTCCAGTCCTACCTCAGCGGCTCCGATAGGTCGTTCCTTCTCCACGGACACGCTCAGTTGAAGACCGGGATGCAGACCCAGGACAGACACCTCTTCCTGTTCAATGACATGCTGGTGATCGCCAAAGCCAAGTAAGCACAAGTGTGTGTGTGTGTCGTTATCCATTTTGGCTGCTCCAGTCAATACCTGGGACCAAGTGTGGCGTCACAGTCTCTCTGCGTTACACAGGTCGGCCAATCACTTCAAGCTGAAGGCCCAGGTGTGTGTGTGTGAGATGTGGACGGCGGACTGCATGGACGAGGTGTGTGAGGGGAGCACGCACCCAGAGAGGAGCTTCGTTATGGGCTGGCCCACCTGTAACTGTGCGGCTACGTTCAGGTAACACACACACACACGTTCTCGCCGCCTCACGTCAGAGGCTGTAAACATGTGTTTACGTTCCAGCTGTAAATATGTTGCTGATGCTGTAAACTTGACCTCGAATGCCAAATGAACTGAAAACAGGCAGGGTGAGCTTAACCTGAAATTCAAATCCGTTTCAATAACATCTCCTCCGTGCTCCCGCTCAGCTCGGCAGAACTGAAGGACAGATGGCTCCCCCTCCTCAAAAGGTGAAGTCCGCCGTCGTGCATCAATACAAAGCGTGTCCACTTAATGTGCGGAGCAAAGAGAAAAGTGACGCGTCATGTTTCCTCTCTCTGCAGCCGCATAAGAGAAGAGAAAGAGAGGGAGGAACCTAAAACCATTCCTCTGAGAGTGTACGGGAAGGGAATCAATACCTTTGCTGTTGTAAGTTGACTTTGATGTCTGATCTACTTTTACTTGCTGTGATCTTGACGTTATGAAGATTCTATATATATATCCAGCTGTTGACCACCTCCAGTGATTAAATGAGTCTCTGCTGTGCTGTTGATATGTCCTCCTCCCCCTATTAGACCAAGACGCTCCCGGTCAGCAACTCTGATTCGACCAATGAGGTGATCCGACTGGCCCTGCAGCAGTTCAGCATCATAGTGGGTGAATCTGCTCCTGCTTTCATTAAGTGTAATATATGCTGAGTCATTGTGAGAATGTGGACACGAGGAGAGCAATACAAACTACCATAAAGGCGTTTGTGAAAGGCTGCAGGTGTCTTTAGACTGAGACTGATTCTAAACACAACTGAGGTAGCGTCTCATTTGTCCAACAGTAAGTGTCTCGGTCACAATGAAAACTGATCTCTAAGAGATCTGTATCCAGATTTTGTGTCGAAGTTTAAAAAAAAAAAGACTTTCGTCCAATAAGTTATCCGATTTATTTTCAACTCCCGAACACAGAACAGAGCGGGATGTTTTCACAGAAGCCCTGCAGCCTATTGTTGCATGTGATATTGCCACACAGCGTGTAAAAGCGGAGAGAGAAACCATTCTTTGTCACATTTGCGTCTCCTAAACATTTGTTTCTCCTCAGAGGGACAGTCCGTGAGGTTGTTTTCTTTTCTCTGAGGCCGTCTCGTCGCACGGCTTGTTTTTCTGACTGTCTGTGTCTCTGTTCCGCTCAGGGAAATGTGAAAGACTTCCAGTTGTGGGTCATCTCCAAGAGGGACAACGCCCCCTACCCTCTGATTGGTCAGTGATTGAGGTCTAGACCAGATCAACAAAATATCTGATCCTGTCTTTAAATTGCTGCGAGGCCTTTTCTTTCTGCTTCTGAAAGGGGGCGCTGCTCTAAGCATCAAGGCGTTTTTTTTTTTAAAACACACTCGTATCATTCATTCCCAGAGAAGAGTGTGTGCTGTGTAATCGGCCTCCTTCAGGGTGGAAGCGACTGACTAATAACACCACGTTATGGTGCTGTTGATGTTTGATACTCTCCAGGGAGTGATGCTGCCGTCTTCTCCTTCCTGCCTCAGGTCACGAGTTTCCCTTCAGCATCCAGATGAGTCACGTGAGACACACGATGTCTCCGGGAGGGGGCGGCGGCGGAAGGGACGCCGACGGACAGAGGGCCATGCAGGTGGAGCAGATGCAGGTGTACAAGCAGTGCCAGTTCATCATGAAGCCGCGACCCATTGAAACGCTGCACATACCTGCAGGTGATGTCACTATTCATTCATTCATTCAAAAAAAAGTGATAAAAAATAGCAGATTGGGTGTTTTTGCTGATGCATTCTGGGATATCGTGTCATCTTTTGGTTTTTAGAGTGGTCTCAGAAGCCATTTAAAAGGAGGCGTTCCCTCATCACCTGGGCCTTCTGGAGAGGCTCCTCCCCTCACCTGAACGAGCTGGCCCTCGCCAGCGCGCCGCGCGGCTGCCTGTTCGGCCTGCCGCTCGGCTCTGTCTGCGCAGAGGACGCTCTGCCAAAGCCAGTGATGGTGAGTCTCACTCTCTCACTCAGGACTGTAAAGAAAAAGCAAGAAATGCACCCTCCTCTCTCCCGCTCTCACCAGGACATGATGGCGTTCCTCTACCACGAGGGCTCGTGGACGCGGGGGATCTTCCGACGGCCGGCGGGCGCTCGGGCCGTCAGGGAGCTGCGGGACTCTCTGGACGCCGGAGAGTTTCAACTCCCTCTGACAAGAGACCACGTCTTCCTCATTGCCGGAGTCTTTAAGGTGAGACGGTACGAGTGTGTGTGTGTTTTAGGTGGATTCTTCAAAAAAGCACTTTGCCCCTTCATCTTCGTCTTCATCTTTAATGAGACATCTAGCAACGTGGTGGCACAGTTGTTGAGGGCGTGCATGTGTTCGTCACCTTATTGGCTCAAATCAGTAAGCACAAAACCAATCCGCTTCCCCGGCTACGTTACCAGGACAACCTGTTCACAGCAGCCTAGATTGGTTTGTTAATCTGGATTATAATCTCTTATTATCTGGAGGGATAACAGAGAGCCTCTGAGCACGAGTGCATGTCGCATATTTACACGACAGCACCGGAGATTTGTCTTTTATATTAACGGTTGTATTGATATTGTGTCAATCAAATCTCTCTTTTATACCAAGTGATACAAAGGTTTTACACCAACTCTCCTGGAAACACAAACAATGAATTTAATGTGATGTGCGCATGTTTTCAGGATTTCTTGCGCAGCATCCCAAGCAGCTTGTTCTGTTGCGAGCTGCATGAAGAATGGATGGACGTGCTGGAGGAAGAGGAGGAGGAGGAAGAACAAGTGCAGGACACAAAGAGGTAACATGCTCTATATGGTTTTATTGGCTGAACTTCTCCTACAGACTGTTGCATCATTGTGTTCCCTGGTTGTGTATCTCTGCAGGATGATTTGCCGCCTGCCCAAAGGAAACGCCCTGTTGCTGCGCTACCTGTTGGCCATGCTGCACGGTATCCAGGGCAACGCCCACGAGAACCAGATGACGACTTTCAATTTGTCGGTGTGCATCGCTCCCAGCATGCTTTGGCCTCCTGGAGTCCCTTGTAGCCCTGAGGTGGAGGGAGAAGGAACCAAGAAGGTAAGAAGGAAATATCACTTTAACAGCCAATGCATTGAGAAATGCTAACTCAGTTCACTCTCAGTTATTACAGGAGTTTAATATAAACTGTTGTCTTTCTCAGGTCTGTGAGCTGGTGAAGTTTATGATTGAACACTGTCAGCAGATTGTGGGCGAGGATCCGTCCTCCCTGTTTGGTGGGCCGCCACAGAGACTCAACACCGACGAGACGGGATCAGGTACAAATAGATGTCTGTAACCGTTCCATCTCCTGCACACATTTAGAGACACAACGTGGTCTGCTCCATCAGCAGTTTTAATTTTATTTTAGCCCAAATTAATTTGATTGTTTATTAAAATAATATAAATGTAGTTTGCGTCCTGCATCTGTCTCATTCACGTCTCAGACTCCTGGCTGTGCCCTCTGACGGACTCCTCCTACGACAGTCTGGAGAAGGAGTTGGACTGCAGCAGAACACGACAAGGCAGCCTGGACTCCATCCTCACGTTCAGCGACTGTGACCAAGACACGGACCCAGATAACCACCAGACCCAAACCGACAGCCCGCTGGGGAGAACCAGCGGTAGAAGACAGGACGTTGACCTTTCCAGCCCCAGCCAGGATGAGCCAACTGTGGACACGTCCTCCACCCTGGAACTGCTGTCCCTGGATGGTCGGCGGCGCTCAGCTCCAGCTGTAGCATACAAGTTTCGGCCGTGTGTTTCAGGGGGTACTGATGGTCTCTCTGACGAGGATGAAGAGTTCTCCAAGAAACCTGGCAGCCACGCACTCGCACACTCCAGAGGTGAGCCCGCCGCTCTGGAAGTGAGCTCCCCCAGCCTGTCCTCCTCCCCTGCACAGACCCGCTCCTCCCTGGACTCTCTCGACTCCCTGCGCTCCCTAAGCAGTGACGTCACCTGGGAGTCCAGACGTGGGCTTTACCCAACCAAAACACAGCTGCCCTCCGGTTCGCCCCCTTCCTCTGTACCCTTAACGAGAAGTTCTGCTGGACATCTAGACACGGGGACTTTTCAAAAAGGCTCCAGGGGCCTCCACCCAAACTCTTGGCTGAAGAAAGGCCGGAGGCTGTCACTAACCCAACAAGACACCTTGGAGAAGGAAGCTGAGGAGAAGACTGAGGTGAGGTTTTTTTCAAAATACTACGCTATGGCTGTTTGGATCTATTTTCACCATGCTTTACCAGGGGTTCTTTAACGCCTTTATGATACTTGATACGAGAGAACATTTAGGTATTATTTATTATTATTGAATTGAACTTTCTCTAATTGATTTGACATAAACAGACTATATTGTAGCGCAAGGTACACATCATTGAGATGCTCCGGACCTTTGCCTGTGGAAATTCTCTTTAAATAGATCTCATTGAATTTTAATTTAATTCTGTTGCTGTTGTAGTTGCCAGTTTATTTATCTGATGTTTGCCAACGAACTTAATAATATCTGTGTTTCTACAAACAGGGAGGATCCACCGATAAGTCGCGTACATTTGGGAAACATGTCCCAGAGAAAGGAAAAGCAAAACTGATGTCCAGCAGCCAAGTCAAGCCCAAAACATCCAAAGATGCAGGACGCCATGTGAAGGGGAGGTCTGGCCAGGAGCCCCACCAGCTCCAACATCTTAAACACGACTCAGCCAGCCCCCCTTCCCACCACCGCTCTACAGGGAGTCTACCATTTCCCAAGTCCCCCCCTTCATCAGACTACCCGTTAACCTTTGTGCGACTCAACACCACCACCACCCACACGGCTGAAAGGGACGTGAATGAGCGGAAGCAACCGTCGCCATCTTTATTCTTTAGGCAGAGTGGACCGTCTCTGTCCCTGTTCAAGCAACACAAGTCTCACTCCGTGGAGGAGGGATGCGACGCCAAGCTCCACAAGCGGCGGGGGTCAGAACCTGGGAGGCAGGTTGTGGACCGAGCCTCCACCTTCACACGGGCGAGGCTGCCCAGCGACCCAGGACTGGAGGTCTCTGAGGTAGGTTCCTGCCTTTCTCCCAATGCCACCAAAGCAGTGAGGGACTACTTCTCCTCTCACCCCCAGAGCAGCCAACAGGTGACGCTCGCGGAGAGTCGCAGGGAGTGGCTGAAGAGATGCAGTGACCCCACAGCAGAAGCAGACTTTGACCAGCTTCTGTTTGCTGAAGAATCTTATGTCTGATCATGACTGGAGCCCATTCATGCAGCAGGACAAATCACTAAACTTCTGTTTTATACTCTGCACCTTTAAATGCATGACTGCTTTTTGGTAGAACAGTTACGTTTTAAACTTTACCTCGAGCTTATTGCCATTAAGGGAATGTGTTTATTAGATTTACATGATCAATAATACATTTGTGAAAGTCCAAACTGATTGTCTTGGTATCGAATGCATAATGGAGCTAAGTTAGGTCAAAGTTAAAATATGCCAATTTAACCTACCTGGAGTTGCCTTCTTTTATCACGAACAAGCAGAATCCCATTAAAAATGAATCAATGGCCCTGATAGCGAACTTATAGGTTAGATGGCTACGCAGTGTCACGATCACTTCTATTATTAAACAAACCTGAGATTTGGTAAAAGCAGATGCTTTCTGCTGCATCACTGTCACTCTGTTCCTGATCATAATAAGAACATTGTTTATTTACAAGGCCTGTAATGTAAATGTAATCACTGTGCTTGTATAACTGTTTCGAACCATCACTCCATGTTACTGATATGCTCCAAATTTTGTCAAAGCCATGTGGTTTATTCACTATTAAGGGTTTTAATGGAAAATTGTAAGAACCTACTTAACGCCTGTGCTTTTTTGTGTCGTCTCCACTGAATTGCTTTTTGCCAACGCAGATTAGATATTTCTGTGTCGAGTCTTTGTCCTCTAAATATTTGGTCATAAACGACGTACATTGTTATGAGTCTTATTACACTACACGCTTCTCAGCATTAGCAGTAGCTAAATTTGTAAATATGATCCCGGTTTTCCATTTGTTGCCAACAATGTGGTTATACACGCCTGTATTGATTTGTATTAAACACATACGTCCTGTCGCAATGTTTCCATTATGTACATACCGTATGATCCCTTTATGCAGCTCGAACTTTGTTAAAATAGGCAACAAGCCTGCTGCTTTATGTCTATGCCTCCTTTACACGTATTTAAACGCTGCGTTAACAAGCCGAACAAACCTGCATTTGCAAATAAAATGACCTGGATATAACGTGTAACGTCATTATTGGTTCGGATTTGTTATGTTGTGCAAGAAGACAAAGACATGTCGGAAAAAACAGTCATAGTATAGTAAGTCATACAAAAGCCATCGTATGTCCAAAACAAGCCTATTGTTTATGAAACGGGCACTTATTTGTGTCGGGAACATAGTTTACATACCATATTTAATAGCCAAACAGCCTCTTTATGGCCGGCACCAGCTGTCCCCATGTGTATTGGATCAGCCAGCGGGCTCCCATCCACAGCTGGCTCCACCACCTCTGCCGCTGCGTTGGCATAGGAGGCGGAGGCGGGGGGCTGCCTGAATGCTCCGGAAACATGACCTTAAAAACAGACACAGTGCAAACAGCAGAATAAATGTAGTAGTAGGTAGTAGTTCGTAACTAGAGTAGTTCGTAAATAGCTAGTTTACCCTGCAGTCTCGCGCTGTCGTCTTAACCTATCGAAAGTATTCCCCATGACTGTACTATGACATTCTAGGCTGCGATTTTTTTCCGAAATGTTTGACTGACTTTTTTAATGACTGTCATAACAGAAGTCAGCATATTATGTGATGACAAATGTAACTAAAAAGTAGTATGGTATGTCATAATATTGCATTTTATACTTAGTCGTCTCAACATGCTATACTATGACCGTTTTGTGAATTTTTTCGACATGCTATACGATGACCGTTTTGTGACGATTTTGTGAATTTTTTCAACACGCTATACTATGACCGTTTTGTGATTTTTTTCGACATGCTATACTATGACCGTTTTGTGACGGTTTTGTGTTTTTTTTCGACATGCTATACTATGACCGTTTTGTGATTTTTTTCGACATGCTATACTATGACCGTTTTGTGATGATTTTGTGAATATTTTCAACACGCTATACTATGACTGTTTTGTGAATTTGTATCGACATGCTATACTATGACCGTTTTGTGATTTTTTTCGACATGCTATACTATGACCGTTTTGTGATGATTTTGTGAATATTTTCAACATCTTATACTATGACCGTTTTGTGAATTTTTTCGACATGCTATACTTTGACTGTTTTGTGAATTTGTATCGACATGCTATACTATGACCGTTTTGTGATTTTTTTCGGCATGCTATACTATGACCGTTTTGTGACGATTTTGTGAATTTTTTCAACACGCTATACTGTGACTGTTTTGTGATTTTTTTCGACATGCTATACTTTGACTGTTTTGTGAATTTGTATCGACATGCTATACTATGACCGTTTTGTGAATTTGTATCGACATGCTATACTATGACCGTTTTGTGAATTTTTTCGACATGCTATACTATGACCATTTTGTGACGGTTTTGTGAATTTGTATTGACATGCTATACTATGACCGTTTTGTGAATTTTTCGGCATGCTATACTATGACCGTTTTCTGAATTTTTTCAACATGCTATACTATGACCATTTTGTGACGGTTTTGTGAATTTGTATTGACATGCTATACTATGACCGTTTTGTGAATTTTTCGGCATGCTATACTATGACTGTTTTGTGAATTTTTCGGCATGCTATATATACTATGACCGTTTTGTGACGATTTTCTGAATTTTTTTGACATGCTATACTGTGACCGTTTTCTGAATTTTTTCGACATGCTATACTATGACTGTTTTGTGAATTTTTCGGCATGCTATATATACTATGACCGTTTTGTGACGATTTTGTGAATTTTTTCAACACGCTATAGGACTGTTTTGTGAATTTGTATCGACATGCTATACTATGACCGTTTTGTGAATTTTTTCGACATGCTATACTATGACCGTTTTGTGATTTTTTTCGGCATGCTATACTATGACCGTTTTGTGACGATTTTGTGAATTTTTTCAACACGCTATACTATGACCGTTTTGTGATTTTTTTCGACATGCTATCCTATGACCGTTTTGTGATTTTTTTCGACATGCTATACTATGACCGTTTTGTGATTTTTTTCGACATGCTATACTATGACCGTTTTGTGATTTTTTTCGACATGCTATACTATGACCGTTTTGTGAATTGTTCGGCATGCTATACTATGACCGTTTTGTGACGATTTTGTGAATATTTTCAACATGCTATACTATGACCGTTTTGTGAATTTTTATCGACATGCTATACTATGACCGCTTTGTGAATTTGTATCGACATGCTATACTATGACCGTTTTGTGAATTTTTCGGCATGCTATACTATGACCGTTTTGTGAATTTTTTCAACATGCTATACTATGTCCGTTTTGTGAATTTTATCGACATGCTACACTATGACCATTTTGTGAATTTTATCGACATGCTGTTCACAAAAATTCACAAAACGGTCATAGTATAGCATGTTGAAAAAATTCACAAAACAGTCACAGTATAGCATGTTGAAAAAACGGTCATAGTATAGCATGTTGACAAAATTCACAAAACGGTCATAGTATAGCATGTCGAAAAAACGGTCATAGTATAGCATGTCGAAAAAAATCACAAAACGGTCATAGTATAGCATGTCGATAAAATTCACAAAACGGTCACAGTATAGCATGTCGAAAAAACGGTCTAAACGGTCATAGTATAGCATGTTGACAAAATTCACAAAACGGTCATAGTATGGCATGTTGAAAAAACGGTCTAAACGGTCATAGTATGGCATGTTGAAAAAACGGTCTAAACGGTCATAGTATAGCATGTTGACAAAACGGTCATAGTATAGCATGTCGAAAAAACGGTCGCAACGGTCACAGTGTAGCATGTCGATAAAATTCACAAAACTCACATAGTGGACTACTATTTATAATTGGATGGATTGGTGTATAATCAAATCAAGTTATAAAAGTCATTACATAGTATGGTGAAGAGTCATAAAAAGGCTGAAACAAAGTCATAGTTTTTGAAAAAGAATATATAATAAAAAATACATAAATGTTATTTTTCATAGTATGTTGAAAGAAATTGTAGTATAGTCTGTTGAAAAGCTGAAATAGTCTGTCCAAAAAAGTCAGAAATAAGTCATAGTACAGTATGGCGAAGAGTCATAAAAAGGCTGAAACAGTCGTAGTAGTCTGTTGAAAAAAGTAGCAATAAAATCATAGTCTGTCGAAAAAAGCTGAAAAAAGTCAAAGTATAGTATGTTGAAAAAAAGCTGGAAATATGTCATCGTATAAAGTATGTTGAAAATGTCCAAAGAGTCATTCAAATGCAACAAGTACGTAAATGGACTAATTGTATAGGGCTTTTCTGCTTCACACAGAATTGCCAAGTTGACTGGAAATTTGGGTAAATTCTTGTGAGGTGTGGTGAGTTTAGAGTTCCAACATCCAAAGAAGGACACACCAAGAAAGAAATTGGTAGTGCGACAGCAGATAGCGCAAGTTAGGAAGTTGTGGGTTTGATCCTAATCACAAAGTGAAATACGCGTAGAGAGTAGTGTCTGGCCTCGGGGCAGATAGGTTAGGGTGATAGAACTGTGGTTAGGAGACAGGAGGTTGTAGGTTCAATCCTTATAAGGTACGACCGGAAAACCCTTCTTGTGAGCTCAGGTGGATGGCAGAAGGGCTACAACCTGAGAGATTGTGGGTTCGACCCTTTCAAGTTGCCACTGGTTTTGAGGTTTGACGTGCGATCGCAGAGTCAAATACTGCAAGACGCGGGTTAACTGTGTTGGGTCAATTAGCTCAAGTTGATTACCGACTGGCTGTAATTCTAAAGATTGCGTGTTCGATTCTTATAGTCTTCATTGTGTTTTGAGGTCTGACCTGCAATCGCACAGTCAAATACGACCAGAAAACAATGCAAGTGTGTTGTCGAATAGCTCAGGCTGATGGGAGACGGGCAGCAGCACGAGAGATTTTGGGTTCAATCCTTATAAGTTACGATTTGTTTTGAGGCTTGAGGTGCGACCGCAGAATCAAATACGACTAAAAAACAACTCAAGTGAGGCGTGGAATAGCTCAGGCAGATGGGCCAAAGCCCGAGAGATTGTGGTATCGAACCTGATAAGGTGCGACAGAATTTGAGGTTTGACAGGCGATCGCAGAGTCAAATATGCCAAGACACGGTTTAAGTCTGTCTGGTTGCGTAGCTCAATCAGATGGGCGAAGGGCTAGAACCCGAGAGATTGTGGGATCGATCCTTGTAAGGTGCGATGTTTTTGAGGCTTGATGCGCAATCGCAGAGTCAAATACACGAAGAGAAGCGATCGAGATGCAAAAGTGACTGGTAGAGCAGCAATAACTGCCAAGGTTTGCTCCTTCAACCATGGTGTGCAAGTGGGTTCGAGTCCATAATGTCGCAGTGGGGGTGTTTCTTTTACAAAATGCAGGTGTGACGGCCAGATGTTGTGACGGCCAGATGTTGTTGTTCAGATGCAGGTGTGACGGCCAGATGTTGGTGTTCAGATGCAGGTGTGACGGCCAGATGTTGTGACGGCCAGATGGTGTTGTTCAGATGCAGATGTTGTGACGGCCAGATGTTGTGACGGCCAGATGTTGTGACGGCCAGATGCAGGTGTGACGGCCAGATGTTGTGACGGCCAGATGTTGTTGTTCAGATGCAGGTGTGACGGCCAGATGTTGTGACGGCCAGATGTTGTGATGGCCAGATGTTGTGACGGCCAGATGTTGTTGTTCAGATGCAGGTGTGACGGCCAGATGTTGTGACGGCCAGATGTTGTGACGGCCAGATGTTGTGACGGCCAGATGTTGTTGTTCAGATGCAGGTGTGACGGCCAGATGTTGTGACGGCCAGATGTTGTGACGGCCAGATGTTGTTGTTCAGATGCAGGTGTGACGGCCAGATGTTGTGACGGCCAGATGTTGTGACGGCCAGATGTTGGTGTTCAGATGCAGGTGTGACGGCCAGATGTTGTGACGGCCAGATGTTGTGACGGCCAGATGTTGGTGTTCAGATGCAGGTGTGACGGCCAGATGTTGAGGCCCTGACACCTGCATACAGACACTGTTTCTGTAAATAACCTCTTATCAAAGTTCTGTAAAAGTAACGCCCCAATCGTGGTCATATATTTTTCCATAACCCCCCGGCTACATCCCTCTGAAAACGCCAGTGGGGACCCCCACTGCAACATTACGGACTCGAACCCACTTGCACACCATGGTTGAAGGAGCAAACCATGGCAGTTATTACTGCGCTACCAGTCACTTTTGCGTCTGGATTGCTTCTCTTTGCGTATTTGACTCTGCGATTGCGCATCAAGCCTCAAAAACATCGCACCTTACAAGGATCGAACACACAGTCTCTCGGGTTGAGGCCCTTCCACCATACACCTGAGCTATTCGACATCACATGCTTCAATTGTTGCTTGTCGTACTTGACTCTGCGATTGCGCATCAAGCCTCAAAACTCTTCGCACCTTATAAGGATCGAACCCGCAGTCTCCTGTCTCCTAACCACTCTTCTATCACCCTAACCCATCTGCCCTGACAGCAGTCACATGCCCCTCTTTGGATGTTGGAACTCTAAACTCACCGCACCTCAGAAGAATCAACCAACATTTTCAGACATTGGGCGAATGTTTCTACCACACAGTCGAGTCAAATGTGTCAGATCAATAGGTATATAGGTTCAATCCTTGCTGTGACATTTTAAAGTGCAAAGCTCTGCCAAACAGTAGACTATCCTTTCTGAGTACTCTTTTTTTCGACACGCTATACTATGACTGTTTTTTTCTTTTTTCGACACGCTATACTATGACTGTTTTTTTCTTTTTTCGACACGCTATACTATGACTGTTTTTTTTACTTTTTTCGACACGCTATACGATGAGTTTTTTTACTTTGACTATACTATGACTTATTTCCAACATACTATACTTTGACTTTTTTCAGCTTTTTTCGACAGACTATACTATGATTTTATTGCTACTTTTTTCAACAGACTACTACGACTGTTTCAGCCTTTTTATGACTCTTCACCATACTATGTAATGACTTTTATAACTTGATTTGATTATACACCAATACATCCAATTACAAATAGTAGTCCACTATGTGAGTTTTGTGAATTTTATCGACATGCTACACTATGACCGTTTTGTGAATTTGTTCCACATGCTGTACTATGATGGTTTTGTGACTTTTTTCGACATGCTATACTCTGACCGTTTTGTGAATTTTTTCCACATGCCATACTATGACCGTTTTGTGAATTTTTTCGACATGCTATACTATGGTTACTACCAATACTATAATATATATAAGAAGTTATATAGCCTCTTGCTAAAAGTAAATGAACTGAACCACATAAAAAGTCAGTATACAGGTGAAAACTACTGTCTAACAATTCATATTATACCACAAACATGGTTCTAAAATGTGACACATAAAAAATCAACAACCTGACGTTACATAAATATCTCAAGTATTTACAACTATACATTTCAAGTTATTGTATTTTCATAAAGTACAGTCTCAGTCAGCTGGTACCTGGTAACACAGATTTTCTTCCAAAATAGTATTCATAAAATATTTTACAATTCCTTTTTTTAAATATTCTTAAACTACCTTTCATTTTTTCTATGGTTTAAGTGGGCCTTTACCTCCTACGTGCGATTATAGAGTATGCATGTGTACGATTTTGTTTAACTTTATTAACACAGCTGTTTACCTAAAAATAACTGGAACACCTTTTAACCCATTTCATAAACACACAACCTCTGTCCAATTGTTTATCACTTTGAGCCATTTACCGAGCAGGTCTTGAACCCGGCACGGGTGCAAGTGTTACTACACTGTTTTAAGCTATACCATGACGTTTATTTTTTATTTTTTTCAACATACTTCCATGCACCTCACTGCTGGTTGCATTTGTTTGACTTATGCTGTTGTCAAATATTACTTTTCTTTACAGCCATCTGGTCTTCTGATTTGTTACACCTTTTGAGACGGCCATAACAGCCCGTCTCATACTGTACTACGACATTTTTATTTCATACAATGACTTCATGACATGCTGTTTTACTGGTGTCTCCTTGTCTTGGAGGCGGCCGATCGGCATCTGATCGGCCTCTCTGTGGTTCACAAGGGGCTCATCCAGCATTTTCTGGAAGACAGACTCCAGAAAAACTGATTACAGACAATCATTCTTCTATAACGTATCTTTATCTGAGCTCCTTAAATCGTCTGTAATGTCAGATTCAGGTATTCTGTAGGTCAGAGACAGTTCATCATGAACTACTATACTTTGACATTCATAGTCATGGGCCGCTGGCTTTTTGGGAGGTCCAAGATGAGATGAATATCGATTATTTTGACGTGGATGCTATAAGTAAATGGTAAAAAGTAGTATGGCATGTCATAATATTGCATTTTATACTTAGTCGTCTCAACTGTTTATTGGTTATGTTGCATTTACAACTACAAATCCTACTTTGATGTCCTTTGGGTCAAAATATACACTTTACACAGAAAAGGAAAAAAGGTTTTTACCTTATGAAGTGATGTTTTGACAAGACGTGAAGACCAGAACTCAGACAATTCAACATTGAATAACCTTCATGAGAAATTATGTACAGTACAAAATATTCATATTGTGACAGTTTGCATTACAATTCATTTTTGAAGTGTTCTGGAAGTATCATAGTTGGATTTCCATGGCAGCAATTAAATTCATTTTTTATTCTATGTAACCATTAGCAGGTAGATTTCGCATCTTCTTCTTTACAAGTGTGAAGGTGTTCTCAGACTACTTACATCTTGAGTCCGTTTCTAAATCTTGTTCCGCTGGCTCAGGCTGTCAGGACTTCTTTGTTGCCTTTAAAAATGTGAAAAATCCTTCAGTGAAAACAAATCCCAAGTTCACAATACAAGTATTACACAGGCATATTTTAAAGTAAGCTGCCTCGGCCTGGCCCGTCTGTTGCACCCTCTTTGTTTTGCAGCAGGGTGAAGGGATGGTCCAACTCCTGGATGGTACCAGCGTCCAGAACCTTCAAGCAGGATGGGGTAAGGCAACAACAACTAATTGCCAAATCTGTTCCAATGTGTTTCAGCATACAAAATACAGTACAAAGCGCTGAATAAATAAATGTAAAAATATTTTTAAAATAGAATCGAATAATTCCAAGTTACCACATGTCTTAAATAATGGATTTTAAAATATGTATTAAAAGATGTATTGCATTCTTTCGCTTCCTTAGTCATATGATAATCGTGTCCATCCAGCACTACGGAGCAGTTTAACCCTTTAGTTGCTTGTTTTACAAAATCTGATCGACACCATCTTAAGTTATATTTTACTTTAGCAAGCTGACAAACTTGAATGTATATTACTAATTGTATTTTGACGAGAAAGTGTTGAACTACAACTAAACTGTAAAGCGGTTTATTTCATGTCATATGTACTTTAATAGTACAATACACTCACCAGTATCCTGTCGCCGTCTATGATGGTGTTGAGGCGATGAGCTTTTTTTACGTCTCCATGCATTCACTGGTTACCCGTGTTTAACGTCACATTGCAATGATTTGTGGGTAATTCCCTTAGGCTAAGTCAGCATACCATGCTGACTTACGGAAAGGGTTCATAAAGGGCTCAAAATATCTGCCAGAGAGCCTCAAACACTTGATGTGACAGTGGGACAGCCCTAAACCCTCACGGACTTCGCGGGAGCGTGCCTCAAAGTCCGTGAGTCCGTAAGGGGAGACATTGGGATTTGGCCAGTGTCTGACGCACGAGACAATGAGAGCTGGATGCTTACCTCCTCCAGAGCCTTCCACAGGTCTTCATCACTGTGCTAGTTGAAAGGGTCCAAGTTCTTCCTCATGGAGCCCGTAAACAGCACCGGGTCCTGGTGAACAGGAGGAACGACAGGTCAGTCAGAAACATTAGATTCAGCACAACCACACGCTGGATATTTCAAGGGACACTTCACTCAAAAATCTAAATATGACTTTCCTGTTGTGCAGTTTATCTCGATATTTTTTTTTATTGTGAGTTGCAAAATGTTGGTGAACCCGACACAAAACTGAACATTTGTGCTTGTGACAGCATGAGATGTAAATATTAATGTTAGCTTCATGGTGCTAGGTGAAATAGCAGTATCGGGTATAGATGCACTCTTCCTTCTGCGATACGGTTGAGAGTGTCGTCCGGTAGACAGAAAATAAACAAGGTCAGCGGATGTTTACCTGAGGAATGATGGACATCTTCTGGCGCAGGTCGTGGAGGCCGATCTCAGAGGTCAGAACATCGTCGATGTAGATCTTCCCCTGAGGCTCCGCCAGGTGGAACAGAGCTGAGACCAGAGATCTTGTCCCAGCACCACAATGCCCACCTGACACACAGGAAGGAACATTGTAAATCGTGTGCGTTGAAAAAACAGACCCTGCATGTAGGCAGACCAAGATGTCTCACCTTCTCATTGGGTTGGAAGGTGGCGCTGATGTCTTTGAGGACCAGCGGTCCATCGCCGCTGTAGGAGAAGCTCACCTGGTCAAACAACACCAGGCCTCTGTTGGGCCAATCGGGAGGAGGGCGCTTCTGGGTTTCCCAGGGTGCTTCACTCTCCAGTTCAGTGTACTCCACCACTCTCTGCACTGACGTCATCTGGAGAGACGAAAGATTCTTTACAATGAGCTAATTTTACTTCCTCGTGGCCTCACACCTCCAGTCTGGTACGTCAACTGCTTATTATATTCTGCCGCTTCCCATAATGTCCTGCTCGCTCCCATAAAGAGTAGATGTTTGGTCTTTATCCGTCTGTCTGATCAGCGATCATCAGTCACAACAGGTAACATCAACACCATATGAAAAAACTAAAATCTAAACTAATTGAGTTCTCACCATGTTCTCCACCGCAGCACTCTGCCTCACCGTCCACTGAAAGTTTCCTACTAGTGTCACAACATAGGTCAGCACCAGGCCCACCTCTCCAGCCTTTAGCCCTAATAAACACATATTTTGGAGCTTGTTCCAATTGTTAAAGATACCACAAATAATGCTGATTCGCCTTTTCACCATCAGGTGACCATGCAGGGAATGGAGGTAGAATGACTCATTATATTGAGAAGACATCAGAGGTCATGAAAGGAGTTTAAAAATAATTGCTTTTTACATTAGCAGAACTCTACTAATGTGTACAGCTTGGTTTGATGTTTGAATCTTTTGCGCGCACATAGTTCCTCACCATCTCGGAGTAGGATGCAGCCAAATGCTGAGAAGGTGATAAATGCTGTCGAGGCGAAGCGCAAACCAGCGGGAGGTCATCAGGAACAAAAACCAGGCCTGAGAGACAGAACGAGTATTTTAGAAAAGACCTCCAAATATTCTCATTGATATCTGCTTCCCTTGCCTTCTCTATCTAAATAGCCCACTGCTCCTCAATCTCATGCACCCGGTGTAGTTACAGCAAGAATCCATGAACACACTTGTAGATTCAAGGCGTTTGGCGTCTCGTGATGTGCGGAGGTAGAAACGCCTCAAGTACAAGAAGAGGAAAAGCAGCGGGATGACGGGGATGAGGATGAGAGGGATGACTGAGGCAGCGACCGCAACCACGCCAACATTCTGTAAAGATAACTGAGGAACAACAAGCATCCCATTGTGAGGAACACTGGCAAAGTAAAGGTCTTGTCCAAAGTCGGTCGACTGCAACAAAAGGTTTGAAAGTGGAGAATAAATACAATTCAGTGCATGTTTCTTAATGAATGGTGAACTTTTCTCACTTGACAGAAGTCCACAAAGGTGATGGGTAACATGGAGTCAATCTGGCTGAGCAGTGAACAAAGGCTCAACAGCCAAGCCAACAACGCTGCGCAAACATCCGCATTCCTCAAACCAATTCCAAGAGGTGACGGTGAAAGCGCCTCGCGACACTGTTGTTGCTCCTCAGTAAACAAATTACTACATAACCAACACTTATTTATGGATAGTTTCATAAACACAGCTTTTTTAAAAATTCGTAGTAATTTGTCCTTTGAAAACATGTTAAATTAGACTGGACTTAATACTGGAGAAATAACTGAATATTGTATTCTGTTGGTTAGCATTGAATTCTGTCACATCATATCGTATCTATTTGAAAATTGAGATAAATGTAGTATGTACAGTGCATTTGTTTATTTAGGGTACATTTGCAGTTCCACAGGACGACCAATAGAGGGCGCTGAGAGCCTATTTATACTGGACATAATGCTCTGATGGCTGTCATCCTATTTTATAGCCGCACATGACATTTTCTGAACTCAGCAATGCTGAGACGGAGGCAACAGAATGTAATTGTAAACCTCACCTCCAGCGTCTACCTGCAATAGTTCCAGCTGGATATCATCACTGACCACGCTGCGCTCTGCAGTGCAATGGGCCCCTCAGATCTGTCCATCAGCTGCTGCATCCTGGGCCCCAGCTGTTGCTGTGTCACATCTCGTTTACACCAGGGGCCAGTGCTATGTTTGACCTGAAAGGCCCGAGAGGCAAAATGGAAAGCACACTACACATAAGACAGACGCGGGGGAAAGAAAGAAGCCGTTTTGTGATAGACGACAACCGGCATTTGGTGTAATGAGCAACCGTCAGTTAACTACTACCAGACGAAAGGCGAGGTCAGGCATGAGAGACACTTTCTCCTTCAAATGTATGGTTTACATCAAAAGGGCATTTTTGTTCAATTTTATTGTTCATCCATAAAGAGCCAATACGAAGCACAACAAAGACGAGCTGAGCTGGTTCGGGACAAGGTTACTAGAACTCACGGTATCAACAGACAGACTTTCAGTTCAGGAGGTTTTATTAGGTCGCAGCCCTTACAATGGCAACGTTGCGAGTTTGATTATTAGAGCCCATTAGTTGTGTCTCTAAATACTGTATGTTCAATTTCATCGAAATGGCAAATACAATCTTTGAAACATTAAGCCGCCATTGTTTTGAGCCCCACATCAAGTCCAATTGAAGCGTATAATCACAATGACAATATGGAATATGTTTAGCTTTATCCGAAGCTGTATTTATACTAAACATTGTGAGAGAGGAAATTTAAATGTTACACTAGCATTCACTAAAAGACTTTGTTGAGAAATGGAACTTGCGTCATTTCCCCCCGTTGAAACAGCCTGCCTCACACACACGATTGTACATCTATACCTACGAGGACCCTTAATCACAGCTGAATGCCGACCTCCAGCCCTTACACTGAACTGAACCCAAAACACTCAAACTGGTCCTCAGAAAGATAGATGTAGAAGTACACGGGACAGCAACTGGTGAGGCACAACGTTGTCTTTTAATTCTGATGTGAAGCCATTTCCATTCAGTTAAGAGAGAAGGGTGTGTGCGTCCGGGCAAAGAAGTGACCCCTTTGCAGCGCGGCAGCTACCGTCATTGGCTGCGAGAGTCCTGAGTCACGTCCTCATTCTGTGGTAAACTGAGCAGCTCCCGGATCCTTTGCATGTCCTTGTTGGTTTCCTCTGCCTGAGAGCAGACGTTCAGATCTCCAATCAACTGGTCTGTCAAGTGCAGACGGGCCGTCCTTGGGATTTGAAGGATGGAGAGTGACTGGTGAGCAACGAAACGCATCACAATAGCAACAAACTTGAATGTAAATTAGGGCTTGTGTGTTTTTTTTACACGATTAAAATCTATAAAAACATCTCACCATTCTGCGAGTCTGAGCTCAAAAAGTTCCATGCGTTCTCTCCTCCTCCTCTCTCTGGCAGTTTCTCCTGCAATCGACTGCATGCTGATGATCAGCGCACCAGTGGGAACCCTGAGCAGACGTTAGCTCACGTTATTAGAAATAAACTTATTCAAATGCTTTATACAGTATAATTGCATTAGAATACAAAACAGAAAATGCATTTTGTGCTTCTATTGTCTGAGCACGGCTCATCAGCTGCTGTCATGTATGAAACCATTCTGGTCGACACTCTACTGGACACATCGGGTATGTAATGGATTACTACTTCCTGTTATCGTATAAACTGTCACAGTTTAATTTAATTTAATTGCATAATCCTTCTCGGCCGTCCGTAGGTTGCACCATTGTAATCATTTAGGGCTAAATTTCCCCTCAGCCGTGTCTTACAGAGTCCGGCTCTCCTCTGCAGGCTGGAATAACAGAGACGGTGTAAATGGAGAGGGGCAGCTGCCGCCTTGGCCTGCCTCCTTGCTCTAGCACCCAGAACATGGCCCTCTGCAGTGCACACGAGTCCCTCTGGCACCGTGATCAGAGTTGGGGGTGGGGGTTCAGCTGGGCGACAGAGGGTTGCTAGGGGGGCACAGCTGGCTCCCAGAGTGCTCACAAGCACACGGGCATGAAAGTGGATACGAGCAAACACACATCTTCTGTGGTGTGATCGATGGATGTGGAAGCACTTACCCCAGCACTGCTCCGATGATCGATCCTGCCACCAGGCCTCCCAGACCCAGGTTCAGTCTGAAAAGGCCTCCAGTCACTGCTGCTCTCACACACACAAACACACAGTTATATATCATTCATAACCCAATTTGCTGGCACTGTTTGTTGTCATCAGCTTAAACAAGGATTATAAAAGTCTTGTTATTATTGTCAGTACCAAACATTTTACGACTAATTAAGAGCTGAAATGTTAGTGTCCAGGCACAGAGGAAATTGGACAAAGATCATTTCTGCACAATGTAAAATCACATTCTTTGGACAATGAAATTCTGGAGTACTCAGTTTTTTACTAATTATTTTCTGGGCACTGTCATGCATTATTTAGACAGCAGTGGTAGAGAGACGGGGGAACAAACAAATGCAACAAAGGCTGGTACAACTGTCCTAGGAATACACTCTCTGGTGGACAATAGCACATTCTACATACTGACAAGTGTTCCACAGCATAACAAATGATATTCCACTCCAGCTGTTATAAGACAGCAGAAAACAACACTGAGTTTGGACCGAGCAACTCCCAGATGGAGACGTGAGACAGTGAAGAGGAACGTTTTGTGACACAAGTGTGCGTCGTCTGCTTTTCTTGGATAAATAAAATGTTTTTTAAAAAATAGTTGTGCTAAAGCCCCGTTGAAGCCCATGTGACTCACCTCCAGCTGCAGCGTAATGGCTGAGGGTATACTTGTCTCTGTACACAGACAGCCCTGTGCTGACAGAGCTAGAGAGGGAACAGACAGACAGACGAGGGGAAATAAAAATGATCAAATCAATACATAATATAACATTTTTGTTTACACTTGTAGCTGCCCGCATCCTCCGACTATGGATGAGTAGCTCATACAATCCCGCTTCAAAACACCTAAACTATCCCTTTAATGCTTTTGTCTTTTGTAAAGCACTTTGAATTGACTTGTTATTGAAAGGTGCTTTACAAATAAACCTCGATTCAGTGGAGATTGGCTGGAAAATCACTGAATCTAATGTAGCTTATTTGTACGACAAATTAAAATGCCTACTTTGTAAAAGTTGCCTTTCAACCTATACGTTAATTTCTCAAATATAACTCTAAACCTAACAGCAGAGTCTGGGATTATATATTTGTTTGCTTACTTGAATAAGGTGACAAAAGCAGCCACTCTCCAGCTCCATCTCCACCCGTACCTCACGAAACCCCGGATTGCTGCATTATGAGCCAAGCGCTGATTCAGAGAGAAAGGACCCTTACAATGATACCTGAACATTAAATGTTCCCAGTAGTGCAGACCCGTACGTAGTTCCCTTTCTTCCGCTTACCACTGCTTCCACGCGGCTAGTATAGATTTCCGCCTGGCTGAGTTGGATGTACCTCTGCCTGGCATGGCGAGCCGCTGGCAGGCCTCCGTAGAGCAGGCCGGCCAGAGCGGCAGCCACGCCGCTCTTTATCACGTTGGTCAGCTCCTCTGGGTGCCGCTGTGTCACGCTGCAAACAAATAAAACTGCCCTGACAAATAATATTTTTCACAGTAAAGAGTACGCGAGCCTCACAAGACAGAACTGTATTTACTGAAGTATCTCTGTCTCTGTACGACTGGTTAAAAGGAGTCTAAAAATAAGAAATAATTCTCTTTGATGATAAAAACTTGACACCCAAAGATCGATTTGACTAAAGCTAGTAGTGATTACCTATATTGACTATTTCCTTCATTAAATGATCGTTTGGCCCCAAAAAATAACAATTCTGCACACTTGAGTAAGTGCCAGTGACAGAAGGTAAGCATAACTTTACAATGTATAAAGTTTATTTTACAAAGTGGTGAATATTGCCCAAAAACAACAAAATTGATGCAGAAACTACTGGCTGTTTTTTAAGCAGTGCTCATAATATGTAGAATAGAACTTGTTGAAGAGAGCAAGGTGACACAGGGGTAAAAGAGGAGATGAAGAGAAGTCAAGAGGGAACAGAAACACTAACTCTTTCTCAAAGAGGTCCTTGATACGGTCCCATCCTGCATCTGGGAATTCTGGCCTGCCCATGTGGCTTGGCATGCTGCTGGGTGAGGGGATGGGTGCAGGACTGTTGGAGGAAGAGGAAGAGGAGGGCACCTGTGCAGGCTGGGCAGCAGCCACATCAGCTGCGTGGACCCTGGGGAGCAGGGGGCAGAAGGAAGGGGGCCCGACGCTCTGGACGAGGCCCCGCAGTAGGCCGGTGCTCAGCGTGCCCCAGGGCGAGGAATCTGCCCGTCGTCTCCGCGGGGCGAAGCCCGTTCCGGGCTGCTCTGGCTGCATCACGCTTCAGCTGGCATCGGGGCTGCAGCAGAGGCAGAAACACATGGGTTGGGGATGTTACACTCATTCTCTGACTTGAAAACGCCATCCCCAAAATAAACAGCCTCGAGGCGAGTGAAATCCTGGCAGGGTTACATTAGGATTGCCAACTCAGCAGTTGTTAAATTGTGCAGGACCTATCAAAACACACTGGGCACACAAGCAAGGCTTTCTGGGTAAATATGTATCTATTGACTATAAAAAGTATCGCGACAGTTTTCAGCTGCCTTCAAAGAATAAACAGGAAGTAAAAGAAACAGGTACTTTCTGTTAGATCCAATCTGTAGGCTACTTGTAGTTTGCAGACCTCGTTCAGATTTATTCATGCATTTGTAAATATACATGTATGGAAATGTGCGTGTATCTTTGTTCTTTTATGCCTGTGAAACACGTTACTGCTCGCTTTTTATACGTGTTGTATAAATAAGCTTTATTATTATTATTATCAACCACAAAAGATATGTCTTTAGATTAAACCTTCATCGCACAACATGAGACTAATCGAGCATTAAATATAATTACACAGAAACACAGGATTTTCTACAAAACGTGGTGTTTGTCTGTCCTCTGTTGTAAGAAATGACTAAGAAGAGCAACACATTATTTAGTTATAGTTTATAAAGTTACAGTATAGTAGTTATTTGTCCTCATTTCTTGTGTCATCAAGTGAGAATACATAATAAGACAATAGAGTACCAAAAACAGTTGTTTCACCAGTAACGCTATGTCTATTTGAACAATCATTGATAATTAAATCACCTGCACAGCGTTAGCCCACGTGCAGACTTCACCCTTAATTAGCGTGATATCATACAGCTGTGACAGGTCAGACTGCTAGAAGCTAGGATAGCTTGTATTATTTCTAAACACTTAATACTACTTGATATTAAAAATGCTAATGAAAAATGACATTAAAATTTCAGTCGCATGTTTTCATTCCTTGCTATTAGCTTCTGTCGTATCTATTTTAAAAAGACTTACCAGCACGCGGCGCGGAATATCTCAGCAATAAAACCCGTCTGTCTTTTGAAGTTCCGCAACCCCAGTAGATGCGCATTAATTGTATTTAGTGTCCACATGTATGTTTGTCACAATTGTCCTTCTGCTGTTTGTTTCTCAACGGTGACATTCCTCGAACACAGCCGGGCTTTCGACCTTCCACCTCGGACACACACGAACCAAATGTGCCAACAGCGCCACCCCGTCGGTGGAGGACTAACCACTATTCTGCACGTGATGTGCACTCCTCGCGACATTAAGATCTGGGTCCGGGATGTTTTAAGAACCAAATAGGTTATTTGCATACAAACAGAAAAAAATGCAGCACGAGCCGCAACAGAAAACTTCAACGGTCATCACAGCCCTTTGGTCAAACACACACAAACGGACCGTATTTACCACCGTTGTCAACGACAGTGTGAGAAACAAGCTTGTATCTGTGAGAGTCTGCTTGTTCACAGCACAATGAATACTACAACATATTCGAAAGAGGCTATATAAGTTATTATATATATTATAAGAAGTTATTATATATATATTATAGTGTGCGCTCTTGTGCTGGGATTTAAAATGAACTGGATAGGGTTTGAATACACAACTTCAGGCCTTTTAAGTCATACTAATTCAGAATAGAATGCAATAAAAACAACTCTTAAAAAGTAATGTTATTGTACGCTATCAAAAAGCTAACAAATTCAGAGTATATTATACCATGAACATGGTTCTACACAACCTGACGTTACATAAATATCTCAAGTATTTGAGTGTATTTACAACTGTACATTTCAAGCTATAAGACTCGGTCAGCTGGTACCTGGTTAACACAGACGTTCACTTCTCTGCAGCCAGAACTACTGCAGTTTACAGTAAATTAAGTATTTTAATGAGGAAAAGAGAACACAAATTACCATTATCTCTCTTTAAAAGATCAACCAAAAAGAATTCTCATATTTACATTGTTGTTTATTGTTGCACCATTACTTTGAGATGATTAAAGTTTTCTCAGCCTTGAATTAACTCCAACATCATCCCATTATTACACAATACATAAATGATAGACTCATGATATTGATAGAACAGTTATGGCCTCTACTTGTTATCACAACGGAACAATTTGATGAATCTCACATCATGAATATGAGCAGCTTAAAGAATAATCTGTAGATCCTCAATAATTATCATCACACCAGCTGACTACTGCTTCACCAGATTTCAAACTGCTTGTCTTTCTTAAAGGATGTTCTGTCCACGATGTTGTTCCTGAAGAGTCTAGAGAGAGAGAGAGAGAGAAGAATATCATGGAACAGGGTTCACTGATCTGTGAGAACAGCTGTGTGGATTAATGCCCGGTGCTCACCGCACAGTGTCCATGGAGGGGTTGATGGAGACCAGCTGGAGTAAGATGTCAGTGGAAGCATCAGTGATGTTGTTGTGACTCAGACTGGAACACAGAGGAGCATTTGAGACTTTATACGTGGAGGCAGCAGCTCCAGATTCAGGTTTATTCGTAGGGTTACTGTGCATGACTCCAGCTGTTGCTCTAACAAATATAGATTTCTGTCACATGAACACATTACAGATGGACACTCACTCCAGGACTTGTACTTTGTGCAGATGTGTGCTGAGTTTGAGCAGCAGCTGGTCCGTGAGCTGACAGTGACTGAGGTCCAGCTCAGTCAGCCCTTCAGAGAACTCCAGCATCAGGGACAAAGCTCCACAGGCCCTCTGATCCAGTGTGGTGTGACTGAGGTCCAGCTCTCCCCCCAGGGCTCCACAGAGGGACACTGCCCGTCTCACTGTGTCCCTCTCACTGTTCACAGGAACCAGGGACAGCAGCTGGAGGAGGACGGCTTCACTGGCTCTAAACAGGAGAAACAGAGCAGACTGTTGGGATGAAGAAACATGGAAACAAGCTTCTTCTCTGGTCATTCTGTGGTCTTTCCCACCTGAGGAGGACTCGGTCTAGGACAGGAAACAGCAGGTCCAGTCCGTTGTCTTCCACCTCACAGTCCTGCAGGATGAGCTCTGCTTTCTGGCTGCTGCTTCTCAGGATGGTGGAGACGGCCCTGCAGTCCTCAGCAGTCAGCCTGAGAGTTTCGCTGATATCCAGCTCCACACAGGAGGAGCAGGACAGATCCAGCCTGTGCTGCACGGCCCTGAGCAGGTGGCCTGCTGCCCCCTGCTGGGCGTGTGAGGCAGCACAGCTGTGGACAAACCTCAGCAGCAGTTTCCTGTCAACACTGGAGGAAAAATACATCTAAAAATCAAACAAATAAGATAAGCATAAAGGTTCATTGATCAGATACCGATATGATCTGCAGATTCACACTCCAAACAAAAGACACAAATAATATGAATTAAAAGATAACGATTCCGGCGCCGCGCGAGTGGCTGCCTGTTACAGCAGCTCCGGCTCACTACGTTTTTCTTATTATGTTACTTTTTGTACTTCTTTCGCTTCTTTTTTTTTTTTCTTACACTAGCTACCGTTCTTAATCGGTGCATTATGGCAGCTAGACACGTCGAGCTTGTCGTGGTCTACCTGCTGTTTATCGCTATTTTCACCTCCGTGTCTGGGGACCCAGCGTGCAGCCATGGACTTGTTGTTTACGATAGGGACCAGCTGTTAGCATTCCGGGACGCGGCGGTGCTAACCGCCGAGAGACCCACTGTTCCCCGCGAGCTGAGGAGGAAGAAACGGGGATGCCGAGCGGGGGCAGAACGTCGCGCCAGGAGAAGACGCTACACACCCGTTCTCCCTTCCATCATCATGGGAAACGTGAGGTCTCTGCCCAACAAGATGGACGAGCTAGCGGCGCTAACTCGCCATCAGAGGGAATACCGGGAGTCGAGCCTCATGGTGTTCACGGAGACGTGGCTAACCGAGCTAACACCAGACACACACGCTACTCTGGACGGGTTCCGCATCATACGGGCGGACAGGACAACGGAGAGCGGTAAGAGGAAGGGAGGAGGCCTGGCAGTGTTTGTTAATGATAGATGGTGTAACTCTGGGCACATCACTGTTAAGGAGCAGACCTGTACAGCGGACATTGAACTGTTAGCGGTTAGCATGAGGCCACAATATCTGCCTAGGGAATTTTCGCACGTTATCGTGGTGGCTGCGTATATCCCCCCCTCTGCTGACGCCGAAGCGGCCTGTGACGTCATCCACTCGGCGACAAGCAGGCTGCTGACACAACACCCCAATGCCCTCCTCCTTCTCTCTGGGGATTTTAATCATGCCCCTCCGTCCTCCACTCTGCCCACATTCACCCAGTATGTCAAATGCCACACCAGAGACAATAAAACACTGGACCTTCTTTATGCCAACACCAAGGAGGCATACATATCATCACCTCTCCCTCCCCTGGGCAGATCTGACCACAACCTGGTGCACCTCCTGCCTGTGTACACAACTCTTGCACAGAAGCAGCCAGCTGTGACCCGCACAGTTAGACGATGGACCGATGGAGCCGAGGAGGCTCTGCAGGACTGTTTTGAGACAACTGCGTGGGAGGTATTCAGTGATGCCCATGGGGATGACATCGACGGTCTCACCGACTGCATCATGGACTATATTAACTTCTGTGTTGAGAACACCGTACCCACCAGGACTGTACGGTGCTTCTCAAATGACAAACCCTGGATCTCTCCGGAGATAAAGGCCCTCCTCAAGGAGAAGAAGAGGGTTTTTAGATCTGGCAACAAGGAGGAGCTGAGGACTGTGCAGAGGGAGCTGAGGATGAAGATCAGAGAGGGGAAAGATGTCTACAGGATGAAGATGGAGGACCAGCTGCAGCAGAATAACACCGTCGGGGTCTGGAAGGGCCTCAAGGCGATTTCTGGGCTCAAGGGGCCCAACCAACAGCCTGAGGGGGACCAAAAGTGGGTGAATGAGCTGAACTTATTTTGTAACAGGTTTGACCAGCCATCCACCCCTCCCCCCACCCAGACCTCCCTGCTGCTGCAACCCCCATCATCTGCATCCCCTGTGGATTATTATCCCCCCTCCACCTCCCCCCTTCCCACAGCACTCTGCTCCCCTCCACACCTCCCCACTCCAACACACAGCACCCCACCCCCCCGAGTGTCCCTCAACCAGGTGAGGAAGGAACTGAGGAGGATCAAGGCGAGGAAGGCCACGGGTCCGGACGGCATCAGCTCAAGGCTCCTCAAATCCTGCGCAGACCAGCTGTGCGGGATAGCGGAGCACATATTCAACTTGAGCTTGAGGCTGGGGAAAGTACCACAGCTATGGAAGACGTCCTGCGTGGTACCGGTACCAAAGAACCCGCGGCCCAAGGACCTCAACAGCTACAGGCCGGTGGCGTTGACATCCCACCTGATGAAGACCATGGAGAGGCTGGTACTTGCCCATCTCCGCCCTCTGGTGAGTTCATCCCTGGACCCTCTTCAGTTTGCCTACCAGTCCGGCATCGGGGTGGATGACGCCGTCATCTTCCTGCTGCAGAGATGCCTCTCTCACCTGGAAAAGACTGGAAGCACTGTGAGAGTCATGTTCTACGACTTCAACACCATCCAGCCTTTGCTTCTGAGGGACAAGCTGGAGCAGACCGGGGTGGACCACCACCTCACTTCATGGATCCTGGACTACCTCACCAACCGTCCACAGTATGTGCGGATACGGGGGTGTGAGTCAGATCGGGTGTCCTGCAGCACAGGGGCCCCACAGGGAACCGTTCTGGCTCCATTCCTCTTCTCCATTTACACCTCGGACTTCAAACACAACTCTGCCAACTGCCACCTGCAAAAGTTCTCTGACGACTCTGCAATCGTCGGCCTCATCTCCGCAGATGATGATAGAGAGTACAGGGAACTAAACCAGGACTTTTTAGGATGGTGCCAGCGGAACCGCCTCCATATCAACACCAGCAAGACCAAGGAGCTGGTGGTGGACTTCCGCCGGGGTAAACGCCCTCCTCCGACACCGGTGAGCATCCAGGGACTGGACATTGAGGTTGTGAAGTTGTATAAGTACCTGGGTGTTCACTTGAACAATAAACTGGACTGGACTGACCACGCTCACGCTCTTTATAAAAAAGGACAGAGCAGACTCTTTCTGCTGAGGAGACTGAGGTCTTTTGGGGTGCAGGGAGCACTCCTGAAGACCTTCTTCGACTCCGTGGTGGCATCAGCCATCTTCTATGGAGTGGTCTTCTGGAGCAGCAGCATCGCGGCAGCTGACAGGAGGAGACTGGACAAACTGGTGAGGAAGGCCAGCAGCGTGCTGGGGTGTCCACTGGATACGGTGGAGGTGGTGGGAGACAGGAGGATGATGGCGAAGCTCTCATCCCTGATGAGCCACGCCTCCCACCCCATGCAGGACACTCTGGCAGCTCTGCACAGCTCCTTCAGTCACCGGCTGATCCATCCCCGGTGTCTGAGGGAGAGGTACCGCAAGTCCTTCCTCCCCGCTGCTGTCAGGCTGCACAACAAGCTGCTCTCGGGAGACCACTAACACTTTGAACACTTTGAACATTTGGACTGGACATGAACACTTGAACACTCTGAACACTTTAATTCATTCACCTGGTGCAATACCTAATCCGTGCAATCCTGTGCAATATCAAATACGTGCAATATCAAATACGTTTAAGTATTTACCTTACACTTAACTCCGTCTGTATTTACTGGTATACTTAATAGTCTTCTTTACTGTCAATCCTGTGCAATATCCAATACGTTTAAGTATTATCTTACATTTTACTCTGCCTCCGCCTGTTTATACTGGTATATTTAATAGTCTTCTTACTGTCAATCCCGTGCAATATCCAATACGTTTTATTATCTTACATTTCACATTTTTACTCCGTCTGTACATACTGGTATATTTTGTATTCTTCTTTACTGTCATTTTTTACTACTGTTTACTGTTTAGTCTATTTATACTACTTGATTTTTTATCTTCATTTATTACTTGTGAGCGATGCTGCTTTAATCCTGTAATTTCCCCACTGAGGGACTAATAAAGGATTATCTTATCTTATCTTATCTTATAACTATGTTTCCTGACAACTTCTGCTCTTATTGTTTTAGTTTTCTCCTTCATTTCTATCAGTCACAACAACATAGAGCCCGTTCATAGATAATATCTGGGAACATGGTGACGTCAACGATAAGCCTTCTGATTGATCGAGACACGCAAACGATCGGATGATCAGACAGGTTGGAAACAAAGCTTCAGGTTAAACAAACCTCTGTGAAAGAGACGGTAAACAATGTGTTTATTACTGATAGAATAGAACAGCATTATCTTGTAATATCACATATATATTCCTCTGTGAACTCTATCCTGAGTGTTGGAGCGTTCTGATACTAATGTCTGACCTGATTTCAGAAACTTTGTCCAGCATAAAGAGGATGGACTCTACTTCCTCTGCTGGTACGGAGGTCCACAGGAGGTTCAGTTTAACTCCGTCACTGTGTCGGAGGGTGAAGAGCAGAGCAGCACAGTCCACCGAGTCCATCCCTCTGCAGGTGAGGTCGATCTCATGATCCAAAGACCTCAGTAAACCGGCTACAAGAGGAGCGGCTCCAGCTTTAAAGATCTCTCTGATGGCGGTCAACACAAAGCTGGGACAGAGCCTGAAAGACACCAGAGGTCTTTGTTTAGTGCGAACAAGCCACGACATGGATAGAAATGATTAATCAGGATGATAAAAAACCCAAATAGATCACCCTTTGAACACAATCCTGTCCAGAAAGGGAAGCAGACGTGTGACGCTCTCCTGTAAGAAGCGGTTCCTCCTCAGGTTCACCGTGATGGTGTGAGCTGACGACTGCTGAAGCAGATGGTGAAGAAGCTCCCAGTTCAGACAGAAGCTGCTCAGGTCTCCACCAACCTTACTCAAGAAGGACCGGGTCAAGTCCTTGTCCTGGATCTCACGGAGGAGGGAGAACAGCTGCTGGAAAGTCTTCTCACTCAGTCTGCAGATAGAACACGTATGAATATCTGTTAGAAGAGTCCAGGATGAACACATTACATCAGTATGGAATACTTGTACCTGATCGTTAGAGGGCCATCATGAAACAGCAGTGGGAGGAGATCCAGAGCAGGAGCACAGAACTCAGTCAGGTCTAACCGTGTGACTGTCCAGTATCTCAGCAGGGATGCCAAACTACTGACAACCTTCAACAACACTCTCTGTGACGGCTGGGCTTTCTGAGGGGAGAGAGAAAGCTCTTCCACAGCCAGCCGACGGCCCGCTTCCCTTCTTCTTACCCATCGACGCAGTAGCAAGGCCATGTCGCTGGAAAGCCTGGAAATAAAGAAGAATGAAGTCACACATTCACAGTGGAAAGGATGGAGTCATAAGATCTAAAGGCAGTAAATATATGAATGCGTACCTCAGACTGTGTACTTGTGTTGCTCCTCTGAAGAGGAGGGAGGCTCCTCTGACAGACATCTTTCTGGGTGTGAGGATGAGATCCACTTCAGAGCCACAATGTCTGAGAAGCGTCCCCACAGACCGGCAGGTTTTCCTGGGTAAGCTTCCCGTTAACCGGAGGGTGAAGCCCAGCAGCTGCAGCAGAGAGGACAACTGCTCGGCCTCCTCTCTGGATCTGACACAGATCAACGTACACACTGTCTGGAAGAAGTCTGGATCACAGCTGAAACAAGATGGATGAAGTGTGAGACCAGCAAAGACACACTGCATTATAAACCATCTCATGAACAATGTCTTTCATCAAGGGTGACATTTAGATAAAACATAGAGTGTGCTGTAGTATTGTCTGTGATATCACACTAGAATACTGACATTCTTCTTGATGAAGATAAACTTCAAAAGTCGCCATATACATTCAGGTACAAACATGAAATGTGACGTCTACATCTAACTGATCCTCAGCAGTGGGCGGAGTAACTAAGGGATCAGTGTCTCGCTCAAGGACACTTGTAAGGGTTCATGTAAATTATAAAACACCGGTTATTATGAGCTGGGTCTTTTTTGACAAACCTCTTCTGAAGTAAATATATAAAATATCCAGTATAATTAAAAATACAGTGTTCTTAAATTTACAGTATTAGTCAGAGTTACCTGTGCTGTGAGATAAAAGGCAGACACTGTAGGAAACTCCTCACTTCACTCTCTTCATGTGAGCAGCCTCTCAGCTCCACTCGTTTCTTCTCTGGTTGGAGTTTCAGCACTTCCAGGAGGATGGAGGTCTTTCTCTCTGAGAGGTCTATGGACCAGACTGAAGGAGATGACTGGAGAACTGACTGGAATGATGGAAGGAGACTCAGACCTGTTTCAGTCTCACAGTCCTTCAGGTGGGAGCACAGATCCAGCAGGACGTCACTCTGATATGTGGGACCATAATAATCATCATCATCAAAAGGGAATGTTTTGTATGAGCACACTGATGATAACAGCTCCAGCATCTTCTCTCCTGTCTGTTCTCTCTCTGCTGCTGCACAGAACAGGTTCCCAAAGAACTTGATTCCTGACCAGTGATGATGAATACTGAAATAATAAAAGGAAACATTTAGTGATTTGATTTCATCTGCATGAATACAACAAGTCACGACTGATGGACTCCATCTTGTACATGTGTGTACTGAATACAATCTCATGACATGTTGACTGAACATCACGTCTGGACTTTGACTGACTCACAACACAAACACTCATCCTGTCTCTGGACTTACTGCAGGTTTGCTTCCTGCTGCTTCACTTCACTTTATATCATTTGATTTCATGTTTGAGATTTGAGTGTAAAATAAATTCACAATATTAAATATAAATAGTGGAACAACAGCAGCGAGACAGAAGTTGTACAATACAACAACATGCTGATGATTCATTGGACTGGATCTTCCATTTTCTAAATTATTGTGAAATCAAATTTCAAGAGTTGCTTCCTGTTTAATGTACGGAAACAATATGTTTTAATGTTTTCAGGGTTTATTTTTGATCTGCTAAGATTTAAATATAATAAACCAACAGCAGTTTTACCTGCAGGTACTTTCATTTGTGTGTGATGCGTTTTTATTTGTGTATGAGGAGGTATTAGCAGCACTGAGCTACACTGTTATTGTTATTAATATTCACATCCTCTATTATTCTCATACAGGCAGGAGACTGACATGTTTCCAGACTTGTTCCAGTTTAATATTGCACATAAAAAGCTGTGTCCCTCTGAAATGTGGCAAGGTTGACAAATAAAGAGGCATAAAATAAAAAGACTTAATGAAAGTATAACTCTGTACTTCATCACTTGAGTAAATGTTCACAGTAGTTACTTTCCACCACTGGTAACTGAGTCTAATGTGGATCAGTTTCAGCTGCTGTCTGTACTTTCTGTCATTAGTTATTCAACATGCTGTGAAGCACACACTGTGTTCATAGAGGCTTCTTGTATTGTTGACTGCACTGTCTGTTCACAGTGTGTGCTGTGAGTCCTACTAGGACCCAACTCACTGGAGAAAACTAAGACATGTGGAGGAAGTGACCAGCTGTACAAACAACACTGATGACAAAGACATATCAGAGGAATATTGTCAATAGTATGGTGATGTTAGAATGTATGAATCACTGAACATTAGTTTAACCCGATTTAGAAAGCCACTCTCCATATGAAGAGTTAAATCATGTAAAGTAAAATGACCTTACCTGAGCTGTGAGATAAAAGGCAGACACTGTAGGAAACTCCTCACTTCACTCTCTTCATGTGAGCAGCCTCTCAGCTTCACTCGTTTCTTCTCTGGTTGGAGTTTCAGCACTTCCAGGAGGATGGAGGTCTTTCTCTCTGAGAGGTCTATGAACCAGACTGAAGGAGCTGACTGGAGAACAACTGACTGTAATGATGGAAGGAGACTCAGACCTGTTTCAGTCTCACAGTCCTTCAGGTGAGCGCACAGATCCAGCATGAAACCACTCTGATATGTGTGATCATAACCATAACATAAAGGGAATGTTTTGTATGAGCACACTGATGATAACAGCTCCAGCATCTTCTCTCCTGTCTGTTCTCTCTCTGCTGCTGCACAGAACAGATTCCCAAAGAACTTGATTCCTTCAGAACGACCTGACCAGAGAGGATAAATACTGAAATAATAAAGGAAACATTTAGTGATTTGATTTCATCTGCATGAACACAACAAGTCACTACTGATGGACTCCATCTTGTACATGTGTGTACTGAATACAATCTCATGACATGTTGACTGAACATCACGTCTGGACTTTGACTGACAACACAAACACTCATCCTGTCTCTGGACTTACTGCAGGTTTGCTTCCTGCTGCTTTACTTCACTTTATATCATTTGATTTCATGTTTGAGATTTGAGTGTAAAATAAATTCACAATATTAAATATAAATAGTGGAACAACAGCAGCGAGACAGAAGTTAAACAACACAACAGCATGTTGAATCAGAGGACTGACATCTGTTTTTATTAATTCATGTTTAAAATTACTGTGAAATATAATTAAAAGAGATGTTTGATATTTAATGTGTCAAAAAATATTATTTTATATTTCAAAGGTTTATTTTTGTGTTGTCTCATAGCCACATTGTTCCATTAATATTATTCACTTCATTTCACTGCAGATTATGAAACAGATTTTCTGACAAACCTCTGAAGAAGCCACATGTCATAGTTAAATATTCAGTATTTGTCAGAGTTACCTGAGCTGTGAGATAAAAGGCAGACACTGTAGGAAACTCCTCACTTCACTCTCTTCATGTGAGCAGCCTCTCAGCGCCACTTGTTTCTTCTCTGGTTGGAGTTTCAGCACTTCCAGGAGGATGGAGGTCTTTCTCTCTGAGAGGTCTATGGACCAGACTGAAGGAGCTGACTGGAGAACAACTGACTGTAATGATGGTAGGAGACTCAGACCTGCTCCAGGATCATAAGAGTACAGGTCCAGGAGGAAATCACACCATCTCTCTTTCAAAGGGAATGTTTTGTATGAGCACACTGATGATAACAGCTCCAGCATCTTCTCTCCTGTCTGTTCTCTCTCTGCTGCTGCACAGAACAGATTCCCAAAGAACTTGATTCCTTCAGAATGATCTGACCAGTGATCAACACTGAAATAATAAAAGGAAACATTTAGTGATTTGATTTCATCTGCATGAATACAACAAGTCACTACTGATGGACTCCATCTTGTACATGTGTGTACTGAATACAATCTAATGACATGTTGACTGAACATCACGTCTGGACTTTGACTGACTCACAACACAAAAACTCATCCTGTCTCTGGACTTGCTGCAGGTTTGCTTCATGCTGCTTGACTTCACTTTATATCATTTGATTTCATGTTTGAGTTTTGAGAGTAAAATAAATTCACAATATTAAATATAAATAGTGGAACAACAGCAGCGAGACAGAAGTTATACAACACAACAACATGTTGATGATTCAGAGGACTGACATCTGTTTTAAATCATTCATGTTTACAATTACTGTGAAATATAATTAAAGAGATGTTTGATATTTAATGTGTCAAAAAACACTTTTTTCAGTTTCAAATGTTGATTTTTGTGTTGTCTCAGAGCCACAGTGTTACATTAATATTATTCACTTCATTGAATTATTCTCATACAGGCAGAAGACTGAGAACTGTGATGATACATTATTACTGAACTGAGAAATTATATTCATCTTTACCTACATTATGTGTATTTGTGAATGATGATTAAATATTTTAGAAACACTGCAGATTATGAAACAGATTTTCTGACAAACCTCTGAAGAAGAAGCTACATGTTATCATTAAATATCCAGTATTTGTCAGAGTTACCTGAGCTGTGAGATAAAAGGCAGACACTGTAGGAAACTCCTCACTTCACTCTCTTCATGTGAGCAGCCTCTCAGCTCCACTTGTTTCTTCTCTGGTTGGAGTTTCAGCACTTCCAGGAGGATGGAGGTCTTTCTCTTTGAGAGGTTTATGGACCAGACTGAAGGAGATGACTGGAGAACTGAGTGTAATGATGGAAGGAGACTCAGACCTGTTTCAGTCTCACAGTCCTTCAGGTGGGAGTACAGATCCAGCAGGAAATCACTCTGATATGTGTGATCATAATATAAGGGAAATGTTTTGTATGAGCACACTGATGATAACAGCTCCAGCATCTTCTCTCCTGTCTGTTCTCTCTCTGATGCTGCACAGAACAGATTCCCAAAGAACCAGATTTCTTCTGAAGGTTCTGATGACTGAGGCACAAAACTGAAATAACGAGGATTAAAAAAAAACACGATAAATGTTTTTCAATAAAATAGAACTAAAACATTTCTCCATGAACTGTCGTAAGAAATCTTTTATAATTTAATCTGCACACAAACTGAAAATAGACGAGACGGCTTCTAGCAACCAGAGAAATAAAGAAGGAGGTAACCAGTTACCTGAGCTGTGAGATAAAAGGCAGACACTGTAGGAAACTCCTCACTTCACTCTCTTCATGTGACCAGTCTATCAGCTCCACTTGTTTCTTCTCTGGTTGGAGTTTCAGCACTTCCAGGAGGATGGAGGTCTTTCTCTCTGAAAGGTCTATGAACCAGACTGAAGGAGCTGACTGGAGAACTGAGTGTAATGATGGAAGGAGACTCAGACCTGTTTCAGTCTCACAGTCCTTCAGGTGGGAGTACAGATCCAGCAGGAAACCACTCTGATATCTGTGATCATCATCATCAAAAGGGAATGTTTTGTATGAGCACACTGATGATAACAGCTCCAGCATCTTCTCTCCTGTTTGTTCTCTCTCTGCTGCTGCACAGAACAGGTTCCCAAAGAACCAGATTTCTTTCGAACGATTTGACCAGTGATGATCAATACTGAAATAATAAAAGGAAACATTTAGTGATTTGATTTCATCTACATAAATACAACAAGTCACTACTGATGGACTCCATCTTGTTCATGTGTGTACTGTTTACAATCTAATGACATTTTGACTGAACATCATGTCTGGACATTGACTGACTCACAACACAAACACTCATCCTGTCTCTGGACTGACTGCAGGTTTGCTTCCTACTGCTTCAGTTCACTTTCTATCATTTGATTTCATGTTTGAGATTTGAGTGTAAAATAAATACACAATATATAAATATAAATAGTGGAACAACAGCAGCGAGATAGAAGTTATACAACACAACAACATGTTGATGATTCAGAGGACTGACATGTTTTTTTAATTCATTCATGTTTAAAATGTCATTCTCTGCGAATCGCCACCTTCACGTGGTGGAGGAGTTTGAGCGGCTCAGTGATCCTGGGAGCTATGTTGTCCGGGGCATTATCCCCTGGTAGGGTCTCCCAAGGCAAACAGGTCTCAGGGGAGAGCCCAGACTAAGAGCGGTTCAAATCGACCCTAATGATAAGCAGCCCACGGACTTCAGCCACCTCGCCCGGACCAGGGAAACTGGGGCACCCTCCCGGAGCCAGACTCAAGAGGGGACCTTGTCGGCGAGCATCTGGTGGCCAGGCCTTCGCCCATGGGGCCCGGTCGGGCTCAGCCCGAACAAACAGCATGGAGCAGCCACCCTGTGGACCCACCACCCGCAGGGACAAGCACCGGGGTCGGGTGCAATGCAGACCGGGCGGCGGGTCAGGCGGGAGGCCTGGGCGAGCCGATCACCGGCAGCATAGACTAGCTCTAGGGACGTGGAACGTCACCTCGCTAGCGGGGAAAGAGCCAGAGCTGGTGCAGGAGGTGGAGCGATACCAGCTAGATATAGTTGGACTCACCTCCACACACAGCGTTGGCCCTGGAACCAAGCTCCTGGAGAGGGGTTGGACTTTGTCCTTTTCCGGAGTTGCCCAGGCGCCGGGCGGGAGTGGGGATACTCACGAGCCCCCGGCTGAGCGCCGCTGTGTTGGAGTTCTCCCCGGAGAGCGAGAGGGTCACCGCCATGCGCCTACGGGTTGCGGAGAGCAAGGCTCTGTCTGTGGTTTGTGCACAGACAGTTCAGAGTATCCGGCCTTCTTGGAGTCTGTGGGACGGGTCCTGGAAAGGGCGCCGCCTACCGACTCCATAGTTCTCCTGGGGGACTTCAACGCTCACGTGGGCAATGACGGAGAAACCTTGCGGGGGGGTGATTGGGGGGGAACGGCTTGCTTGATCTGAACCCGAATGGTGTCTCGTTGTTGGACTTCTGTGCTTGCCACGGTTTGGCCATAACGAACACCATGTTCGAACATAAGGTGGCTCATAAGTGTACCTGGTACCAGAACACCTTAGGCCGGAGATAAATGATCGACTCTGTCATCGTATCATTTGATTTGCGGCCGTATGTCTTGGAGATTCGGGTGAAGAGAGGAGCAGAGCTGTCAACTGATCACCACCTGGTGGTGAGTTGGATCAGATGGCGGGGGAACCGGTTGGAAAGACCCGGCAAGCCCAAACGTGTAGTGAGGGTGAACTGGGAACGTCTGGCGGAGGACCCTGTCCGGGAGGTCTTTAACTCCCACCTCCGGAAGAACTTCTCACATATCCCGAGGGAGGTTGGGGACATGGAATCCGAATGGACCATGTTCAAAGCCTCTATTGTGGCCACGGCCGCTAGGAGCTGTGGCCGGAAGGTCATCGGTGCCTGTCGTAGCGGCAACCCGAGAACCCGGTGGTGGACACCGGAGGTGAGGGAGGCCGTCAAGCTGAAGAAGGAGACGTTCAAGGCCTGGTTGGCCCAGGGGTCTCCTGAAGCAGCTGACAGGTACCGGCAGGCCAGAAGGGCTGCAGCTACGGTGGTCGCGACTGCTAAAACTCGGGCATGGGAGGAGTTCGGGGAGGCCATGGAGAAGGACTTTCGGTTGACCTCAAGGAGGTTCTGGCAAACCAGCTGACGGCTCAGGAATGGAAAGCAGGGCTTACCCCAGGCTGTTCTCAGCAGGGGGGGGGGGGGGGGGGGGGAAACTGCTGACCCGGACGGAGAACATCATCGGGCGGTGGAAAGAGCACTTTGAGGAACTCCTAAACCCGACCAACATGTCCTCTGCAGAGGAGGCAGCGCCTGAGGACCTAGGGGGAGGCTCACCCATATCCCTGGCAGAGGCCGCTGAGGTAGTTAAAAAGCTCCTTGGTGGCAAGGCGCCGGGGGTGGATGAGATCCTCCCTGAGATGCTGAAAGCACTGGACATGGTTGGGCTGTCCTGGCTGACACGCCTCTTCAATGTCACATGGGGGTCGGGATCAGTGCCCATGGACTGGCAGACCGGGGTGGTGGTTCCCATCTTCAAAATGGGGGACCGGAGAGTGTGCTCGAATTACCGGGGTAACACACTACTCAGCCTCCCGGGGAAGGCTTATGCCAGGGTGCTGGAAAGGAGGCTACGACCGTTTGTCGAACCTCAGATTCAAGAGGTCGTGGAACAGTGGACCAGCTCTTTACCCTCGCAAGACTACTGGAGGGGTTCTGGGAGTTTGCCCAACCAGTCTACATGTGCTTTGTGGACTTGGAGAAGGCTTTCGACCGGGTCCCTCGGGGGTGCTGCGGGAGTATGGGATGCCGGACCCGTTACAACGGGCGATCCGGTCTCTGTACGACTGCAGTAGGAGCTGTGTCCGCATTCTCGGCAATAAGTCAGACACGTTCCCGGTGGGTGTTGGCCTCCGCCAGGGCTGCCCTTTGTCACCAGTCCTGTTCGTGACTTTCACGGACAGGATATCTAGGCGCAGCCTGGGGGCAGAGAACGTCAGGTTCGGGGGTCTCGGGATCGCCTCTCTGCTGTTTGCAGATGATGTGGTCCTGTTAGCCTCCTCGGATCGTGACCTCCAGCATTCACTGGGGCGGTTTGCAGCAGAGTGTGAAGCGGCGGGGATGAGAGTTAGCCCCTCCCCGCCATGGTTCTCTGCCAGAAACCGGTGGATTGCTCCCTCCAGGTGGGGACGGAGTGCCTAACTCAAGCGAAGGAGTTCAAGTATCTCGGGGTCTTGTTCACGAGTGAGAGTAAGATCGGCAGGCGGATCGGTGCGGCTGCAGCAGTAAAGCAGGCGCTGCACCAGACCGTCTTGGTGAAGAGGGAGCTGAGCCGGAAGGCAAAGCTCTCAATTTACCACTCGGTCTACGTTCCTACCCTCACCTATGGTCACGAACTCTGGGTCGTGACCGAAAGGACAAGGTCGCGGCTACAAGCGGCCGAAATGAGTTTCCTCCGTAGGGTGGCCGGGCTCAGCCTTAGAGATAGGGTAAGGAGCTCGGTCATCAGGAGGGAGCTTGGAGTCGAGCGCTACTCCTTTGCGTGGAAAGGAGTCAGCTGAGGTGGTTCGGGCATCTAATTAAGATGCCTCCTGGACGCCTCCCACTGGAGGTTTTCCAGGCACGTCCAACTGGGAAGAGACCCCGGGGAAGACCCAGAACACGCTGGAGGGATTACATCTCCCAGCTGGCCTGGGAACGCCTCGGGATCCCCCAGAATGAGCTGGAACATGTTGAGAGGGAGGTCTGAGTCAGCCTGCTTGGCCTGCTGCCACCGCGACCCGACCCCGGATAAGCGGAGGAGAATGGATGGATGGATGTTTAAAATTACTGTGAAATATAATTAAAAGAGATGTTTGTTATTTAATGTGTCAAAAACATTATTTTATGTTTCAAAGGTTTATTTGTGTGTTGTCTCAGAGCCACAATGTTCCATTAATATTATTCACTTCATTGAATTATTCTCATACAGGCAGAAGACTGTGAGAACTGTGATGATACATTATTACTGAGAAATTATATTCATCTTTATCTACATTGTATATTTGTGAATGATGATTAACTATTTTAGAAACACTGCAGATTATGAAACAGATTTTCTCACAAACCTCTGAAGAAGAAGCCACATGTTATAGTTAAATATCCAGTGTTTGTCAGAGTTACCTGAGCTGTGAGATAAAAGGCAGACACTGTAGGAAACTCCTCACTTCACTCTCTTCATGTGACCAGCCTCTCAGCTTCACTTGTTTCTTCTCTGGTTGGAGTTTCAGCACTTCCAGGAGGATGGATGTCTTTCTCTCTGAGAGGTCTATGGACCAGACTGAAGGAGCTGACTGGAGAACAACTGACTGTAATGATGGAAGGAGACTCAGACCTGTCTCAGGATCATAAGAGTACAGGTCCAGGAGGAAATCACACCATTTACTTTTCAAGGTGAATGTTTTGTATGAGCACACTGATGATAACAGCTCCAGCATCTTCTCTCCTGTCTGTTCTCTCACTGCTGCTGCACAGAACAGATTCCCAAAGAACCGAATTTCTTCTGAAGGTTCTGACGACTGAGGCACAAAACTGAAATAACGAGGATAAAAATAAAAAAACACGATAAATGCTTTTCAATAAAATAGAACTAAAACATTTCTCCATGAACTCCAGTAAGAAATCTTTAACAATTGAAACTGCACACAAACTGAAAATAGATGAGACTGCTTCTAATGACCAGAGAAATGAAGAAGGAGGTAACCAGTTACCTGAGCTGTGAGATAAAAGGCAGACACTGGAGGAAACTCCTCACTTCACTCTCTTCATGTGAGCAGCCTCTCAGCTCCACTCGTTTCTTCTCTGGTTGGAGTTTCAGCACTTCCAGGAGGATGGAGGTCTTTCTCTCTGAGAGGTCTATGGACCAGACTGAAGGAGATGACTGGAGAACAACTGACTGTAATGATGGAAGGAGACTCAGACCTGTTTCAGTCTCACAGTCCTTCAGGTGGGAGTACAGATCCAGCAGGAAGTCACTCTGATATGTGTGACCATTATATAAAGGGAATGTTTTGTATGAGCACATTGATGATAACAGCTCCAGCATCTTCTCTCCTGTCTGTTCTCTCTCTGCTGCTGCACAGAACAGATTCCCAAAGAACTTGATTTCTTCTGAAGGTTCTGACGACTGAGGCCCAAAACTGAAATAACGAGGATTAAAAAAAACATGTGATGCACAGTTTGTATCAAACACAACATTTTTCTTAACTGGAGTACAAAACTTCTCGTTTCTAGTGGAAACAGAAATGGTTAGAAAGGTAACCAGTTACCTGAGCTGTGAGATAAAAGGCAGACACTGTAGGAAACTCCTCACTTCACTCTCTTCATGTGAGCAGCCTCTCAGCTCCACTTGTTTCTTCTCTGGTTGGAGTTTCAGCACTTCCAGGAGGATGGAGGTCTTTCTCTCTGAGAGGTCTATGGACCAGACTGAAGGAGATGACTGGAAAAGTGGCCTCAGTTTTGGAATGACAGCTGAAAACCCTTTAGTCTCGACATGCTGATAAAAGTCAAGAAGGGTGTTATTTAAGTCAGCGGTGACAGAAAACAAGGAGAGGAGCATCTTCACTTCCTTGAGAAAGCTTTGTCCTTCGTGAAGTGCTGCTTTCAGGCATAAATCCAGTAACAGCTGCTTCTTGTTCCTCTCCAGTGTCCGTTGCTCCTGGTCCTGTAATGCTGGACCTGTGTGTGTCATCCTGAAGCTGCATGATAACAAACAGATGTATCAAACAGTACGTACGGTAAAACTCTGTAGCATCCACAGTTGTAAACAGACACAATGTTAACACTGTGCTGATGTTAGATATGATCGATGACATGTAAACAAACTTTAGTGCTTTAAGCCTCCGTTATACTTTCCACGAGGACGGTCACACGGATACGAGCCGACGACGAAGCGTGACAATGAGCATTTCTAATGCTGCAATGAATATTAGAAATACATGGTTTACTTTTCTGCTGTGTATTAAGTCTCCATCTTAATGCTGATCCACATATCTGCATTCAGGTGGAGACCTCCCACCAAACAATCAACGGTTCGACAAAAGGATCAAACTTAAAGTGTGCGGAATCAGCATCACGTACAAAGAGAAGCTACATACCTGAGTGAGCTGGTGTGTGGCAAAGCCTCAAAGAGAGACGTGCACAGACTCGGGCAGACTGGAGTTTCTCTCTCCCAGTGGAGGCAGACATTAACCTTCGTAGGATTCCTCTGCATGACTCTCACTGCTCTTTCAAACAGCTCACTTTGACCCTCAACTGGAAGGTGCAACTGATTTCCATCAAGGCCAAGTAAGCTGATGTGGTCCATCTGCCCTTCACTCAGAAGCAGAACCCTCCACAGCTGCAGCAGCAGAGGGTCACACCTTTAATTTGAAGAACAATCACAGACCACTTCCTCATTATTACAATAACCGAGTAGAGAAACAGTAAATGATCATGAAAAAGTGTTTATGCACAGATGCTACAGCTACATTGAATTGATTTCTGTTCCATTTCATCATCCTCAATACATCTTTGATTAAAAACTTCAGCACTTTTAAAAAGCACATGAAGGGATGGCTGTTGTCCACCCAAACTTGTGCACATAGATAGTTTAACCTGGGTTAGCAGTATTGGTGTCATGGATATGTGATGTACTAATGTTATATGAATGAATGAAACCTTAAATGTGCAAATTAATTAATGCCCTTATGTGCAATATATCTGTGTGCAATATGATGAATATGAAATGTCTTCCTTACACTGATATTTTTAATATATATATATATATATATATATATATATATATATATATATATATATATATATATATATATATATATATATATATATATATATATATGCGATTCCTTTTTTATCCATTGTTAACTTTTTGTCATCCAACTATTGTGTACTGTCAGCTACAGACTGTAATTGATTTTAGTTTATTACTATTGCACTTTGGCATGACCTTTTCCTTTTGGACAGTCAGCCTGTACATGCTGGCAGGGGGACACACAATGGAAATCAGCCTTGCGGATGAAATTGGGTGCATTTACATTTTAATTTAAAGTGTTCATCAATGTACATTGTCCCTCTCGAACAAATAAAACGAAACTAAACTAAACTAATTCATGAAAATAAGTGGTTACACATGAAGAACAGTTCAATTGTACTTCATTAGATGTGTTGTAACCGTAACAGTCATTTGACACTTAAAACACGTGTTCACTCATACCTTTGGACGTTTTTAAGGCATCCAAATAGTTGACTCATTCCTTGTTCTGATATCGTGACGTCCTCAAGGATCAGCGATATTTTCCTCTCCGTCGACTGAGCGACCACATAGGCCACATCACAGCAGTGGAGAGGGTCCAGACTCTCTCCACTGAGATCCAGATGGTAGTCCAGCTTGTCCAGGAGGTTCCTGCATGCTTCAGGACACTGGGACTCATATAAGCACTGGCATAGGAACAGTATGTCTACATCAAGCCCACTGTCCTCAGGACCAGCCTCATCTGTCTCACACAATGTGTCGACCATTTCCTTAAAGAACCAGTTGGATGTATTCTTGAGCTCCTCAGCTGGAATCAGACACTTCATGAGACTCGCGCTCTTCACGTTCAACAGTCTACACATGAAAGGGATCAGATGTTTCATGTGTTTCTTCTCCTCAGTGAGGCTTTGCTGAAGCACATCCTTGATTTGATCTGGATTCTTCAAGAGCCACAGCGCTGCAAAGAACTCCTGCATGGTGTAGTGGAGAAATGCATATGTGGTGATTCTCTCCGTGGGGTGGACTTTGACAACCAGTGGATTCAGGAAGGAAAGGACACAGCTGTCTACACAGGGAAGTTCTGTCAAGTTCACAGATTTTCCTTCAGTTGCATGAAAAGCAACCTGAGCCAAAGATAGTATTTCATTCCTCTTGGTTTTGATGAAGGAATTTAGATCTTTGTTTTTTGTTTGGCTGTTGATCTGAAGGCAATGGCGAACAATATTGATGTAGATGTCAGCTATACTGCACGGCTGTGGAGAGTCTTCTGGTGTCTCAGATGAAAAGCAGACAGACACCATCAGTGCATATATCGGGACATGGCAAAGAGTGAACAACTCCAAGTTGCTCAAAACCTTCTTCTGTTCCTCTCCGAGCATTGCAGATAAGTATGTTTTTATGGCCTGCTCATTAAAGCCTTTCACTTCCACTCTGTGAAAGTCTTCAGAAGGGAAGTCTTCTTCATCATCATCATCCGGTCTCAAAGTCACAATGATCTTGGCCTTTGACAGTAGGCCCTTCTTTACAATCTTCTTCACCACTGATGATGATGGGTCAGACAGATCTGTGATTCCATCAAAAATGAGCGTGACTTTGTCAGAGTTGTTCTTTATGTCCAGTAAAACCTCTGCTTTGCGTTCATCTGGTTCACTGAACCCACCGAAGAGAAGATCCTCCAAGTTCCTGATGTCGGATTTCTTTCTCATGTCAAAGTAAAACATGTAATTGAGCTCCTTGTTGTCTCTTTCTGCCCACAGCTTCAACATTTGGTGAGTGACTGCTGTCTTTCCAATCCCAGGTTTACCGACCAACAGTATGTTTCTATCTGTTTCCAGCAGGTCACTGGGGGAAGTTCCTGCTTTGTTCTCGGGGATGTATGTCCTTAACTTCTTCGGGCGACTCTTCTTGCCTTTCTTGCTCTTGAAGTTCTTGACTTTAACTGGAGAAGAAATGTTTTGTGTGTCTAACACAAGTGGCGTGTACGACAGATCGGGCTTATTCTTTCCTTCAAACAGATTTTTGTTTGCCGTCCAAAACTGATTTGATAAATTTTGTGCATGCAACTTCAACGTTTCCTGATATCTGTGGCACGGATTTGAGCCTAAAATAAAAACAATAGTGAGTAAATAAATATCCTTTATATATATATATATATATATATATATATATATATATATATATATATATAAAAAATACTACAGCACAGTATTTGCATGCACACACATTAAATTACATCACATCAGCCCCATAAAGATAAATAATAAAGATGTAACACACTATCAGTTAGAACTGGGCTTTCACATACCTTTTAAGTAGTTTGTATCTGTTTGTGAGTCTTCGTTGAAGGGAAAGATGCTGATCCAGTAGTGCATGTCCTGGTCTAAGGTCCTCTTTCTCGTCACGTCAAGAATCCTGAGGAACTCGTAGCAGGCTGCTTCCCCCTTTCTTTTGACCGAGTCCAGTATTTTTCTGCGTTTATCGTAGTCATTGTGCTCTGCCTCTATTACGCAAACCTCCTCATCACTCAAAACGCCTTTCTGATTCAAGTTCTCCAGAATCACTGAGAGATTCTTTAATTTTCCCACGAGAGATATTCTGGCAGTTTTGACGTATTCTAAGGCAGACTGTGTTGCACAAGCCATGTGTCCTTACGTCTGTGTGCTCTGCACATGGATCCAACTTCAATGATCTGGAGAACAAAATAAAAGCTTTCATAAAAAGTGAATTACAACAATGATTCTGACTGTGATGTATGAACTATTATGTCTCTCAAATCTTTCACAGTGTCTAAACATCATGCAGCTGATGCAGCATTTAAAAGTTTATCAATTACAAGATGTCTTTCTGAAGATTGTGCTTCCCAAGATAAGAGGGAGGGGAACCAAACATCCAAGTCTCACATTTACAGATCTATCTGCACACTACATTCATACTGTCTGCAGAACAGGAAACAGGCCTCATGTCCTCAATGTTGTGCCTTTAACTGAAACATGCTTCAAGAAATCTGTGCCTGACTGATATGGAATACAAATACTGATTTTTTAATATATATATATATATATATATATATATATATATATATATATATATATATATATATATATATATATATATATATATATATATATATATATATATATATATATATATATATATATATATATATATATAATTGGTATTTCTCTACCCATACATATTAAGTAATTTGTTCTCACTGATTCTCTTTCAGCCTTAATAATTTAGCTTCTAAGCTTTCTCCTACTTTGAGATTGGAGAACGTGCACATCTTACAACCTTTAAAAGAAAACTTCACACAGTTTGTACTTTTTGCATCTTTTAAACTGCACAGAGAAGAACACAGACACTTTGAGGAAGTACTGGGATGTTAGTGAACTCAAAACAGTCCTAAATCTGAAATAAAGAGCTTTACATGAGCTATTAAAATAATGAAATGGACATATTTCTAAACACTCTAATCACCACAGGTTTGTTATCTACAATGATTAGAGTTTGAACAATGCCACGTGGCAACAAAAGAGTAGGCCTCTGTGGTCTGTTCCTCTTGATCTCCCTTTAAAAACAAGGTTCTTCTCTTCTTCCTCACTAGAAACGCGCTCTACAAGAACAGTCCATGAGCACTTACCTCTCCTGTGAGGCCCAGTGGGAGCCTCTCATCCCTCGGGAGGTGGACTGGCTTTCTCTCTGTGTCCGCGGGTCCAAACCGAACAGCCTTCATGCACAATGTCAGAACGTTTCCTTCTCCGTTTTTACATTCACTTCCTCAAACACTCTCGATGCTGGAAGAGGCGACACGAAGCCACAAGATGTCGCTATTGGACCAGCAGACAACAAGCTGAGAGACGAACTCCAGACTCACAGAACCACGACCCAAACCAGAAGTTATCCTCCACTTATGATTGGCTTTTGGGGCTTCAAGCATTATGTTTAAGCTGCTTTCATAATCTGTCCGGCATCAAGGTTTACTAATTACTAATTAAATCAAATACAAAAATTAAGGCAACTATAAATATGCTCCTGTCTTATTGGATGATTTCCATTTAATTTCTAAGATTAAAGAGCTCTTTAGTCTTCAATGATTAGTGATTGAAAATTATGCATAAAAAAAAAAATCCTACAAATTTAGAATGTGCCTTTAAAAATTCAATTTTATTCCAAAATAGTATTTATAAAATAAAAAATGTTTATTCCTTCTTTTTTTTATATTACCTTTTATATTTCCTTCCTTGACTTTCATTTTATTCCATGGTTTAAGTGGGCGTTTACCTCGTACGTACAATCACCGAGTATATCTGTTGTACGCATGCATACGTTCTGTATACGATTGTCAACTTTGTTTTGTTTACCGTTACTTTATTCACGCAACTATTAACGCAGCTATTTATTCTGTTTTCGCAGCTATTTTAGCATCTATTCCTATTTTATTTATAGTTGCACATCCGCTGGTGCCGAGGAGGCTGGCAGGAATTAAACTTTTTGGAGCATTTAAGGTCGATAACGAGGAGCTAGGCAGCTTCTTAAACGTGCAGTTTCCCCAGATTATTAAAAAATAATCACATCAACTTTTGACCAGAAAAATATATCACATGTTCTACCACTTTGATGATCATATAAAGATAAAAACTGGAGATTTGAACCGTAATTGGTGGAAATAAACAAGAGATTAGATGAACATTTGGTCTATAAAATAAATCACTAAACAGCTGCTTCACTGTCCCGTAATGATCTTAGTAGTTAGATTCTAACTTTGGGAGAATGTTTAATGTTCTTCATATTGTCTGTGTGAACAGAATATACATATTGTTACAGTTTAAGAACACGACTATAGGAACAAGAGCGTCACTCTCTCCAAAGAAAAAGAAAAAACCTCGTCAGTTCATCAACTCTTTGTTTTCATTTCACAACAAACTCAAAATTTCTGTCTTAATCTCAACTGTTAGAAAAAAATATATATTAAACTCTGTTAGTACACAGCTCCCACTAGACAAAAACATAAAGTGCTCTGTGCCTCATAGTGGAGGGTTTGGAACAACACGGAACGCAGATTGGAGAAGTTACAAAAACATCAACTACCACTGGTAGAGTTTCAACATAAATACACTCAGAAATACTGCATGCAAACTCCCGCTAGAATGAATCTCTAATGTACCAATGCCGCTGCACAGAAAAACACAATCAAAACAAATAAATAGAGGAAACGTCCCATTAATTCAAAGTTGTCCTGGTATTGGGTGAAGAGTGAAGTGGTGGTCCAGCATGGAGAGCGTTTGTTTCACTTCCCTCTTTGCTTCAACGCCTCCACGAGTTCAGTCGCGGCCTGATGTCGACAGAGACCAGGAACATTTTATTCATTTAATAAACGCAATACAAAGAAATCAATGACAATCAACGCTCATGCATTTGCTTTGTTATGTCTCATCAAACTTGCACTTAAAAGTAAAAGCGTTTTAATCTTTATTCTTGATGCTCCATCCAGTAGACACTGACCTGCGAGGTATTTGGCACCGACTAACATCAACATGCTGCCCATGATGTAGAGGCCCAGGGGGATGCTGCTGAAGATACTCGTCTCACCTTTTGGTCATTTAAACACCGAGAAGAGAAATTCAACAACAAAACAAACGCACCGTGAAAAAATGAATTTGGCTCGTCAGCGAGCGCTAAACTTCCTACCGTTTCCATTACAGACGGGCTCCGTCGTCTCCCAGTTCATGGATTTCTGAACCGCCTTCTTCCACCGAGCGTACCGGAACTCGCTCTCTGAGAACACAGACAGACTTTTCAAAGCGGCGGCTACCGAGGACGCGTCTTTGCCAGACAGCGGCGGCGGCTCACCGTACCGTCGGGGTTGATCTGAGGCTCGAACTTCTCGGAGGTGACTTCACTCAGGTCCTCTGGGCTCAGGCTCCACACACTCACCCCCTCTGCTGCTCCTGCTGCCATCGCTGCACCGAGAGCTGTGGTCTCGGGCATGGACGGCTTCACTGCAAACAGTCAGGACGACAAGAAGAAGAACAATCATGTCGCAATACAGCCAACAAACATGATAAGACATGAACGGACATCTTACCAACAGGGATGCAGAGGATGTCTGCCTGCAGCTGCATCAGCAGCCTGTTGGACGTCATTCCTCCGTCCACCTGGAGCTGAGTCAGCGGGATGCCGCTGTCCTGGTTCATAGCGTCCAGTATCTGCATTCAAACACAACTATCACAATTAGTATTATGTTAGTTTACAAACATATAGCTTGTGCATCATGTGCCAGGCTGCAGTAGTTTTATTGGAGAAGGAGCTCACCTCTCTAGTCTGGAAACACACAGCTTCCAGAGCAGCAAATGCGACGTGACTCTTATTGGTGAACTGAGTTAACCCACAAATGATCCTGTGAATCAGAGAAGACGGCTGCGTGAATAACTTCAGACGATGGTTTGATTCTTCGCTGCGCTGCGGGGTAGATCTCGGACTTACCCTCGAGCACTGGGCTCCCAGTACGGAGCGTAAAGACCTGAAAAAGCAGGAACAAAATAACAGCCGTAGGATGTACCGACCGATGCAGCCAGCTTCTCTGCAACGGGAAAGAAACAGAAAAAGGAATTGAATGAAGGAGAAAAGGGTTCACCAAAAGTAAATCACAACACATAAACAGACCCGTGTTTCCTTAAATATAAAGACTCAAGTAATCAGTGAAGCAACGTCAGAACTATTTCATATCCAGGCACACTTGGGGATCAAAGAGTCTTGAATCATTTTGCTGTACCGTCCTTGTATATGATGATTTGATACAGATTAAATGACACAACACTCCTAAAGACGTCACGTGTGATTCTTCTTCAAAGACCGGCACATACCGAGCTCTTCAGATGATCCGATGATCCCCAGATTGTCCTGCAGCCAACGAACCACGGCTCCACAAATGGCCACAGAGCCCTGGCAAGAAGCACCAGAGAGAACATCTTTCGAGATTATACGGAACTCAATGAAAGGAATATTCGTGCATTTAAGACGCTGTACCTCGAGTGCGTAGCAGGCAGGTTTGTCTCGACCAAGTTTGTAGGCCACCGTGGTCAGAAGGCCGTGGTCAGACATTACAGGCTGCGAACGACAGAAGAACAATGCCACTGTGTGCAGAAAGCGCTCCGATGTCACCGTTAAAATGAAAATCTGTAGTACTGTACCTTGGCTCCTGTGTTTCGCAGGAGAAAGCAGCCAGTGCCATACCTGAAAACACAAAATACCTCAAACTACAGACACTAGAACAGACACATCTGAAGAGAATGAAAACACACAGAGCCACCTACGTGTTTTTAGCCTGCCCTTCCTGGAAACACATCTGTCCAACCAGCGCTGCCGACTGATCCCCAAGACACTGCGTTGAATTCACACATAAATCCATCAGGCGGCGCCATTGAATGCCTCAAATACTTCAGAGATTAGATGGAGAGAAAACGCTGGATGGTAAAACCAGAGGTGAACTTACCCCTGAAATGGGGATACCGGAGAGAGCTCCGGATTTCTGCCAAAAGAAAAGATGAACTTGTTTAATAAGAGTCCCATTAAAAGAGCATTTTGATTCTACGTTGTGATAGCTTCACGGCCTTGGACATCGACGGAATATCAAAAAAGGAGATGAGATACTTTGACAACATGAGGCCAAATAACACAAATACACAGACTCTACTTCTACCGTCTAACGGCGAGTGTGAACCTCAAACATGTCTTCACTCCTACACGTGAGGCGATCTCTGTTTAAGTTCGAGGTGTTTAAAGAGAAAGGTTGATTCAATAAAAACTGTGCAAAAGAGTGAAGAGATTTCGGGACGTTGCAGAGGAGGAGGGCCCGTCCATGACAACCAGCCCAGTGACATGCCACCACAGAAGCAATGAGGGACGGGGCGCATCCAGTACATTTCCAACATCTACGCACTCGTGTGTGTTGCTGGGTCCAAAATCACTGAACAAAGAACGTTTTTTTGCACACTAATGCCTGTGATCAAGCGGTGAAACATGTGAAATATCCGGCTCTTGAGCAGCTAAATGCTCCACCATGAATCAGCGTTTTGCATGGAGGCTCCGTTCACATAATGAGCGCCACTGGTGCACAAAATACAGCTCAGCTACTGAGGCATAAGCCTTCACGTGAATCTTGGAAATGCACCGAGAGACGGCGTGTCCGCCTTGCCCACAGAAAAGCAGGACATGTTGCTGTGCATGATGAGGAGAACGATGCGATGGCGAGTATTACTTACCCGGCTAGAACAAATTTTCTACCAGTGAGAGAGGGGAGACAATGGCACACAAGATAAAAGCCTAGAATAATGTATCAGTCCACCTTCATGCACTGGAGTCACACTAGACACAGCAATGATTAGGATAAAACATGAATATGATCGACTCATTGTAGGAAAATTGTGAGTAGAGTTGACTTCATATGCATGCAGGCTTACCATGAGACCGTAGATTTCTGAAGAACTCCTCACTCGGGGCAAGATCTCCATGGGAATCCCAAAATACCTGACGGGAAAGAGCAGCAGCATCACAATGATTGAGCCAATTCTGCTTTCCAGACTATTTCTATTCATGAAAGAAAAGCCAAATGACAGACGGATGCCGTACGTGCAGAGTTCTGGGTCCCAGTCCAAAGTGTGGATGTTAAACAACATGGTTCTGCTGGCGTTGGTCACATCTGTGCAGTGGACTCCGCCTGACTTTCCCCCGGTCAAACACTGTGTGACCGCCAATAAAACAACACGTACAAAGAGTCGGTTTCTACACCAGTCACCGTCATGACACCTACACAACCGTTACTTACCCAAATGAGCCAGGAGTCCACGGTGCCGAACATGGCGCGGCGAGACACGACGGCCTCGTGGACCTCGTCCACGTTGTCCATCAGCCAGCGGAGCTTCACTGCGCTGAAGTAGGTGCTGATGGGGAGCCCCGTCTTATGCTGCGGGGACGACAACAAACAACTCAGCGAGGTGCTTGAATTAAGAACGACGCATTACGATGAATGAACAAGAGAGAGCGGAGCGTGACTCGCCTTCAAGTGGTTCTTATTCTTTCCTGGAGTTTTGTTGATTAGACGTTCAACTGTCGATTGAGTCCGCAGGTCGAGCCAAACTGAACGACAAACACAAAGTTATTTCATAGCAACAAAAAGCAATCAATCTGCTGTTTGTGTCCACATCCAGACGGCTTACATTACTAAAGAATGTCACATCTGTACCAGGATGAATGGAAACACAACGTTACCGATGGCATTGTAGAGGGGCTCCCCCGTCTCTTTGTCCCAAACAACCGTGGTCTCTCTTTGGTTGGTCACTCCAATAGCTGGACAGATTCAAGCAACAATTTCCGAAGATTTTAGATCGTTAACGCGTCTTTGAAATAAATGAAAACGTGTGAATGAATACCTTTAATGTTCGAGATGTCTATGTTGAGCTGGGTGAGCTTTTCACACGTCCGCTCCATGCACTCGTACACCGACTGCAGAATTTCTTTGGGGTCTTCCTCCACCCATCTGAAAATAAAAGGGCAAAAAAACCCAGTAAATCAGATCTACACATTTCTAAGTCATGCAAGCATCTTTAAGGAGTTGTATCGGAGCTTTTCACAAACCCTTCTTTGGGGAAGCTCTGTTTGATTTCCACCTGATGATGGCTGAGGAGCTCTGCTGTTTTTGAATTAAACACCTGCAAAGGAGAGAAATGGCCGAAGGAAAAGATGTTAGCTTCAGCCAACAACACACTTTATTCTTCAGTCATGAAACTGAATACACTTGTGTTTTGCATGGACTAAAATGTATCAATAATGGTTCAATAAACTAGTTTAGCCACATTTTAATGGCAAGATATATGTTTTAAACGGCATTATGTATGGTCAGATTACACCATTTGTCTCTACGACCCGAGGGCAAAAACCACACGCTCACTTATGACAACAGAAGCAGGCAAATACAGCCAAGGACACCGTCAGTGAGCCACACGTTACCAGAAACCGCGTGGAACTCGTGCCCTGGTCGATGGCTGCAACCAACGGTCCTAACGTTATCCGGTGAGAGGACGCGGCCATGGCACCGTTCATGTGCAACACGAAAAGCTTCACCACTGGATTAGAAAACCGATTATCAACACCGACAAAGCGGCTCAAGCTAAAGGAGAGACTGGGGAGGGGGGAGGGGGGCGTGGTCCGTCGCGGAGTTCCTACGCACTATTCGTCCTTGCGCACAATGATGACACGTACCAGTCTGGCGCGACAGTGAAAAACAGCAAAATATTGAAACAAATGAAACATTTATTTTGAGTTTTTCTCACTTCAAGACATTCTGACAAGTATATTGCAGATTATCTGAAAATACTTAACATTATTAGGGGAAATTTGGGGTTTGGTTTCTTCTTAAATCCAAGAAAGAATACAAATAATTTCGTATAATACATTTGATAATGATGTTGGCAAGAAAAATGTATTCATAAATGTAATTCTTACGATAAAAATTATATTTTGCCCCAAAGAAGAAAAGAAAAGAGTCGTTCCCATACCGGGAGTCGAACCCGGGCCGCCTGGGTGAAAACCAGGAATCCTAACCGCTAGACCATATGGGACGGTACGCACTTAATAAGTGTAACATTACCTAAATAAAGAGTATAATAATAATAGTAGTGGCGGCGGCACCAGCAGGGAATAAAGAATAAAGAATAAACAGGAAGTCACAGATAGTTACTTCCTGTTAGATCCGATCTGTAGGCTACTTGTAGTTTACAGAACTCAATCGGACTTATTCATGTGTTTTTGTAAATATATATTTATGTGGAAATGTAAATGTACCTGCATTGTATTCTATCTTTTGTTCTTTATATTTGGCGTCAGTAATATCATTATTTTTAGAAGATATGTGCAGCTTTTAACGTACTATAGCTTAGTTTTAATACTGATAAGAATATGCAATTGGTTTATCCCAAAGTAGTTTAAAGTATTGATCATTTATTAATATGTATTACTCATTTATAAAGGTATTGCGTTATTTAGGGATTTAACATGACACAAATACATTATTCAATATTTGATTAGGAAAATAAAAACCTCTATACACAAGCGTACATTAATATTTACATTAAAATAATATAAATAAGTATATTTTTAGCCTGCAGGCTAACTAGCTAGCCTGTAAACTCTGTAGTCCTCTTTCTCACACTTTCACAAGACACATTTTTATGTTGTATTTTTTTCTTTAGTCATTCATTATTAATTTCCTAATTTACTGTGATTATAAAGGATTTCTTAATGTCTCATTTTTCCTCTGTTAATATACACTCATGGGGATTTTGGTGGGACAGACATAAACTGGCTACAACAAACCGTCTACATGGATTATGTGCTAAAAGGCTCACACCATCAAACAATGTCTTCAAATCCTGGTTTCCTCGTGATGGAGACAACTGACTCAGTTTGTAGATATGTTGTCCAAAATCTTCGGAATGGCACATCTTAAAGAATATATTTCCTTTTAAACTGAAGTGTGGCTGAGATGTAGTGACGGTAAATATCCACAAGGGGGAGATAAGTGAACATCCAATAATGATCCCTGCTCTCCCTTCTTAATGAATGAAGTATTAATAGCTGATAAACATGCTAACAAGACTTTGTACATTTTAATTAACCGTGTATGTTTTCATAAACATGAAACATATTCAGAACGTTGACTCATTGAATTCCAGAACGCCATTCAAGCCTTTATTAGTGTACACCAAATATGTTGCGCTGAATAAAGATTAAAGTGTGTTTTGAGGTCTGTAGGTGATGCTATTCCAGTCACAAACTATTTCTTTCATGTTCAGAATTCGCAATTGCATTGTTTATGCATGGTATTTCCGAGATGGCCTTTACAAGTCACCACAAAGCAGTAGGAAGCATCAGATAAATGCTTGATCAGTAATAATTTCAGGGATCAGAAAAAAAAAAAGTTCCCCTAAAAAAATCCAATTACAGTATTATACAAATTCAAAAGTCACTGGCCACATTCTGTGACCACATACCAGTGGTCTTATCCTACAGTACGGAGACCAATCTGTCCTCTTGAACGGGATTCTCAGATTCATAGCTCAGGAAGTAATGCAACAGTAAAAGTTTGGAGCGTCATTGTTGGAACTGTCTTACAGAATAACACCTGTGAAGACAAGTTCAATTAGAAGGAAGGGTACAAAATGTATACATGAATGAAATATAAAGTACAATTATTGCTGTTATTGAGGGCACAGTCTAATTGTGATGCTCTTTGACAGACTTTTTAATTTACTTGTACTGGAACAATATAAAAGGTGGACAAAATGGAAGTGCAAAAATCCCCTGAAGTTCCAGGGTTTTGGGGGAAACTACCTGCTGTGCAAAATGGACTCCGGTGCAGATCATCTTCTGTCTCTCGCTCGTCTCTGTGCTGCTGTGTCTCGTCCCTTCTGCCCTTTCCTGCTTTGCGAGCTCATGAGTGTGTACTTGTGTGGCGTGTGACGGTGGCTGAGTGAGGTGAACCAGGATAAAATGTGACAGATGAACACATTTAGACTGCCGTCCATTAACTTAGTGGATGTACCGACACACACACACCTATCTCTCATCTGTAATTGCCGTGTAGGTGCTGTTTGGAGAGCGAGCTATAGTTACAGCCAGTTCATTCCTTTCTGCTGTGCATGGCTGCTTGAATTATGCATTGGATTGTAAATGAATGACAACCCGTTTAATTACACACCTCGTCTTACTGCTAATTCTAAGTTACCTGCCTCTCTAATGCAGCATTATTGCAGCACTTTAACAAACTTGCTTTCGCCGCTGAAGACATTATAATCTGGGAACAAAAGTTATTTGAATAAATTCAACAGAAAGCATCAAAATGTAAGCAGTTGAGATTATCTGCCTGCATGTGATGATTCTATTAAGATAAATAAGACCTTCTGTTTTTGTCTGCAATGAACAATGTCATCTTGTTTATCATTTTTTGAGTCTTTCTCTCTGTGGACTTGACCCATAAATCTCAACAGAAATGTTCACGTCAATTGGAGAATAAAAGCTTGAAGGCCGCTCTATTGTATCCATTCATGTGCGTGTTCCACGTACCTCCCTGTTCGATACTCTATACCCCCCCATGTGACAGGACTCTCAGGGGGCAGCTCTATTGGGAATCAGGGGTAAGCAGAACGTTACAGGTGTGTGTGTGTGTGTGTGTGTGTTTTCATCTCAGCAGCTGTGACGCTAATAAGACATGTTTTCATCCCCTCATGTTCCTTCCTCTCATAAATTCAAGTGAGTGTTTCCTATGAAGGACCACAGTTAATCATTCTCAGTCTACTATGTGAATACATGTTCCATGTGTCTCATCCCACCATTTGTCCCCCATGCAAGGACAAGGAGCAAGGGACACATTCACATGCACAGAGTGGGACTGGCAGAGATGGATGGGGGAGGTGGGCAAGAGAAGCAGAAAAAAAGCTGCATTGGGTTTTGTACGCTTGACTGACTTCAACAGAAACATCACTGAAAGTAATTTAGATGAGTGGTTTTACGTGTGTTGCACTGCATTTAACATTTAATTACCTGAAACAGCAAACAAATTAGAACGGACGCTGACAAGCATCTTCACCATGAAACAATCTGTGTGAAAATCGTACTTGCGTTACTGCTGTATGATAGAAAACCACATCTCTCTGTAGATGCTAGAGCTCCCTTGAGCAGCAAAAGTCTCAGCATTTTCATTCTATATTTGCAGCAGCCTGCCAAAGCCGCTGGCTGCCTGAGAGGAAGCAAATCAAACTTTAAGTAAGAACAGAACATCATTGAAAGGGATTCACTTTCCTCCCATCCACCTGTCATCTCTTCACTCTACGTATCCTCGTATCTCTTCGTTCACTTTTGGCCCCCTCGCATTCAATCCCCTGTCTCCTCCTTTCCCTCCCCCTCTCTCCCTTTCGCCTCTTCCTGTCCTCCACTCACCACTCTGTAGATGGTCCAAGTGACATTTGGCTGTCCCCTGCCTCGAGGGGGTCCAGGAGATGCAGACGTTTTTGGCAGGCGGGCACAGGGACGCCTAGGGGTCCTGACGGGGACTCCTGGACCAGGAAGAGAAAAAAAGTACACATCATAAAATGCACCCGCAGTCAGAAACACACATGCGCTCTCGGGGTGCACATGCATAAGCAAACAATTGCACAGACAGTGGAGAGCTCACGCAGACACACACACTGACACGTGTGAATGCGTGTGCGCACAAACACTCATGCACCTACCAATCAAACACCCGTAATGAAGACACAGTGGACGGTAAATGTGAGAAGGCGAGGGAAGCTGCCCCCATGGAAACAGTGAACAAACTGGGATTTGAATTGGTAAACTAGTGAGCTTCAATGTGACTGGCTGGCTTCATTCCCGGTCCTCCCTATAGTCACAACTTTATTTATTACTGCTTTTTATGCTGGGAGTCAAATCTGATACGAGAGCAAATTCAGACGGCACAATCAAAGAAAACCAGACGGACATTTGCGTCTGACTTGTCGAATATGAATGTTTTATCCCAAATCCCCAAACTACACTTGCATCAGTCACAAAGATGCTAGTATCTAGCTCAAAGACTGAACAGAGTATGAAACAGTTGATCGGGAATGAATGGGAGTTCCTGTACATGGCACTCTTCTTCTATTGCTTTTGAGCACCAGAGAAATTACAGGTGTTCACATTCATCCATAAACCAAATACAGGCTGAAAAGTAGCAGGATATAGATGAAAATGCATGAAATTATCACTAAAAGACATGTTCAGATGGACAGTTTTGGTGGTGTGATAATATGCTGGTCATCGGGGGAGAGACGGACGGGCTAATTGCCGGGTGCCGGAGCTCGTCGACGTGCCACTGCCCGCTGGCTTCTGGCTCAGCAATAATTACCTGATAGCCGCAGATGTTGCACGCCATTGTTGTACACCCAGACAGAAAGGAAGGGACGCATAGATGGACGGAGAGTTCACGCAAAGAGGGGGAGACAGAGGGCCAAACTTCTGCACACGCGCAAAGAAACAGCGACCAGACGCCATTCATCCGACCATCTTTCTTTTTTTCAACCCAATCTTTTATTCATCTCTTTCAATCCATTAACAAACCAACCCTTTTATATTTGCACCTTGAGTGTTGATAGGTGATAATTCTTTGTGTGTGTGTGTGCGCGGGGTGCAGCCTTCCCACTGAGGCAGAACAAAGTAGCATAATAACTCAGACACTGAGCTGACCCTTTCTGCTGCTCTGGAGCTGTGTGTGTGTGTGTGTGTGTGTGCATCCTCGTGTGTCTATTTGAATACGACTGCTTGCACTCAGCCGACTGTGTGTGTGAATGTGTGTGTGTGTGTGCTCGTGCACGTGAGCATCCCTATGTATGAGTGTATCCTGTGTGCTCAAAGAGCTGACACCCTCCAGGGGTGAATTGTTATGGATGCTGTTCTGTTGAAATTACTGTTATTTGTTTCCTTTAAAACAAGCTAATTGCAGCATAGCGGGTTGCTCTGTGTGTGTGTGTGTGTGTGTTCATGTATGCTCAATTTGTTTGCTTCCTTGTTTATTGTTTGTTTGTGTCGCATTGCAGACCCCTCCAATGTCTTTAGCGTGGGCACATTTTCATTCCGGCGTCAAAACTCATTGTGCTGCAGCTGCTGGGCAGTAATTTGACTTTTTAGCCAATTATTTTTGTCTCAGCTAAACTCAATAAAACAGGACAGGGAATTATCTGCACATAAATTGTATGACAAACAATTAATCTCGTCCAGTGAAAAGGATCAATTAACTCTTTGGTGTTTTTATACCACATTCTTAGAGAAGACGGAAAACGGCCAACTGGGATTGTTAAGTGCTGCAATCTCTTGTGAGTCTTTCCTAATTAAAATACGACAGCAATTATACTCAACACGCATCAGTTGATTCACCCAATTTGAAGAAAATATCGTATTATAGTGGTATCCAACCCTGCAGGATTTTGGTTCATTTGTCTGTATTGCTAAATATCTATTTCTAATATTTCTGCCTTCACCTCATTGGTTACAGCAGAGATTCATTGAATTTAGTTTGAGGTGCTCACAGGATTTAAAAACAGACAGAGGCCCTGTCTATACGCAGTTTCAAAAACGTTTTGGACTTTCGTCAACACAGAGTTTTAGGTTAATTAAACGTTGATTTAGTGTGACTATGAATGTAAGTGCTGGGAGCAAGAGAAAGAAAGAGGAGCATGCTGGTGTTGAGCGGGTTCAGTGTGTGTCAGTGTTAAGTGGGACATCTCAGACAGACAGGCCATCCTCTCACAGGCCTTCTTGTCTGCCAGGCAGGTGAGGCAGTGTCTCTTTATCTGTTTCTTTCACACACACACACACACACACACACACACACGCACACGCACACACACACACACACACACACACACACACTCTGCCAGCTCCTTCACGCCCCCCTGTGCCAGGTACGTCTACGTCCCGTCTTTGTGTGCGAATGAAAGCGCGGCAGATCTGACGAGGAAGAAAATACACACATGCAGGCGGCGTTCTCACGGGGGGGGGGAGAGGAGGGAGGAGAGGAGGAGAGGGAGAAGAAGAGGTGGCCTCGCCTTCCCTCTCATCCCTCAATCCAACACTTCTCCTCCTTTCGTTCGGTTCCATTCGTTCGTCAGTTCTTTCCGTTTTGTTCCGTTCCATGTGCTGTCTGTCTCTGCCTCCGCTCTTCTCCTGTCCTCCCTTTCTTTGCGCTCCATCCTCCCCCCCCCCCCATCGCATCGTTCTCTTTCTTTCCCATCCATCCCTTCTTTCTCCTCGCCTCGTTCCAGTTTCCAAGTGCCTGGACGGGGGCTTACTGCTCCGGTCACTGCTCAGGGAGTACGGCGAGCTAAAGCAGGCTCGGCGTAGAAGAACATCAGACGCACACTTGAACAAACAAACAGAAACGGGCCCTTTCTCTTGCTCCAATTTCAATTGTGTCTTGTTTTGCTACCTTCTCCAGATCCCAAAGCTTATCTGTGCACGCAGCCTAGAAAGCATTCTGAGAACTGGTCTGACATCATACGTATCCAAACACCAAGCACTCAGAGATAAGCTCCCCTGCTCCTATCTCAATCGGTTACCCAGCTCTCCAGGCCAAGCAAAGTGCAGCACAACAGAACTGCTCTGAAGTTCAACCCAGCAGAAGAGAAACCGCTCTGTCATTCTTGTATCTGAAAATTAGAAAAGTTATGGTGGCCTCGAGGATAAAGGAGGAAAATATGTAATATTTGTAATGTGTGTGCGGTAAGATTAGTCCTGCAACGGCACAAAACTGAGACCCAAAGCTGGGCTGAGCATTTCTAAGACCTGATCTGGTCCCTGTTTTAAACTGGCACTGGCAAATATGAACGCCACACTTTACACAGCTTTTCTTTTGCTTCATCCACAAGAAAGAAAATGAATCCTCCGCTAAACCAACTTAACGTACACAAATGGCACGTACTTCAACAACTCGTGAAGGTTTGCACAGATTGAACCTGTCATCACTCAATGAATTAAGTGTCAAAGTCATGAAATACACAGTTAATTCTCCCCTCCTCCTCCTCTCTTTATAGAGAGAGAAAACACAAGCAAATGAAGAAACATCTTCACCAACTTGACGACACAAAAAGCGCTGCAAATACAGAAATGAGCTGCAAAGAACAACACAAAGGAAATTGTATCCGGAGGACATTTAAAAGTGTTACACGCGTCCGGGACACGCAGCACTTTGTTTGTTGATTGATTTGTTCTTGTACCGTAGAATCTGAAGCATGCGATCACAATGACGGAAAGCAGACTTCAAAATACTTCGTGAGCCACAACAAGCACGTCCCAGCCACGTGCATCACTTTTTAGTGTCCCCTGGAAACAAACATGATTAATGCCTAAAAGGTGAAGTTAAATATAAATTCTATCTTTGAAGACAATAGAACAATCAGCAGCTCTGTTCTTCTTCTCCTTCTATTCACCCTCAACATCCTCTCCCTCTTTGTTTTTATCACCACCATTCCTTCTATAATTCATCCTCATCATCACCTTCATCGTTGCATATTGATTTTGTCGTAGCTCTGCAGGCGTGCGCTGACCTTTCATATGAGGTGCTCGTTCTTCAAGACTTCAAGAGGGGATAATGATTGATGTCTAATCTTTGATATCCTCTGAAGATATGTGTGTGTGTGTGTGTGTGTGTGTGTGTGTGTGGGCTGGTTGCTTAGGACCTCCTATAGTTAAGGAACCAAAGGTCCTCAGGGTATTAGAGCAGGAGAGCAGGGAGTCAGCTCACGCGCATAAACACACTTGCACACACACATTCGGGTGTCTCAGCGACCTCTTGGTGAGTTCAGTGGCAAGGCGTGGTGTGAGTAGTCGTTTGAACCGGCAGATCTTAAAGATCACACACACACACACACACACACACACACATGGAAACAGAGACCTGTAGGAAGAGAGTTAGTTTGAGACTGGATAATCACAGCGATGAGGAGGAAGAAGCAGAGAAAGAAAACGAGTGAGAAGTGGCTGAAAAGAGAAAAATGAAGACACTGACGAGTACGAGGCCAATAAAGTCAAAAGGTTGCTGATCATGATTTAAAATATATTATTGCTTTGCTTCTTCTTGGCTGTTTCATTTCCTCAGATAAGTGAGTGCACATTGAGTTGAAATTGTTTTGTTTGCTCCAAGATCAAGAATAAACTGTCAGCTCAACTTTTTAGTTTAGTTCGCTGAAAGAACTGAAATCTCTGGCCGCATTAGAGCTCTTCTTCCTACTCGAGTACTTACTGTTATAAAGCAACAATACTTTCACTCGAGTACAACTTCTGACAACTCTACTCCACTCATGTAACATTTGTTGTGAGTTACATATGTCAGTGTTAGAGAAAACGCATCAAACACTTTCTGAATTAAAGGAATACGCCTGACAATGCATGAGAATGGGAGAACGATCGAGTTATGTAAAAGAGATGAAGATGAAGAGGAAGAAAAGAGAGATGAAGGAACAGAGAGAAGTCTTTAATGTGCATGGGTCTTGTAAGGTCAGACGGGGGTTGGGGAGGAGGAGGAAGGGGGGAAAGGTTACAGGAAAGGTTACCATTATTTATTTAATCACTGATCCATCACACGCCGCACGCACACACACACACACAAATTACTCTCACATACACACACTTATTATCTCCCACTCACCATTTTCACACGCACACAAACACACACAAGCGTAACAGCTTAATCTCTGTCAGATGAAGGAAATATATATAAAAGATGAAGCAGAAAGAAGAACGACAGCGTCTCATACAGAAGTAGAGTACGTACATGTTCCCTTCAGGATCATTTGTCCAAATTCTGGTGATATCTTAACTTTGAATCTAGAGATCGGGTCAACATTATGTCCAATGCTTTGGTTCTTGACCAAATACCTGCAAAACGAACAGCATCCCCATGAACTGCAGCTGTGCTTTGTGTCCTTAATGTTGGCATCTCGCTGAAAGCACCACTGTGTCTTTATTGCCAGAGAAGACTTCGTCCAAGTCTGCATCTTTTAATAGTTCGGCCAAGAGTCCTTTTGAGTAAAATCAGCTATAAAGGTCACATTTTGCTATTATGTATTTGAAAATGTTTTTGTTTTTCTGCTTTTAATACATGCATGTGTTTAGATTGAGCTCTTATTACTATCATAACATGAAAGTATAGGTTTCACTTACACTTAGTTACTAAACTTTAAAGGTATGATGAGCTGAAAGAACACTTTTTGTTAAGAGTATGATGCACTGTGATTTATGGGGATTATGGGAATTATCAGCACATTTGGATGTTGTCTTTGACCAATCATGTTTTTGGCGAAGGTATAATGAGGACATTGTTATTGCTTCCTGTGCAGCCAACAGTGAGCTTTAAAGGCTTTTGTTGTGCAAAAAAACCTGACATATTGAGGACATTTGGGAAACATCGTCTCTTCTACACTCATCCCAAAAAAAATTATTTTTTTCAGATTAATATTGATACAAAATTGAGTTTTTTTGCATTAACAATGTTGTATTTGTTCTTTAGACATCTCTAAGCTTTGCCAAACCTCAACTTAGTTGGACAACTGCGGAAACTGCCACCGCTGTTCCCACAACTGCATTTTGTGAACTTTCCAAGGTATTTTTGGCCCGATTCCCTGTTGGGTTTCGAACCCACCCTGATCCTGACAGGAGCGCCGGGTTTCCTGGAACGTGTAAAGAGGCACAGGAACACTAAAGAGAATAGGAGAGTGCTGCATCGCCCGTGTATGCAAAAGAACACTCATGAAATATGGAAGACTTTGGAATAGTCAATGTAATTAATGTTAGCGTTGAAACAAAACGTCAACCCCCGCTGTCACAGCGCTCGTTTTCGCACATACGCACACATCTTATCCGGAAGAGGCAGAGGGTCGGGTAGATGGACGGAAAGGATGACGAGAGGATGAAAGTGCCACACTGGTTTTTTTGTTTTTTTCCTGCCTTCTGTGGCGGAGAATGCCCCGAGGCGAGATTTAACAGAGGGAAGAGATAGAGAGAGGAAGTGAAGGGTAGGAAAAAAGGGACGCAAAAAAAGGTGGTGTCTCAGTGACAATGCCAACTCCACCACCATCGCTTCCCCCCCCCCCCCCCCCCCATCTCATCCCCTCCATGTCTCTCTCTCTCTCTGCTCCATTCTCAATTGCCTTGCTGGAGGCCTCACTAGACCTTGGTGGCCACCGAGCTGGTGTGAACATGCAAGAAACCAGCCATATGGGTGAGACAGAGCGAGAAATAGATGTAGAGATTCAAGGAGAGAGCGATCTAATCCTTGCTTTGTCTCTGTGTCTCCACCCCTCCCCCCCCTCTTCTCTCTCACTCACACCGTCTGGGCTACATATGTGCTCCTTCACCCCTATCTCTTGGCTGAGGCCGGGGCCAGTGCCCCTGCCACCTTACCCAGGGCAAGGGCTGCATATGTTGGGAAGGTGGGCTCTACAGAGGGGGGGGGGGGGGGGGGGGGGGGGGGGGGGCGGCAGATGGCTGAGCCCTAAGGCCTCCGCTAGTGTGGCCGGTGGTGAGTGTGTATGCATGTGGTGGGGGTGGGACGTAGGTGTGTGTGAGGAGGACAAGTGTCCGTCTGTGTGTGTGTGTGTGTGTGTGTGTGTGTGCAGGTTTTCTGCTTGGAAGGATGGATGGAGGGGCACCAGTGCAGAAGAACTTCTTCTGGTCACGGTGAGAGAAAAGAGGAAGAGGAAAGAGAGCGAAAGGAAAGAAGGACTGAGATAAATCCGTTACGGCATTAAGAAGCGCTAACTGTCTGTCTGTCACCTTAATTATTCTTCACACACACAGATCAAACAAATCCGATGCCGTATACTGAGATGTCCTTTCAACTGTAGGTCTGGTTTAATCACTCTTAAATGTTTGTGCAATTACTTCGCCTTTTATATCATTGGTTGCTCTCTTTTAGGTAATAACATTGTTGTTGGCAGTTTGCAGTGGTAATTTGGCTTGTGTCACTTTAAATAGTGTACCAAAAGTAGAGGTAGTGTTTAAATCTAAATCTATGTAATGTATTGAAAGGAAAAGAAGCTAAATCCGGTACAAAAATGTGAATTGTAATAGTTTAATCTAACAGTTTAAGTGTGTTTCCTTTAACCATGATTTTAATAATTTCCTATCAGACACACGTTTTAGTTAACATCAGCCATACCGTAACAATGTATTTGCCACATACAACTATAATCTTTCTCTCACCATAAAGTTATAAACCTTATAAACAACATTTGTGCTTACTGGTGTACTGACAAGCGTATTCTATTCATGCATGTCCCGGAATTCTGTCCAAAAAAGACGTCGATTGACCAATAGGGGCAGCACACTGTGTAAGAAATGCAACAGACGAAGAGCGGCTCATGTTGACAGTGTTAATTACTTCAAAATGCAGAAATGGTTATCTAAAATGGGGTTTGATATGCTAACTCTATGCCATTTTCTAAATCATCAATTTATTGTGAAGTGTTCTTTTGTTGTCTTATTTGATTTCATTACAGCCGTGCGTGTATTGTCTGAGTGTGTGTGTGTGTCTAATGTGTGTGTCTATGGCCTCTGGCACCCTGTCTCCTCTCTGCCCTCCAAGGAGGCGAGGAAAAAGGTCCGCCACGCCGCCCTCTCTCACACGTGGGAAGGAGACGGGGGGAGAGAAAGACGAGAGGGAGGCAGAAGGTATCAGTTTTTGTCCTTCACCTCTCCCACAATCCCCCTCTTCTGCACCATTATGGACGAGGAGAGTGTCCCGAAGACGCTCGCAGGTATGACACAGCTGCCACGCTCTGAATCTCACACACACACACACACACACACACACACACACACACACACACACACACACACACACACACACACACACACACACACACACACACACACACACACACACACACACACACACCTTGCAGGTATGGGCCAGTTGCCATGCTCTAGATAATAGGCTGTTGAGGGTGCAGCTTGTTAGCCAGACACAGCTGACGTACCACACACACACACACACACACACACACACACACACACACACACACACACACACACAGCAACTAAGGATGCAGTGATGACTGGATCTCTCTTCCTCAGGCTCTCTCTTTCTATATTTCTTTCGTCCTTCTTTTCCGACATTTGATCGCTTTCTCTCCATCTTCTCGTCCCTATTTCACTTTCTTCTTTTTTTCGTTGGACTTTATCACTTCCATGTCTCTCTCAGACAGATGGGTCGTCCTGCTGCTCCTGACGTTTCTATTAAAATGACATTACCGACCGTAAAAACTTGCGCTGGGTCGTCCAGCAGCCCATTCATAACCATTTAGCCCCGCACCTGTTTGCTAGGAAGGTGTGTGTTTGTGTGTGTGTGTGTGTGTGTGTGTGTGTGTGTGCATTGTTTGTGTGTGACTGAGACACGTCAGAAGGAGCTGATTGTACTCAACTCACACCTTCACCCACACACACACACCCACATGCACACGACTCCCAGAAGGTCATCCCCTCTGAGAATGTCTGTTTGAAGTAAGGACCTCTGTTGCGAGCTGCTGGAGGCCTGTCAAGTGTGTTTGGCTGCGAGTAGATTTCTAAATACCGATGCAGATATCTTTTTCTATATTTATGACTATCTGAGCCGTTAATTGCATGTATTTCTTATGAAGCCACATGAGTGTAAAAATGTGCATTATGTGGACTTCTGTCTTTATTGCAAGTCCGCTCATGCAAGAGTGTCTGCGTGTGGAAATGAAGCGCCACAGGCTGTGGTTGTCCGTGCCTCCTGGTAATGGATACTAATGGCCCTGGGCAGGCCTCCATGGAGCAGGGGGGTAGATTTGTCTGTTTGACCCCCATCCTGCTGCCCTCACCCAGGGGGAGGGGAGGGCCTGAGGGGTGGGAGGCCCTGTGGGGGTCTGGGTCACCATCAGCATGCATAACACGCAACATAAACACACACTGCTCGCAGTGTGAGTGACAGCGAAGGCACGCAGGCTCACATCTCACACACCGCATGCTAACAAAAGCAAAGTACGACGATGATGATGATTTTAAGCAGAATATATATAGTAAGCTATAGTAGGAGACTTATGGGCGCATGTTAAGTGATGGATTCTTCGTGTGTAACTACTTGACATTTGTGCAAAAGAGGAAGAAAAGAGACATTTTTTAAGATCCATTGTGAACTTGTCAAGTGTCTCTGATTAAAGCTTTGTGCAGGAAACTGACATTTCGTTTTCTGTGCCTGTAAAGGTTTGTAGAGTGACCGACCTCCAGGCTAAGAGTAGCTAAATGTGTTCTTACCTTTCCTCCAAGTAGGTGAATGTCAAAAAGAAAGGGAGCGGTTCAGGTAAACAGGGCTCTCAGGGGAGAGGTGACCTTTGGGTTCGCAGTCAGGGGGAAAGAAAGGGGGAGGGAGAGGGAAGGGGGAGGGAAGGGGGAGGCCGAGGGGAGAGAACGAGGTTGAGTGCAGCGATAGTAGAGGAATGAAAAAGCAGAGAACAAGAAGAGAGGAAGAGGGAGAGGAAGAGGAAATAAGAGGAAAAAGATGGTGAGACGGAGGAAAGAAAAGGAACGTGACGACTTTCTGAATTTAAAGAATCGTTTTGTGCATGTTCACAAGGACGAACATGCACACGCGTGAGCCGGGATTTACATCCTTCACGATTCACAAACAATAAACTATTTAAAATATTTCAAAAAAGATGGCTTTGCAAATGATTTATATGGAAGAATCTCTACTTTAGACATTTGTTTCACTGGTCAATTTGGAATATTTGGGCTATTTTGCTTCCATAACATTACTTTAGTTGCTCTTACATACGCCAAACTTTCCAGTTTCATTCTTATCTATGTTTTGAAGATTTTTACAGATGGGTTTGCTCAAATATCATTCATAGTCTGATTTATACAACATTTTATTCTTGAAAACATGGCGAAAATAGGTCTATTTTTGGCTGATTTATGGAGTGATACAAAGAGACATATCCATAACTCTCTTTATAAAATGTTCAGATTTGGAAATGTATGCAAATTTAAAAGTCTAATTCTTCAAGAGGCCTGCAAAGCAGAAAGTGTGTCGCATTATGTGTGCCATCTGCCCACAGCAGGGCCGGCTGTGTGTCTTCACTCGTCAGTGTGGCTGTATTCAGATCAATGTCTCCTCTCCACAGGTAACTGCCTCTGCTCATCAGGCTGACTCTCCTCTCCTCACCGGAGGCTCTGTGTGGTGATGTTAGAGCAGAACAAAAGTGACAGATCCTCTCTTTGAGCTTTACACGTCTTTCTCTCTCCCTTGCGCCTCATGTGGCACTGAAACGTCCTCACTACCCTTTCTCCACGTTCCCCTCTCTTTCGCTTCCTTCCCTGAGTCCTGTTCTCTCTCTGCCGCTCTGTCTCCCAGCGTGCCAGGCACACATCAGTAGCCCTGGGGAAGTGCTTCGCTGTGGGAAGGAGCCTTGGCTTTAAGTGGCTCTAAGTGGCTCTCGCTGTTTGTCTCTTTAGTTGTTTATTTTCTCCTTCGCTCGCCCCGGGCAGGGAGGAGAGAGGGACACTTAGCGTTGGAGAAACCACAGCGCGGCCAGGCAGGGAGGTTTAATGCTGCTTAGTAGCCTGCAGAGTTTACGTGTGAGGGAGGCACAGAAAGACAAAGTGCAAGTGTGTGCAACTTTATTATTTGTGCGTCGCAGCGTGTGTGTCATTTCATCATTAGAAATGTTATAAAGATGTCCGAGGCGAGTGTGCATTTTACGATGTTGTTGTAATTATAGTGTGTGTTTGCAGGTGTGTGTGTGTGTTTGTATCGACGAAGCCGAAAGGTCCAGGTATGACCTTCTAAGATGACATTATTTGCCATTGATTTGCCTCTGTTTCGTATTTTGTCTCACTGGGACTACTGCGCCAACAATCGCCCTCTATTGTTCTGTTTTTAAAGACAAACAGCGACTCTACGGTCCCTCATGAAAAAGGTGAAACAGTTGAAAATTTAAAGCTGAGCCAAACCAAAGGCCAAGCGTTTTTGTTCAAACTCAACCCAAAATTAGAACAATGTACTTTACCAGCTGCAAACGCTCCAAAATGTTAATCATGTACGAGTAGCCACCATGTTAATGTCATGTCACTGAAGAAGTGGAGATTGTTATATGACAGTGAAAAAACACTTAACATTGCACTATATCCACTGGATTAGTATTTAAATACCTTGAACAATAGCTTGTGTATTGTTTTGCGCAAAGTTGGATATATTTCCAGTTTCTAGAGAATGTTAGAGCTTTCCTCGTTATAATTATGACTTGGATGTTAAAATCCGAAGTCATTGGAAGTTGGAAACTGGTGTGGATACGCCTACGTGATCAAACTGGTTAATGTTCCAAGTTTATGGTTTTATGTTTGACTCCTGCTGTTCGGCTACAGCCGGCATTACAACAAACAGCTTTTCAAGCGGTTTCACTGCTGCAGACTTATTTCAAAAGTCGAAAATAGAATCGCGAGAGTCCTGCTAGAGTTGAGGTGTGCTCCCGAGATCTCGATCCTCTGGTCTTAGGTGTTCATAAAACATAAACAGACATGTCTGATATGATCAAAAGTTTTTTGGCAAAAAACATGTACGACTATTCCTTTAAAAGTATCTTCCAAGTCTTCGAACGTTGTGTACTGGAGGCATCATATGACACCCAGCCTTTGCCTCCCCTGGATCTGTCCGAGGTGCTGATTCTCCTTTCCAAAATGGCTGCCTAATGATTGCCATCGGCCATCTCAATTTACAACATCAGAACTTTCTCCTCTTTCTGCAACGCAACATGTCCAGTCAATAAATAAGGATATTTGATGACAGATCTGCAGCTTTCCATGCACATACATGCACATCTCAGAGCATTTAAATTGGTCTAACTGGCTTCCCACACAGGCCTCTCAACAGAAAGTCACTTCTCTGTTTGTTGGCACGAGTATGTGTTGTTCAAAGATTAAGGCAAATAGGGGTTTAATTTCTCAAAGTGGTACGCAAGCATGAGCAGTGCAGTCATGCGAAACGCCAGCGAGCATGTGTTTGTAAATGTGTGTGTTACCAAGAACCTAAGCGAGTGCATCTTACTGTGTAATGCGTGCGAGGGCAGGCAGATGTACGGAGAGCAGTCAGAGCTCTCTTAAATATTCACCTCACCTCACACATATCAACACACACACACACACACACACACACACCTCGCAAAAGTGAACACTTCCACATCGTAATGAGGATTACCTGCATGGCCTCACATTGCACTTCTCATCCGATTGCAAACACACACACTTGTGCAGTTGCTCATCTGTCCTTGTTCCATATCCTCCCCCTATCACTCTTTCTTGTTCTCATCGTTGTTTTCTCTCTCTATCTGCCACACACACACACACACACACACACACACACACACACACACACACACACACACACACACACACACACACACACACACACACACACACACACACACACACACACACACACACCCTTTCAGTGTCCTAGCTGTCTCAACTTGAGCAGCAAATGAACACAATTAACCACGGCTCCACAAACACACACTGGGGTATTGTTCTGCTCACACTCACTCAGACCTTAATCTGGTGCTCCAGAGGGACTTGTGCGTGTGTGTGTGTGTGTGTGTGAGAGAATGTGTGTGTGTGTGTGAAGGCAGTCGAGGGGAAGCGCTGCAGAGCCCAGCTGACAGAAGGGGCTTCCAGGCCTTTTTCCCTCAGAGGTTTCCACGACGATGCTCAACTCCTCGCGCCTTAGTCCTTGCTGTGCTCGCCTCAGTGCCCAAACACACACACACACACACACACACACACACACACACACACACTCGCTCTTTGAGCAATGGCCCATTCGGCTTGAATGCATTTCAAACACACACACACACACACAGCCACAGCCTTCGGTCAGAGCCAGATGTTACGGGGTGAACAAAGGCATTGACTCACAAGTTACTGTTCTCAACAGCAGGTTGAGCCTCAGGTCATTATTAGCACACACACACACACACACACACTCCTTCACACACACACTGAGCAGAGGGCCCACTCACTACATTGCACATCCACTGACTGTGCTTGTCGTCTCTTCCCCTTCAGCAAGTGTGTGTGCCGCCTGCCTAATTAGACAGCAGGTGTCCGCCTGACAAGATTTCTTGCAAGAACACCTACACAAGTGGCTGCCTAATGACTGCACTTTAAGATGCCTCCCAGGCCTTTCCAGAGGAGGTGGGTGCCTTCGCAGGCAGCAGCTCGACTCAGTGGCTCCGGGCCAGTCGCCGCAGCCACACCAGCAGCCTGTGGCGCGTAGCGTTCAGCATCAATGCTAATCGACCGAATCCCAGTCCTTTTAAACTTGACAACAGTGTTTTTAAATCAAACTGCTGAGACTAAGAGGGAAATATTTTCAGTCTGATCCGCAGCTGGGCGACAACTCAATAAACCAGGGTGAAAACAGCGGCTTAACAAAAGGAAATCACCAAGGCGGCACACTTTGTGTTTCTGAACATGTTCCTCTGCAGAAATATAGCGTTGATCAGTTGTCATGAAAATCTCAAAATAACAACAACTATAATAACACAACAAACAAAGACAAAATAAGCTATTTTATACTTATGCTCTCATATTATGCATTATTGTCACATGCAGTTAATCTCTTTAAACATGTATATGTCATTTTGTAGGCCATTACAATATTGTGATACATTAGCTGAAGATATGCGTATTAATATGGTGGTATTGATAATCCAACACAGAAATGTTGTGTGTGTGATGTCTGCATGCTTGCAGAAGTTTATACATATACTACTCGTTTAGCTGCATCTGCCAGAACAACAGTGATAACAAAGTACGCTACAAATGCAACCGGCCCAATTCAGACAAAAAGCTTTTTTATCATGAGGTCTTTTTCCGTTCTCCTGTGAGTGACAATGAGACGAGCTGAACCCTGTGAAGCACCGCAGTGGCATTTGGAGTGGACACACACCCACCCACCCACCCACCCACACACACACACACACACACACACACACACACACTATGTCATTACCATCGCTGCATAGAGCCAGAACTCAATCTCAAAGTGCACCAGATGTGCTCGCTCGTGCAATTATTCCAGCAAAGACATTGGCTCAGATGTATTTATATTTGTGTGTGTGTGTGTGTGTGTGTGTGTACATACGGTCTTGTTAGAGCTGTAAATGTCTTCCATTTGAGCTGCTGGCTGACCTTTTAGCTCTCGGTTTTTCATGTTTAGCCTTTCACACTGTTCTCACCTTTCCTGCCAAGACAACGTTAATCTCTCCATCTCTCTTTCAGTCTCTATTATTTCTACTGTTTCACTCTTTCTACATATTTCTCTCGCTTTCATCTCAGTCACTTTGTCACTTTTTTTAACCGTCTATTATATCTGTGGACTGCTGTCATTATTATTTATTTTAATTGCAATTATTTGATCTTTTTTTATGGCTGACTCATTCACTAAAGGAAACATTAAATATATAATGTTTATATGTGTACCCAATTTTTGTATTTTTAGATTCATCATGTTTGCAGATCAACAAAAATAAATCATGTAATAAATACATAAAAAGGATGGTAATACAGTACAAATACATATTTACTTTATGTCATTTTATCGCCTTAGCGTCAATTTCAGTCCAATGAGTTCAGGTGCCCACACACACACACACAGAACCTTTAGTTAACATGTCCGTTAGTCGCCCCCCCCCCCCCCCCCCCCCTTTACTTCATGTGACAGTAGTGCCAGCTTTGTTTGGGCAAATTGCTGCAGAGTCATTTGCATATGTCTGTTCTGTGCTTACAAGTTCACATTGTTTTTCAACTGAATAATATGCTAATGGTTCTGTGCGAGGGGGGGGGGGACATGTGTGTGGTTGTGCTCATGCCTTTATTCCAGTGTGTGTGTGTGTGTGTGTGCTATGTGGCAGGCCTTGTAATAACAGCACAAGGTGAGGGTGACAAAGGTGAGAGCTTGTGTCGCATGAATACACACTGCAACTATTATGCCCATTTGCATGATTCCATATGCTGCTGCAGAGCTGAAGTGCACCTACATTACCCCAACAATGTATATCTGAGCAGGTTGTTTTGTTGAATGGAGAGTGGCGAAGATTGTCAAACATTACATTTTGACCCGTGATGCGATTAGCTATGAGAAATTCCCAGAGTGCCCCTGGGCGTTGGCGTTGGGGAGGGAGTTAACCCTGCACCAGCACCCACGTAACCTCTGTGTTAACTGGAGATTACAGTGCATTAGTCAGGGTAAACAACTGTTTTCCTGCCGGCTGTCACTGTTCCTAATTTCGTTAAAAACAAACAGAAACGATGCATTTATCAGACAAGGAAAGGAAGAGGATTATGTGATGAAGAATGCGATTTAAAGGCATGAACACACACATATGTATCTGTTTATTTGGGATTATGGAGCTGCCTGTAATGATCTTTGTTTCTACTAGCAACAACATCCTTTGCAAACCGATGAGTGCGTATTCAACAATAGTCCTAGCCTGATATTTGTATTAATTTAGCTTGATGGCCGATGCTTTTTGAGCAAGAAGCATGTACTTTATCAACTGATCTGAACGCATTCAATCGAGTAAAACTGGAGCTTTTCACCAAACGTGATGACATGACGAACATGACAAAGTTTAGGTATAAGTTACAAACTGCTTTACACACACACACACACAACATGGCCTTTTTTCATCAATAAATTAAGTGCCACTTCACACCTATTTTTTTTCTCTCTTAAATCCTCTGTTCTTCTCTCTTTCACTCGCCACTCAATCGTATTCCTCCCTCCCTCTCTCCATCCTCTCTCTGTAAAAGCGTCTCCTTTCTCCTCTTCTGTGCCTCCAATTAAATGCGTAGGCGTTTTATCCTGTGATTAGTATCTTGGTTGTTCAGTGGGCAGGCTCATTATCTATGCACCCCGTTAGTAAAAGCCTTAACGATGCCTAACGACACGTCTAATCAGACTGGTTTTAGCCACAAAGGGCTAATTGCAGCTGTTGCTTCTGTCCGCCGTCGCGGCTGAGAGAGGACACAGGAAAACCTGTTTGGATTGTAATTTGAAAAATGCACAAACACACACAAATAGACACACTAAAAATACAAACGCACACACAGCGTTATTGGTTGTTTCAGTGCGATGCGTGTGCGTCTCACAGTGGGGAGTCTCTCTGTGGCTACTTGTCATCACAGAGCTGCAGGCTTGACATGACGGGATGACGAAAAGGCCCCAGAGTGCCTCAGGTAGGTACACACACACACACACACACACACACACACACACACACACACACACACACACACACACCTACACGCACACACACACACACCTCAGCTCTAAAAGGGTTAAACATATAAATACCCCACTGGGCAGTAGTACAAGTAAGCACAATGGAGTTCTGAGCGAGTGTGTGTTTGTTCATCTGTGTGTGGGTGCGCGCATGTGTTCAGATCTCTTTGTTGATGTTCGCTCTGATTCTGTGCCAGCATCACATCCATCTGTCTCCATTACACACACACACGTACTGTACAGGTAATTTTTATTTTGTGATTTAAAACCAAAGCAATAGTGACTCATTTTTATTTTTGTTGTGGCTGACACATCTGAGCAGTTCGTTTCTTTCTAGTTGCCAAATTAATTTGCTCAACTTTCCTTTAACCCACACGCACTAAAAAAACACAATGGATCAGAATGAGAAAACACAGATTTGTACGACATCAAAGGTCCAAACCCATAACGACAGTGATCACTGGTTTCATGATTAGCTTACTTGTCTGCTGAAATCAGGATTCTGATGCTGTCTGGTGTTTTGGACACCTGAATACATTTGGGATCAGAGCTAAATTTACAACTTAAAACGTATTTCCAGAGCAAAGAATCAGAGCAAAAAAAGAATCATAAACGAATCGAACAAACAGAAATGACATAATCTCCTATATTCTCCTCCTGTCACTTTAAAGTGGCGCTCTGATTCAAACAATCTGGTCAAATTAGAAAAGTTTAAATCCTAAAACTTGCTGCAAAGTGAGTCAAAAAAGAAATGATCATGGAACTAGTATTCCTTTGCACACGTTTTTCCACTAAACATACAACTCTTCAAATGTCACTGGATTTTACTCTAAAATACCAAATATCAACTTTCAAACAATATTTTCTGAATATTTTTTCCTTGATTTAGTTCATTTTATCCTTTCCTGTCACAAGAGGTTAAAGACAAAACACTTCTTATGTGGAACTAGTTGCATGTCAATACAATACCATTTGGCAATTTAAATAAAAATGTTGAAGCACTGCAATCGATCATCTTATGTTAGCTTATTTCAGTACACAGATGAAAAGATGAAAAGGACTTTTCATTATCCAGTAGTGACCCAGCTGTTGTGATTCCTCTTCCACAATAATTCCTGTTCATATCTGGAGTCAGAAATGATCTTCATCACCTGTTTCCCCTGTTGGTATTTGTCTTATAACATTTCAGCGCCTGTTGAATCGTTTGGTGTGTGTTGTAGTCGCCGTGTTTGACCAGTAGGTGGGGACATGTTCAGTCATGGGACCACATCTCTCCTCCTGCATCTCCATCCAGCGTAACACTACTTTCATAAAGATTTTCATGAAAATCACCCTTTTCTTTTCAGCATCAATAAGGCTCAAATCAAACGTCCTATTTAAACCTTGACTCTGTGTCTTGTGTTGGAAAGGAATCTGTTACAGATGTTTTCAAAGTGACACATTCTTTCTACAAATGGACAAAAATATTGCTGGTCATGATTTGTGATTTCTCTTGGTGGAATGATTTATGTTGTAGTTAAATGTGCTGATGTTGTTTCGTGAATAAAAAGGAAGTCATTCCTCACTTCTCTCCTGAAGTGTATTCGTCCTGCGCTTATCAGATGGCATCTCTTCCTGTGTGTGTGTGTGTGTGTGTGTGTGTGTGTGTGTGTGTGTGTGTGGGGTTCAGTGGTACCTCTTTTGTTCAGTTCAGTAAGTGTGTCTATGTGTGTGTTGACCTGATAATCTGTGTGCTTTATAGAGTGCTGTTCACACATCGGTCTCCACTCTGATCCCAAACCCAAACACAGCTCCCCCCCTCCTTTATCAACACACACGCACACACACACACACACACACACACACACACACACACACACACACACACACACACACCGTCCTGTTCATACCAACCTACTTCATTGAGCGAATGATGAGACAGTTCTTCGGCTGAGCTGAAAAAAAACTGAAAAAACTAATTCAGAGCTGAAAACAAATGTAGTCTATCTGTTACCAACAATTTCATTTTTGATCACATTTTCGTAAATCACAGTCTCCCATGCTAATTCCCATAGTTTGACCCATCTCTCTCTCCGTCTCTCTTTTTTTCCCCCAGAGGCCAGTTGTGCTGATCACACACACTGCCTCCGACACAGATCCCAAACTCAAACACAGATTCTTTATCGGAGAGCACACTGCCTCATAATCCCTGGATGACTACACCTGTGAGTGTGTGTGATTGTGCGTTTGTGTGTCCCCTGTCCTGTGCTAATGCTCTTAACGCAGGACACTGCGTTATTGTTTGGTGAATGGTTTTTAGATAGTAAAGACATTCCTGTTTTACTGTGAAACTCCAAACAGAAAGAAGATATCTGGATTAGTTAACCAGACGTAGAAATAAGTACCTGATATAACTGTTGATACCCTTCAGCAGATATCCCCCTTGTTGCTAACATTAGCTTAGATAGGAAAACTAATCTTCCACCTCTATTGTCCTTTTGATCATATATAATATCGTGTTTTTGCCTTAAAGGCAACATGTGAGGGTGCAACGACTCCACAGCATAAAGATCATAAGAGTGATATGGTGGGTTTTTTCTCGTCACACTCAACTTCAGTTCATGCTTTCACAAATAAAGATGAATTAAGACTAGAACTAGCAGCAGAGGTGAAACACGAGATATATGCACAAGTTCCATTTCCAGCTCTAACCAGGGGATTTTTAAGCCACGTTGACGACGCAGAGTAGAAATAAATGTCTAATGATTAAATGAGGTGCACTTGGTTTCCTTGTTGATGTCAATTACATCTTTAATTAGTGCACGTGTAATGTAAATACAGTCTGTTTTGATTGCTCCTGAGCCTCCTGTCCCAGAAAACAGATTTTCTCCCTCATTAGGCAGTCACTCCTTCAAGTGCCTCCTTCCCCCCGGACCTGCTCTGGACAAGCCTGTGAGTGAGTGTGTGTGTGTGTGTGTGTGTGTGTGATCAAAAAAAAGGAGAGAGCATATGGATCCACAAAGTGCTGTTAAAATCTTTTAAAAACACAAAAAAATGGTCCCAAATTGTCTTTAAATTGTCAGAACACGACAAAAAGCGTGTAATCATGCATCCCAGACGACTGACCTATTCTCTTCAGTCAAACTCTGGAGGCTCCTTTAGCCGCTGTCATTGTTGAGGATGTCATTATTTATGTCTCGTCATTATTCCCCGGGTCGTGTGTGAATGTCGAGGCATAAAAAAAAGGAACACGACTGTTTGAATAAGTGAGGCCGAACTGTCTCTTAAATGCTTTGAAAAGACTGGATTTGGTTTCCAAGAGTTGGAGGCTTTTATGTGAACACGAGTGGACCGCGTGGCCCGCAGCACTGTCTTCACAGGGTGGAGGCGAGCAGGTGTGTTCAATGCATGCTCCCCACATTGTGAACTATAAACAGCCCTTCAAAGAGAGTTTCTCAGGATGCAGAAGATGGAGGAAAAAGACAAGCGAGAGGAGGACGTGCAGAGTTAGAGGCAGTGACAAAAAGCAGAGCTCAGAGAGTTTCAAGAGCACTGACATGACGAGGAAAGAGAATCAGAGGGAGAAACAAGGCAAGTCAGCGAGAAAACAAGGGAGAGATGCCATGTGTTGCTCACCTGAGCCCTGAGAAAAGGAGGGGGAGTGGTATGAGGAGGTGGAGGAGGAGGAGGAAAGAGGGGGATGATGGGAGGGAATCAGTTCCACTACACGCTCATTACCACCTATTCATCTGGAAGACATCTCTGCACAGATCCAGAGCTGGCTAGCTCTCAGTGTCCCAATGTGTGTGTGTGTGTGTGTGTGTGTGTGTGTGTGTGTGTGCCTTAATGTAGGTCTGCCTTTGTGTCTCTGCCCCCATTCCTAATAAGATAAATGGCTCCGTAACGGCCCTTATGTACATTTTAACTCCCTGCTCTTTTCAAGTCATTCTCTTCTTCATACACGCTGCATGACTTCCTTTCCGCTCTGTACTTTGAAGGCTGTGACGGTAATTAAATCCCTTTAATGTGAAAAACACAATGCTGGGGTCTTCTTGTTGATGTAGGCTCGTTATATTACAAGGTCTCTCATCAGGTCCATTGAGGACATTTACTAATAAATGCAGTATTGAAGCCACTCAATCACACAAATGGTGAAGGCCAACTGATGCTAATATGTACATATGTCTGTCAATGAATGAAAGTCTGTATGTTCAGAGAGGGAGAGACCTTGAGAGAGGGAAAGTGAACGAGACACAAGCATCAACTACGTACAAGTGTGTGCGTGGTTGATATATATCTTCATTATAGGATTCTTCTTCACAATACAGGTGGCTAGTAAGTGAGCATTTAAGTTCAGAAAATGTATTTGTACAAGCTAGTTTTGAGTGTATTTTTGCTGCATGAAGCTAGAAATTCACTTGCGAACGCTCCGAAAAATATATATATTTATTGTAAGTTAACTTCCGGTCTGTTTTTGATTTATTGATCAGAGTAGTGAGGGGGAGAGAAAGGAAAAAGGAGATAGAAACACTGCCGCTAATACAATATTCAGGATACACATTAAACTACAGTACAGTATGGCCATAAAGCATCTGATTCCACATCTATCAATCAATGGACTTGTAAAACTAGACAAATGTGGGCAAAACAGCCCTTTAGAATATTGGCAATATGGCTGCAAAGTCGATCAATGAAGAGGAACGCTTCTCAATCAAACCAGCGTTCACACCAAAGTATAAAGTCACCATCACTCGTTTCCTCAATGCAGCTGCCTCACGTCTCTTTAGATGCAGCCATACTTCCATAACGGCCATTAGCACGAAGATCAATCAAACCTTTGTTACACTTTGTAAATCTGTCTTCATGCTCTCTTGTCTCCCTGTTTATGTGTTGACATCTTTGTGTGTGCATCACCTCCCACATGTACGTGCACGTGCGTGTGCGTCGTACAGCTGGCAGCCTTGCAGACAGGTGGGCAGGCAGCACTTCCCTTCCAAAGAGTCGTAGCCTCGCAAATGTCCCCTCCTCCCCCGTCCTTCCCCCTCGCTCCCCCCTCGCCCCCCCCCCCCGCGCTGCCTTCCTCCTCGTCTCGTTAGCTGCTGTTTTTTTTAATGCGCTGTCCCAATCTGGACGGGCATATGCAGTCGCACATTTCCCCCCTCGTTTGCGCTCCTAAGAAATTGTCCCACATAAACGTTGCAAATTAGCGAGACCAAATGGCCTTTTATGAATTCTTCTGTCACCAAACCATTTCAAATGGCTGCTTTTATTTTCTCTCTGATGTACATCTGTTGAAGGAAATAAACAACAACAGACTTTTGCATGCGAACACATGTTGGTGAACTAAAGAAGCGAGATGAACGACGTGTGTGTGTACGTTCAAAAGTCGAAACTTCCATAATTTGGCATTTTCTCATGCATATATTTATTCGAAAACAAAGAAGCTTTGTTTTCCTGCAAAAGATCATGGAGTGACATTCCCAAATCGGGATGTTCCTGACTGGGTTTCCTTCCGAAACAGAGCTATTGTGTCGGAGCGAAAGGCAGGCCCTGTCCAGACACACACAAAGTCACCCCACCAGCTTGAGAATTTGTCCGTGCGAGTGTGTATATGTGTGTGTGTGTGTGTGTGTGTGGTGCAGACTATCGTGCCAGAGCCCTCTGCCCCTCTCTCCATCTGCTGAAGCCCCCCAGGCTGGACCAAGGTCACTTCTCTCCTCTCCTTTAGCATGGATGTGGATCTGTGTGCACATTTTACTGCACACGTGTGTGTGTGTGTGTGTGTGTGTGTGTGTGTGTGTGTGTCAGGAGCGGGGGGGAGATAAGGTTGAAAGAAACTGCTCATGCTGTAGGAGACACTTATAGGAACATATAATCTCATTACATGTGAAGTGCTCATTATTTCATATAATCAGTGAGGTTGGCTTCCTTCGTGTATGCATGAATCAGAAGCTTCTTAAAGCGTTAGTTTTAGTCACCATGATGTTTCAGTTGGGTGGTGCAAGGTGAGTCTTTATCCATATAACAGCGGCTCGGTAGCTCTGCAAAGATATGTTCTACTAAATAACGTGAAGAAGTGACTGGAAACCAACGCCTGCATGTTCTGATCCGCAGCCAACAATTATAAGAATCGGAAACATTTTTAATCAAAATAAAATGGAATAACTTGTTAGCAGAACAAACACGGCAGGCAAGAAAAAAAAAGTGGTGTCTCTCCTCCTCAAATCTCTAGACAAAACACTCACACACACACACACACACACACACACACACACACTGAGCAGAAGCCAAACATTGACAGAGCGCTGCTCCTTCTCTCAGTCTTAAGACGCGCTTTCTCCCTCCAGAGGGAACAGACTGGGCACGCTGCCAGACACTGAAGTCCACTTAGCAGCTAATAGCTCACATAAGCACTGCACTCTCTCTCTCTCTCTCACACACACACACACACACACACACACACACGCTATGACTATTACAGTATGTACACAAACAGACGTAATAAGTATTACACCAAATAGAAACAAATAATCAGGGGAATGCAGACTGAGAGAGATGTGTTTTAGCAGCACTTTAGAAGAAATGACTTGCGGGGGTGGGAAATAAAAAAGAAACAGGTCTAATAAAGAGCAGCGAGAAGCTTTGACTTCTCCTTTTGTCTGCTCGCTGAGAGGTACGCACAGCTTAGAGACGATGTAAGGGACATCACGAGAACTATTGTACTTTAACTTGAACTGGTTCAATGCTACTTGTACTATTATTCTGCCATTCAAATACAAGACGTTTGTAAGCTTTCAACCTTATGGCTGAACTTTCTACAGTGTCTACAATGTTAAGAGTCTTCTTCAAGAAAAAAAGAAGAACCACCAGAACAAAATAGTTTTTCCATTGATGCATTCTCAGAATTATGCTTTTATTTGACTAGAAACGGATTCTTATTATTTGAACATTCACATCTATCCATCTATTTGTTAATTATCATGGTTTTCAGTCAATCTGTTGAAGCGTACACAGGTATACTGTGTCATGCTGTCATAAACTAGTTGTCCTGGTGTCTTTTCATTGCTGCGTCTCAGCACCAGTTGTCATGCGGTAAAGTGAAGTGCCTCTGTTTCCCTCCTGGTACCTGCAGTGCATACGTACGGTAAACCTGCTCTTTTGTCATCAATGAGGAGAAACTGGAGAGGAGCCAGAGGTTGAGCTCGTTTCTACTTAATCCATTCAGCGCACCAGCCACAAAGTAACAGCCTTTTTCTCACACTGAGGTTATTACAACGACAACAAAAAGCGTGGTCAGAGGAATGTAGCAGGTAGTGTGTGTGTGTGTGTGTGTGTTCATACTGGGTCAATGTATATATATGTGTGTGTGTGTGTTATGTTACATTTAGATCCAGTGTGTGTCTCAAGGTGAGACTATCTCCTCTCTTATCTGCTGTGTCTTCAAGGTGTACTGTTGATTGGTCGATAGGGACACACACACACACACACACACACACACACACACACTCTTCATTAGACTGAGATTGGCCATGCTCTGATCTGATCCCTTTAACATTTGCAAGTCACGATAAGCTTGATCACATTTTAAATGTATATTTTTTATTTCTGTCTATCTTCAAGAAACCAGCTTACTGAGAGGAATGGGGTAAACACATTTACATGCACTAACATTGTGAAATAACACGTGCAGCAGACCAGTAATCGTATTTTGGAAGTATTACCTATACTTCTGTTAACCGTAGTTATGGGTAGGAGTAGTTTCCCCTTCCGCCCCACACCTGTCTAGATTATAAATGCTCAAAAATACTTTGCTCACGTATTTGTAGTCGTAAAAATACTCCGATACGACCGCACCCGATACTACTTTACGGCAATGTGACGTTAACACACACACACACACACACACACACACACATTTGATTTGCACGTAAAAAATGTTCCAGATACAGAAACATACCGAAGTATATTGACATCAAAAGATTTGAGAGAGCAAAAAACACTGTGATCTGATCCAAAAAAATAAAGTTTCAAGCAAACAAATAAACATTCAGAAGGACAGCGTTTTATAGAATTGGCATGATGCAACTCTGACATACCAGCATGAATAAACTAGATCAGTTTTATACACAGAACTCACAAACACACTGCTCGGCATACAGAGAAATGTCACCTTACTCTTGCAAGCTGTTAGCCAAGCACGACCATGCCAAACCACCCTGCCCCACTGGAAGCGAGGGAGAGTGTGTGTGTGTGTGTGTGTGTGTGTGTGTGTGTGTCCGTTGGACAGCTCTTTAAAGTAGAGAGTTGCCCGAGGCAGAGTAGGTTGAGCGGACGAAGACAGGCAGATAATGGAGGGGCATCTGTGTGCCAAGGACTGCACCTCAAAGTCACTCGCGCACACACACACACACACACACACACACACACACACACACACACACACACACACACACACACACACACACACACACACACACACACACACACACATTGTATACATTTTCTGTCCTTGTGTGGTTCTATTTATCGTTTCTACATTTATCTGAAAGCTTTTCCAAGATGTCTCTTTCTCTCTTTTTATTTTCTGTCTCTTTCTCTCTTTCCTAGTGTTTTCCCCTTTGCTCTCTCTTTCTCTTCCTCCCCTCCCTCTCTCCACTCATGTCATATCTCCCTTCAATTTCACATATCTTGAATTAGCTGCAGATAGCTTTAAGTACCCCGCAGTCCACTTCAGATAGGCCCTTATTCACCGATGGACAGATATACAGTATGTGTGTGGGGGGTGACAGGGCAATGTTTTGGAGGGCACGCACACTAAAAGGGCTTAATGTGGAGTTATGTGTGTAAAGGGGCCATTGATGGTAACTCCATAGTATCAGAACATCTCTTCACGTCGGTCATAACTGCAATTTCTTTCCCAGGAATGATCAGTGAGCATTGAATGATCACTGCTCTCCTGTGGCTGCTCAGTCTTGTGCCACACGACATGCAATGTTGTCATTTCTTTCAAAGTAAAAAGAACAATTATCTGAGCGTGAAAGTGGAATAGAAGTCAGGACGGATAATTATTTCATCGACAGTAGATATATATATACCAGAATGATATCAAGGAGCAGCGCCGCTAGTATCTAGCGAGCTGTTGCATCACTTACAGTTCACAACATTGTTTGAAAACTCTTTCAGTTCCATTGCATGTGGAAAAGGTCCATACTATACATATTTTCCTGTGATAAGAACGATTAAATGAGTAAATTAATACAATTCAAAGTTATTTTTCACCAATTGTATTGTTCTTTTTAATCACGTTTCCTTTAGAACTTGATGAGTGAAAACCCCTTCGGAAGAAAAAAGCTTCCCTTGTTTGCAAATATAGTTCACTAAACAATGGATAAATATAATTTGTGTCATTCATAGCCGTCAGTTTCATCAGTGTGCATCTGTTAGTGGACCGACTCCCTTGAGGTTTGTATTAATACCTTCCACAAATTTGATGCGCAGATGAAATAAAAGGCCTCCTGCCATAATTACCCGTCTGTTAAACAGCCTCCTGTTTTGATTCAGGGAAATACATTTTACAGTGTGCGTCTCAGTTGGATGATGCGCTGTACGTTTATGTGCTGCCAACATGCTTCCAAGCACCTGCACTGTACAGCAGCAGACTCACTGCAGTGTAGATGATCAGCCAAAGAAACAGGTTTGATTTACACAAATTGAGTACCAGAGCTCACAATAATAGTTTTAAGAAACCGCAACTTGAAAATGTTCGCGCGAGTAAAAGTCAATCTCTTTGTGCTGATGTACAGGTAAGCAGTAATTAACAGGCAAATGAGGTTCAGTTCCTTGATTCCGAGCATTACAGGCGAACCCACAGCAACAGCTATATCACTGGGTTCTGAAAGACCTGAAGAAGTAAACTGCATCTACTGAAAGAACAACTCCTCCACTAACAGCAGCCTCCATCACACAGGGAAGAAGTAGTGAATGCGTTTACCAGCTCGGGTTGGTGATTTCGAGCAGTGTTCAAACATCTGAAGATGCATTCAAACCTCTTGAAATCCCCCCATGCTGCCAGTTACTGTGTTCTTCTGATACACTCTCAATGTGTGTGTGTGTGTGTGTGTGTGTGAGTGCTAGTTTTACTAAGGCTGCCATCTTTACTCTGCCAGTTGGATTGTCCCCAATATGGCAATGGACTGTAAACACCTTCTCAAACACACTTCTCAGGTGCAGCCTCTGGGTTTGGAAGAGAGCCTTGTGAGAGTGCAGGACTCCTGAAGGGACACACAGTGCTGCGATTATGAGAATACACCAATTACACAAACATCTCCTGAATACACACAAATACATAATAATACGTTAGATTCAGCTTGTAGGTTGATAGTTTTTACTCAGTGCCAACATTGAATCTAAACATTTAGTTCGCGAGCTCCTCTTTAATGAGCCCTCAACCTCTCTTTGTGTCCTTTTATCTCAGTTTTTCTTTATTTCTATAATTGCAATGTCATGGGAGAGAGTTTTGGAGTTTTGTGCACATGCTAAATGACATTGACTGGCGTTCTGTTTGTGCCCAAAAATCTGAATCTCTCCTTCTTCCTCGTCTGTCTCTTTTCTGCTTCCACACACTATACTGTCCTCTCTCTCTTTTCCAGCTTTGTCCTTAAACCTTTTCATCCACGGCAACTTTATCTTCGCCCTTTGTCCTGCATTAGCTGATAACACACATGGTGCATATTACATGAAGTATGGCTAACTCTAATAAAACAGCACACTTACTATTCAGTGTGCGCACACATACGTTCCTTACACTGGTTTATTCACAATCCCTCCCAGCCTCGATTCCCACGGAGGAATAGAAAACAAAACCTGCTCTGCACGTCGCTGGTCACCGCTCCCAGCATGCATCATTTAGCCGACTGCTGCCATCAGTGTGCAGTGACAGGTGAACGCCTCAAGACATATTGAAGAGTAACAATGATGAAAGCACGCTCCGCAGCGTGCAGGAGAAGCATGGTATACAAGTAACCATTTCTTCCAAAATGCATTGCTTTAACTTTCATTAAATGTCTTGTTTTGGTTCAGTCTAACAGCTGTAATGCAGACAACGTGTGTGACTAGTGAACGAGGTGGAGGCTTTAGCAGCTACAGAGCCAGATGTTTCCCTCAAAAGGAAATGGAAATACTGGACGTGGACAGGTGAATACCATTTTTACCTTCCCGCATTTCAGGCTGGATTGGATACATTGCCCAAAAAACAAACTCGCCTGTGGAAAACCTTTTAGCAAGATAAAACCACAACATAGGACGAGGCGAAGCTTCTCAAATCACCTGCAATCAGCCAGGAAACACAGAACCACCAATTAAGTGTGAACTCTCAATTTGCATTTAGATTTCTGTCCGTCTATGTTGGAGCTGCAACATCCTTTAACCGACCTCTGCATTTCATTCCAGTCGTACACAAACCATAAACCATTCACCATCACGTCCTTTTTTACTTTTACAAACACTCAAAAAAAAAAGAAATGCATGTTGTTCCTGAGTGTGCATATGTCTTATCGATTAATTCCAGTCTCTGTCCTATAATTTACAATTTTTTTCAGCTATTATCCTTTTCCAGTTCATGGAAAAGACGCCCTGATCCCCTCTGGCCTCGTGTGTGTGTGTGTGTGTGTGTAAGCGTGCCAGTATGAGCATGCATGTGTCTTTGTCTCCTGCAGAGGAGAGCGGGGTGCGTGCGTTAATGGCTGTTTTATATTTCTTGCCGTCTGAGAGTCTTTTATTCATGTTGACCATGACGGCCTAATATCTGCCTGTCAAACAGCTTCTATTCACTCCGCTAACAGAGTGGAGACTGATACTTAAGTCACAAAAAACAGACACCTACGTATAGGGCGCTCGTACCCTGCTCCTCGGTGGATTAGTGGGTGGTGAAGGAGCCACACTGGGCATTATGTACTGTTCTTGCTCCAATCAATTACTATTCATGTATTCTAAAGGAGTGACCGTGCCCTGAGCTGAAGAGGTATTATAACTAGTGTGTGCGCCTTGCAGTTTATTCAAATCTTTTGCACAAAACTTGGTCTCTGTTTTATTCTCCTCCTACCTCCGTCACCTTCTCGGCTGTGTGTTCACTTATTTCTCTTGTCTGTTCGCGTTTCCCCTCCTCCTCCCTTCCCTCTCTTTTGTTAGCATCTCCTAGTCTTTCACCAGCTCTTTGATTACTACCCTCCCCAATACTCCCATCTCATCACTCTGTCCTTACTTCTTTTTCTCATCTTCCAAATCATCCCTGTCTCCTACAAGTTAAGTTTAAGTCTCTCTGCATTTATTTCCTGAGACGACATTTTGAGCTCATGGAAGCCGATGTGCATGCTGTCGCTCCGCAACAACAGTCTGCTAAATGCATTGAGGTGTGGTCTAACAGCTGGTGTGAAAGTGTACAACGTTTTCAAGTTGAAAGGAATACATTTTAGTTTCTATGTTGATGGCTCGAGTTTTCTTCATGGGAAAAAAAATAATCCATCCCGGGTTTTAAAATCTCACAGACTTTCACCCCCCAAACTCCCAGTGCTCCATCTTTCCACTCCATTGTGTCCATGTAAAGTATGCAGTAAAGCCTTGTAGTCCTAATAACATCCAATTTTAAGCCCTCCACATCCATTACCAACAATACAATTATCCCCCCTCCCCTCTGTCTCTCTCTAACACACACACACACACACACACACACACACACACACACACACACACACACACACACACACACACACACACACACACACACACACACACACACACACACACTGCATTAGCCTTGGGAGAGAACAATATGTAGTAGTGACATTGGTGTAAATGGACTGCTTCATGGTGTGTCTATGTGTTTGTATTGGGAGCGTATGTGAGAGGCCTTACCCACTTAGATCATTTTTAAAGACGCAATACTATTTAAACATGTTTGCAGTGATGTGATCAGACTGCACTAGTTCATCAGTTGGTATCACGCTCAGGACAGTATATAGGACGATAACGTTCTCTTATTTAATAAGGAAGAAACAAGCATAAAGTAGCCGTGAAATGATGTTCAACAGACAGAAGGTGTAAGACACTTGTCCTAATAAAGATGGTGCCACAGGAGAGACGATAGATAATTATCATAAATGAACAGCAAACAGACCCCACCCATTTAACTGCCCAGCCCCACCCTTTAAAACAGGAGATTATTATGTGATGGGGGTAAAGCTGATACATTAAATGGATGCATTAGTGGGATAATCCAATTAATTGGATTGTGGAGCCATTTGGTTTTCAGGTGTGGAGGCTCCAGAGTGGTGCTCTGATGAAGAAATATTTGTATGTATGAAAGGGATCAGCGGTGCAGTCATTGTTTGAATTACACTCTAGATTTACACTTACACATTCCAGCTGCACTGCTTCATTCATGCATTACAACGATTCCTCGTGTGGCATTTCACAGAACTAATTGCAGTCTTGAACGCGCCACAGAGAGCAATTAATATCACAAAAAATACGATGGTTTCTTCAGCAATAGCCATATTCACGTTCAGTTATTATAACCTTTCTATGAACTACTTTTATTGGAAATGTCAAGATCCCCCATTCCCACTGATCTACGGCTGCTTCAGAGCTGTGTTATCGATTATCGTGAGCGATGCTTTGAGCTCAACGGCCATTTTCTGCATTTCTTCGTCAGTAATTATTTGATGAAAACGGGAGGCTGTTTGGCTGCAGCGAGTAACTAGCTGTTGATGCGATGTTATTGATACACACAGGCAAGACTCAAGACTCACATTTTTCAACACCATCCTGAAAAATTATTTCAAACAAATCAACCAAATCTTCTGAATTTCGACTTTAAAAACAATCAAATTTGGACTTAAGAACTTCCAAAGCAAGCCCTGCTAAACACGGCAGCATGCAACAATTAAACTGTAGGACAATGAACAAACATAAGGATGAGATCTCTCTATGAAGAACATCTTTCTTCCAGCGTACCTCCTTTTCTCCTCATTTCTCTCTTCGTGTTTCAATCAAGACTAATTGTGCATCATTTCTCCATCTCTCTCCTTTCTTCTTCGACCTTCCCTCCTCCGTGACTTGGAGAAGACCCCCCCCCCCCCCCCTTCTGTTTGCCTGTCCTCCCTCTTCTCCTCGCTGCCCCCTCCCTTTGTAAGAAACAACAAGTCTGCCAGACAGAAAGAGGTCAGACTTCTTATCCCAGCTTCATAATGGTTTCTGAAGAGCACAGCACTGTGCATTGCAATAATTACCAAGCCGTGGGACAATGGACGCTGCATAATCAGTATGGAGATGTATGCTGTCTGTCTGTGCTTTTCCAAATCAAACTAAACACTCACCGTACTCCTGCTTCCTTGGAGTATGTATTCATTTGTGGAGCTTTTCATTCTCTTTGTCTTGTGTTATATTACAATTTGCCGCTCTCTACTCAACCATGTTTCTCTTTTTCCTCGTCTCTTTTGCCCCTTTACTTTCTTTTTCTGCCTTCCTCCAACGTCTTCATGCCAAACCTCTCCATCGTCCTCGGTGAAACTGCCTGAATGGCCGGAAAAACTCAGACTTGCTTCAATTCACAGCAGGGTTAAGAGTGGTGGAATATGTGCGGCTGCAGGGTGAAGAGTTTGTGAGAGTGATTTTGTGAACGTGTGCGTGTGTGCAATCTTTGTCTGTGCAGGGTCGAGAGCAGTTAGTCAGCACCTTCTGGCACCTCCACACCTCAACCTCTTCAACCTCCACGTTCCCCTTCCTCTTAGTTTGCATACATATTCTGCATCTGCTTCTTCCAATGCTACACTGAAGATATATCACACTTTTAGTGAATAAATCAAAACCAAAAAGCCAAGTCTCCTCCATACGCAACCATTCTGCATAATGATGAACGATGAATGATGAAGTTCATACATTGGAAAGAAAAGCGAGGCTGTTAAGGTCGGGGTACCTTCAACGCTGGTAATTCTATCATAAAAAAAAATCATTTTTATATTTGTATTGAACCAAGGCCTTTAACTTTAACCATAATCATACTTGTGATTTCATGCAGAAGAATATCTTATATAAATAAAGAATATGAGTAGTGAGGAAACATGTAACACAGCATTACACATTCACGTGAACTAACTTTATATATCTGTTGGTTTTGTCATCATTCCTTCTGTAATAACACGGTTTTCCTGTGTTATGATGACATAATTTACCTGAAAGTGAAGTTATGATGCTTACGATGTTGCTGAAGCTGTGATTATTGCCTTCATATTATATTTGTCCAATGTAAGTTGTTTAACTGTAGTTGGTGCTCCAGTTGGGGTTTTTTGACCGTTTTATTTGGATCATTATTCAAGCGTCTGTCACATATGTTTAGTACAGTTGTTGCTAATCTAACTGATGATCATTTTGGCTTGAACCACTGTTGTACACACATCGGCATGCACAGGTCCGTCTCTCAGAAACGTGTGATTTGTGCGTCACAGGTAGAGCGAATACAATATAATGTGGCCAATGCCAATATCTTAAATTCAATTTCATTTCACAGAAGTACTACATGCTATGCGATTGATATGTTTCATGCAATGACGTCGACAAAGCTGCATTCTCAATTATCCATTTTATTCTGGCGGGTGGGCTGCTCAAATCGTCAGAATGGGCCTTCTGAGCGGCTACATTTGAATCACAGCGAAACTGAGTCTTGCTTTCAGTTACGACTGAGCACTGGTACAATACAGACCCAACTGCAACACTTCAACTGCTCTGTCAACTTTTATGTCTGGCTGACCTCAAAAGGTATTGTCATGTTCTGGGCACAGTGTCAAGTACGTACAGGAGAAGTTAAAAGTGGCCCGATGGCCCACATTCACAACACTTCAAAATAAGAGCATGAAGAGCATGAACTGTACACAATGAGCTTTTCTCTCTCAGAGCCACCAGGTACTATCCACACATTATATTTAACCATCCAGAGAAGTCTTTTCAAATTTAAAATGAATCAAACGAGGACCAACACACAGCAAAGCTGAAGGATGAGTCAACCCGTCACGTACGACGACAATGTGGAACCATGTTATTAACATATCAATGCATCACTCGCAACAAAACTACAGGAATCTATCAATGCACCACGGTTAAAGGAGGAAACCACCATATCGCTATATTATTATATTTAAAGCGATTATATATTCGTGGTGTTTGTTTTGCCTTGCCTACTTATTTGGTCAAAGTCGTATCAAAAAGATGCTCGTCTCCAGCTACAGAGTGGAAAAAATGTAGAAGTCTATTTATTTGCGACGGTATCATGAACCATTAATATCACAACTGATTAGGCAAAATACTCCAACCAGATGATTCGTCCAAAACAAGAGTTCTTTATGTCTTCTGGTGATAGATGCTTGAACTGAATCAAACGTGGAGATTTAGCCACATCAAATATGTCAAAAGGAGTGCTGTGAATAATAATAACTGTCAAAACGTTACCGGGAGGCAAGAAATGATTGTCTGTTACAGTTTTTGGTGACCAGAATCAACACATATCAGGAGAGGAATCTAATTATAATGTAAAATCATGGACTTGTATTTGAGAGATGAATATGGGGGCATGTTTTCTCTTAAGAGGGGAAGGAAGGCACGAAACAAAAACAAAAGGTTCTCAAATAACTTTTCTTTAAATCTCTGGCTCCATCTTTTTTTTATTTATAAGAATACACACAAAAGACATCATTTTCCTGTCTTGTGCGGCATCAGAGAAGACATTAATGAAAGATGACCTCCGTCCAAACACGAGTTTCTTTCAAAGTGATCAAACAGCAATTAAGGAATTTGTAAGGAAACATCATAACAAATTATACCTCTTTAAAGTTTGGTATCTTCCTTTAATTGAATCAGCAGCGAGGACTAAAAGAAAAACGTTAATTCGTTTTTTTTTCTCCTGCTATTGGTGACTTTTTATTAGACTGCAACAATTTGCATAAAGGCACCGCTATGTCTGTTCAGGACCGAACCGAGGTCAGCACCTTCTCTTTCTCCTCCACTGCAGTGTGTTCGGATACATTCACTACTTGCTATTGTGGATTTGAAATGAACTTGAAGTTTCCTTGAATGCCACCATTGGAACCAGCAGGAAGTGTATCAACAGTGCGTTTGTGGGCGGCAGGGAGGCAAAAAGACGATGTGATAACACTTCCCCTACACGCACAGATCCGATCACACACTCTGACAGACTGCCCATGCTTCAGTGGATGCTTCTTTCTCCTTTTTCTATTTGCATATGAGGTCGTTAATTTTCTCAAAGCCGCGGACTTAATGAGTGGATGGCTGAGAAGCTGAACGGGATGCAAATAATAACATTTGATAATGCAGAGCCACAAAAGAGGGGGAGAGGCCTCCCATTCACCGAGATGGGACTTGAGGTAAATATGCACAGTAATTATATATCAGTGCACTTTAATTATGAGGCTACACGGGGAGCGAGGAAGAGAACGAGAGAAAGGAAGAAAGATGGACAGAAACACATTGAATTAGACACAACAGCATATAAATTAAACATTTGAAATAAAGACACAATGAGGGAGGGGGACACTAAGAGAGAAATTACTGGAAAAAACGGAAAGAACGACAATAATTAGACATGAACAGACACACACTTTTGCACAGACTATTTGCAAACACACACACACACACAAATGGTTACACACACAGCTTCATTTCACGAGGTTGTGTGCGTGACATCAACTTGATAACAAAGTAATCCCTCCAGTAAATGCCACTTATAAGAGATGAGAATCTTGAATAAAAGGCAAATCAATAAACTCAAGAAGAGCCTTGTGTGTGTGTGTGTGTGTGTGTGTGTGTGGATGCTCTACATCATTATATTAACAGCAGAGGAGTGTGTGAGCCAAGCAGGAGGCCACGCTTACATTTTGATCGGCTGAATAAAACAGCGGCACATGTTCATTGGTACACTGAATATGTTCATATAGATCCACAAACATACAGCGTATATTTGCTGTACACGACTTGGTATTTGCAAAGAGGCTCCACATGACAGTTTAACTATTTGTTATCTCTGGACAATGTTGAGGAGTGTAGCTTTACGTTGATGAAATGCACGTTTTACCTTCCAACAAGCAGTTGCCGTTGGCGAAATATACAAGATCGACATGTTTCTGACAAAACGTTAGAGAGACAAAACAGCCAATGAGATGGATCTTTCATTTCAAGCAGGTTTGCAGTCTCTGCTGATTGATTTTCATACTGGGTTGGCTTTTTTTTGGAAAGGTTATTTGTAAACCAATCAAAAAGAAAAAAAGCTGATTAAAATGTTGTACTTTAAGCTTTCTTATGTTTGTTTATGTTATTGACAGTGACGAGGGATGGGAATTGATATGATTTTGATGAATACCGATTCCATTACCGACTCCTTTCTTATTGATTCCTGATAAATTGTTGCCGCTAATGTTATTCTGATAAACAGGTTTTTACCGTCGGCAGTCGGACCGGACGACACACGAGCGCTGGTACTCGCCCGTAAAATAATCATTCCTGCTCTTTAAGGGCCTTCTGTGTCGACAACTGCTTCAGCATATTTCTAGTATTTCCCCCCTTTGGATGAAATTGACATTTTGCTTATAATACAATGTGCGCTGTTGTCATCTACTCTGAACCGCAGCCACGCTTTGAGCGTTTCTTTCTGTCTGCCAGGTCTCCGGTCCCAAACAAACAGCAACGTGATAAGCGTGCGTATTGGGTAACGTCAGCAGTCACAGAAGGACGCAATTCCAAGGAATCGGACAACTAGGAACCGATTCTCAACTAGGAACCGATTCTCAACCAGGAACCGATTCTCGATTCAGGAATCTAACAGTGAGAATCTGGTCCAATCAAGATAAGATGTTCTATTGCAGGCAAGGAAATCATTTGAAGCTAATGTACACCTGCATTTAAACCACACAGTGACACACATAAAAGCAAACGTTTTCCCCGAGTCCACTCTGAAACAAGCCAGCGTTTCACGTCGTAACACGCTCATCGTTTACAATATGAGGAGGTGGAGGAAAACAAGCAAGAGGGACAGTTTAAAAAATATAAAGACAATTTAAACAGATGAATTTGTTGAAGACATTTTTTGGGATGGTTTGATGGATGGAGGGATGAAGAGAGAGAGAGAAAGAGAGCTCTTCAGAATGGGGATGAGGAGGATGAGGAGTGGGTATGGAGTGGACAGATGTGCTCTAATGTGTTTTGGCCAGATCTCTGCAAGGACAAAAACATGAGCGCACACACACACACACACACACACACACACACACACACACACACACACACAGACACACACACACACACACACACACACACACACACACACACACACACACACACACACACAGTCAGCCAGCCAGCCAGCCAGCCAGCCAACATATCTATTATCTACTCCTTTATGTTACTCTGTGGTGGAAGACAGAAAAGAGTGTTATATCATTCCTCTCTCTCGTTATGTAGTTTGTTTTCCATTTGTCTGTTTTACTTTTTTTTTACTCTCTCAGCAATAACTTTTAAGAAATGTCACCTTCCCATGATCATGTTGCAAACACACATAAATCCACAAAACATATATATACACACACACACACACACACACACACATTCCCTGTTTACATGGAAAGAAACCTAATGTGTCAGCCAACCGTCCGGTGCATCCTCTGCCGCTGATTTCAGCCAATCACGCAATTAGAGAGCTGATGACCCATCTGTCCATATGATTGGCTGACGGAGGTGTGTGTGTGTGTGTGTGCGTGCGTGTGCTTGTGTGTGACGGTCTGACGAGCCCCCAAACACATCTAGCCAGTGACAATTTTCTTTTGTTACCCGCAACCACCAACATTTTCAGAGAGAGAGACGGAGCTAATGCGAGCCTGTGAACAACTTAATAGCACTTGAACCAGTTTGCCAACTTGGAGAAATAATTTCATTCAATTAGATAATTCTCCCGCTCCCGCTCGTTCTCTTGTTCTCTGGAATGAGTCATTTGTGATATAATAGCCGCATGATGGCTTGGAAGCGGGTTCGGCAGGAAAAAGACAGATGTAGGGTGAATAAAAAGTGAAACGGCGAGGTAGAAGAGGCTCAGGAGTCAACACACACCGACTGTGTACGCTAGCATCGTGACAGGAAGCATTTCTATAGAAGCGCATAGAAAACACACATACTGTACGCACACACCGCGCTCTATTTGCTGTCTATTAACAGTGTGTGGTGCTGAGCGATAGGAGAGGCGATAGCATCTTCTCCGATGGTATCTGTTATCGAAGTACACGCGTCCTTCAGGCGTCCATCGCGCTATCGCTCCTCTCATCTCTCCTCTATCTCTCTTGCCATCCTCCTCCCTCGCCTCCTCTCTCCTCACCTTGCCTCTCCTACGCTCCTCACTTCTCGTCTATTTGTATTCCCATCGTCTTCCCCTCTTCTTTATTATTACTTCGTTCTCTAAATCATCATCCTGGGAGCTCAGTAGGGTTTACATACAGCTAATACACACTATTACACCTTTTTACCATATAAAGACGTTTACATGACTTCATAGAGTGAAGCAGCTCGGCCTCCATACCTGGTATGAACTATTTTGGTGCATTCAAGGATACTCAGACATTCAATGCTTGAGACTCAGCAGAGTATAGATTTAAGAAAGCAACTCTTAGCCAAGCAGGCGGGATGAGATGAGATGAATCATTCCTGAGAGCGACGATGCTTTAGCCTTTGTGGAAAGACTGGCCAAAACGGCACCCTCATCCCCATTTTAGCTCTGTGGCAAACAGTACGAAATTATATTTACACGTCGCTCTGTACAGCAAGATAATCTCCACAAATGAACACCATTTTTATGATTTTTGAAGTAAAACGCAAACGTAGGCTATAAAGGAACTACACAACAGTCACATGTTTTGTAGTCTCATTTAGCCGGCGCCTTTTAAGAATTTGAGATGACCGTTCTGAGACACACGACCAAACGCTCACACCAGCGCTCACACACACGCACACACGCACACACACACACACACACACACACACACACACACACACACACACACACACACACACACACACACACACACACACACACACACACACACAGAACTGGATTTCCAATCAATTCCTGCGTTTTTCTCCAAGTGGTCTCCTCAGGTGAATCGGCCGATCGCTTCCATCAAGGATTTCTGGTAAGTACTGTACTCTGCTGAGAGGAGGGAAACTTCTCTCTCTCTACCTCTTGTCTCACTGTCTTTCTCCCTGTCTTCATCACACACACACACACACAGCTCCTCCAGGAGGCAATCAAACTCTTGTGGAAAGGTTGGAGTAGTTCATAGGAACGCTGTGCTCTGAGTGGTTACTTGAGTCGAGAGGTCATGTCTTAGCCCCCACTCTCCTCTCGCCCATAATCATCCTTTATTACCCTATTTGTGTGTGTGCATTTCAATGTGCTTCCTTGTATGTGTTTTCTATACGTGCACACTCTTTTTTTGTGTTTGTCTCCACGTGTGCATGCAGATCTTCATGAGTAATGTGTGTTTGCGTATGAATACTGCAGGTGTAAGTGTGTGTGTTGGAAAAGCATCCTCAGAAAAAACGCAGGGGCCATAGAGGTGACGGAGGAAATGAGAGGAGAGGGAGAGGGGGAGATTAAGGAGGTGACGGGTGAGATGGTTGATGGGAAGGAAGGAGCGGGGCGAGGAGAGGAGGGAGGGCAGGAGGAGACCAGGGGTGAGGAAGGGGCGTGAAGGAGGGATGGAGAGAGAGAGAGGAAGAGAGAGCTCTTGAGAGGAAGAGGGTGGTAATTACTCGAGTTCCTTCTCGGTCTCTCTCTCTGCACTTTGAATGAGTTTTGTGTCGCAATGCGCTTGTGAAGAAGAAAAACTAGATTTGATATTGTTCTTTTAAGTTTCCTAATGTTTCATCAATAAATAAATCATCATCACACTATATTAAATCAGAATTTATTGCAAGACACGTAAAATGTATTTTGCTTTAAGGCTGTTAGTCAGAAGAAAAGAAAAACAATTGAGAGACTTTGGGCTGTTTTTTCCTTTTTTCCTGACATTCTACGGACTTACCTTACAAAATAATCAAATCAATGATCGAGACAATCAACAAAGAGCATAATCATATCGAAATAATGATAAAAATCACTGCACTTTACAGCAATTACTCGTGAAACAATCTAACTTGGGACCAAAGCCTGACCGTAGAGCCATTCAAGGCTTCTGCTGACAGCCATGATGTATGCGCTGACCTAAAGCCATGCCCTTGTCAAACCACTACCACTGTACCAGCTGATGGATGGAGGGACAGAGAGAAGGGTGGAGACACGGAAAAGGATGGGTGGATGGAGAAGAGAGGAAGGAGTGATGGATGCAGGTGGGGCTGAAAGAGTGAGATGGAGTAATTGATGGAGAGGGACAGAGATCAGAGGGAGATAGCAGCTGTTGGACAAAGACAATGCTGAGAGACGGTGCTGGGTGGCTTTCATTGAAGGGACAGCTACACTTGTTCCCTGACGGTGCCACTCATATTTGTGTGATGTGTGTGGAGGAGAGAGCTGTGTATGTGTAAAAGGGTCAAGAAGGTGTTGAACTTTTTTTTTGATGATAAATCACTCTTTGATTCACAGCAGGAGGAAGTGAAACCCCCTCTCATCTGTCTCTTTTCCCTCCCTCCTCTCTGTCTTTCCCTCGCTGTTCCTCTTTCTCCTTTACGCTGCGGGATCCTGTTCTTTGACAAAGGGCTAAAAAATGAAGTCAAGAGGTGGCAAAGCTTCCGGGGGGGGGGGGGATTTCTGTCTACATTCTGTGAGTCAGATGACAAAAGAAGAGAAGTTAAGAAGAAAGAAAAGAGTGGAGGACCATCAGACGGACACTTTTCGACGAAATAAAACAGGAAAAGCAACAATGCTAATAACTGACAAACCAATGAACGAACTAACTGTTTCAGCACTACTATCAGTAAACGGTGTTTGTGTTCCCACAGCTGGTTTAGGCAAGTGTGCTTATCCCCACTTCATTCCTTTTCCATTGGCCCTCTAAGGCATCTCCCTGGTGACCATCTCCAAACAATCCTCCAGCCTGAGCGTCTCCAAGACACATACTACATCCTGAGGGCTCTCTCCGACTTCCTGCCTTTCTCCTTCTCTCTTCCCTCGCGCATGTTATTTTATCTCTTGTTCTCTGTCGGTCATTGTCACATCCTCAGCGCTCTCCCAAGAGTATCTCGTTGCAGCACGTGTGCTTGTGTTTGCTCTGTGGGGACATTCCTTGCAGCGTCAAGAGTGTCACCTTTTTAAGAAGAACAGCAATCAAACAGTGTTTCCTCTCCTCTTCCACCCCTCATCCCTCTCTCTTCCCGTCTTTCCAGAGGATTAACCCATTTATTTGTTCTTCTCATCGACTATGAGCTACAGCGCAAAACAAAACAGGAAAATAATTTTCTCTCACGTAAAGAGCCGTAGTGAAGAATCTGAATTATGTTACTTATTGTTGCTGCATGAGCCGTGAGGCTTTGGGGTTTTAAATTTGGTTTTTAGACTGATTTATTTGTACTATGACTTATAAATGAAATTCGGTTAAACTGATTGATACGAAACATTATCCAACAGAGTATTTTGAACTCTCTGTTGCTCTACATGGAGTTATTATTGATATTTTAAGGATAGCTGCTTTGTTATAAACTAGAGGGGAGGAGGGTACTTTCTGAGTGACAAAACAGGATATTCGGTCCCTTTTGGATCATTACTGAGTGCTTTTAAAACAATACCATTTCCAGGATTTTCTATCAGACCCCCGAAAAACAATAAGAAAGGAAACTCTCTCTACTTTTACAAGTAACTTGGAAGGTATTATTCCCCCGATCTCCCATGCCTGCCGAGAATCACATTGCTCCAGCAAGTATAAATAGAAATCAAGAAAAAGTAAGTTGGAGACACAAACTTTTTTTTTTTCCTTTAAAGCGAATCCACTTTTTAAACCCATCTTCGTCTGTAGAGTCCAAAACGATAAGCCGGGGAATAAACTCCCACTAATGCGCTTCCATGTTTTCCTTCAAACGGGCCTTCAGTTGCAGTAAAAAGGACTGCTGTCTTGGCTGCCATTATGCCGTATAGACTGACAGTGTGGCACTAGAAAGAGACGTGTCAGAAACCATATGCTCGCTTCAACACAATGGCTGTCGCGTAGTCGCGCCTATCCTCAAGACGACACCAGACACACACACACACACACACACACACACACACACACACACACAAACACACACACGTTATCATCACATATCATATATAAAACTACAAACATATCTTTCTGTAGAAAGTAGAAATGTGTCCTCGTAAACGTCATTGTTTCTCTCATCTTCTCCGACAGTTTCTGGCTCACCCGCCCTCCTTTTGCCTGATTGTCTCCCCCTCTCCTCTGTTTCTGTGCCATGCGGTGAAAACAGGACGCATGTGATAGACCAGGAGGCTCCTCACCGTCCCTGGGCACCGCGAGTGTGTGTGTGTGTGTGTGTGTGCGAATCTGTCGGCACGATAGATGGACACAGCTGTCAGCTAAACACTTCCTGCAGCCCCTCCACTGACCTCGCCTTAACCTGGAAGTATTTCTCAACACCATGGCTCAAGTCTTCCTGTTTGGAGCCGCTCCAGGGCTAAGCAGCTTGCCTGTCTCTCTCTCACACACACACGCACACGCACACACACACGCACACGCACACACACACACACACACACACACACACACACACACGTAGACAAACATGTAGACAAATTCAAGGATGTATCCGCTCTAGTCTGCAGACCCTCAGAGAGACAGAAAAAGGAAAACATGTCAACCACTATCAGACACACACACTTGTCTTGCTTGTGCGTCTGTTCTCAGTATTCCTCGATACACGAGCTGACCTAAACATCACCCTCGCTGTGACCCTGAGGATATTTACATGCTGCAAGACATCGCTCATACACATCTACACAAATGAAAAGACGATTTTTCGGCTTGAGTGGCTGTCACTCCACATCCACAGCATCGTCGCTCCCGACTCTCCTGTGAGCGAATGAATAAAAGAGCCACAATAAATGAATCATAGTCGTTTGAATAAAAGCAATCGCTGATGTGACCAATATGAATGGCCCTCCGGATACTCGGCTGTGTGCGTGTTTTGTCTGCATGCTTATGTTGAGTCGGTTTAATACGTCTCTGTGCATGTGTGTGTGTGTCCAGGGGCAGGGTTGGAGTGCAGAGCTCCACTCGAGAGGCCTTGTTGGGCGTCGAGCCCCGGGGCTCGCCTGAAGGCAGAGCCCGTCTGGAGGAACCCTTGGCTGGGAAGCAGCTGAATAAAAGATGGGAGGGAAGAGTCAGTCTGGAAGGCCAGGAGCGCTGGGAGGCCCCGCGCCTCAACGCTGAAGACAAACAGATGCTAGCTGAGACAGGAAAGGAAATAAGAGTGACAGAAAGAAAGAAAAGAAGTTCTACTTGTTGTATAGCTTCCTTTTGAAGATGGGCTGTGGCATTCACTGACCACAGAAATCATCAACACCTTGCTCAGCTTCCTCTACTATTGTGAAGCCATAATTCAACCCTTCAGATTCAAACCTCCATGTATCAGTGCATTAATGGAATCAGAATGCATTCAATGAACAGTAAAAGTACAATAAGAGTTCCAAGACTTCACCAGTAAACTCAGACAAGACGTTTGAATTTGACATGTCCGCTTAACGAAAATCCGTCATCACAGTACAGTATCCACTTTCAATCCCCAATTTTCTCTGTACAGTGTAACGCGCTCTCTCACTCCCTGTGCTGTGAAACACATCCATGTGAGTCGAGTGTGTGGGCAGAGATAAGTACTGTACATGTGTGTGTGTGTTTGCGTACATGTGTGTGTGCAAGTGTTTTGCATTTGAATGGAATCTGAAGAGGCCCAACGTGTTTCACTAGCACTCTGCACAAACACAGCTAGTGTTTTATAGACACCTCTCACACATCCTCAAGAGAGAGAGAGTGTGTGTGTGTGTGTGTGTGTGTGTGTGTGTGTGTGTGTTCAAACACGTTATTAGTGATTGCAAATAACAAGGATGTGGACTGTTTTCATTTCATGAGGTACAAACTCAAACCGTTTGTTGTGTAACAGCCTTGGAGGATTTGTTACAACTTGGTTAAATAATGAATATAAAAGACCCAAAGAGATATACTGGATACATTAGACCACTGTATTAAAGCTTCAGCTAATATAATGTTATTTGGATTCATGGGAAAAAACTGAAGTCATTTTTGATTGAATACAAGCCATTAAAAGGAAAAAGAAAGCCCAGAAATAAATATGTAAATGAGTAAATTAAAGTTAGAGTGAGGAATTTTTAACTGTTTTTTAAACACTTAATACTGATGCCTCTATATGCCCTTTATAAATTGTCTATTTCTATACAGTCGTATTCTCCTTATTCCCCAGGATATTAGACAAAATAATTTGCTGGGCAGGCTGGAGGGAATGGAGGCACGGGAGAACCAGAACCGATTGGTTGGGACAGTCAGCTTTCAGAAGACAGAAAGCGATAGCGACAGAGGTGGAGGGAGGAGCACGTACTGCTTAGTTATCTCGGCCTCTCAGTGTTAGCTGATAGAATTGAAGTGTTTAGCATATATGCTAATCATTCACACAGGCACCGGATTATCACTGCACTCTGCCAAGAGTCCTCTCCCTCCGCCCAATCTCTCCATCCACTCCTCTGGCGATACCTTGTTCTCTACCTTTCCAGTCAGAACCCCCGTCCTTATCTTCTTCTTTTCTCTTTTGTCCTTTTCAGTTCCTCTGTCTGTCCTTCCTTCTTTCTATTTTCCCCTTTTCCCTCCTTCTTTCCACCGCTGTCCCTCTATCTCCCTCTGTTGTATCGATGAGCACTCTGGAAGACACGCTGTTCTGTAAGTCGAACAAGACAGCAAGAGTTTTACATCTGATGGACGCTCACACACACACACACACATGGTGATCGGCTCAATGCAGGCTAATAATAGATGATTGGTCATCATGGGTGGTGAGCTGAGGAAAGCACACAGTAGGAGTTTATGAAAATGAATATATGAGAGAGTTGAGGAGGGATCGGCTCAGAGGTGAGAGAGCCGAGCCGTTGGTTTTCAGCGCGCGGGGATTCAAATTCAAGCTCCGAGTTTATCTCGCTCATCCACAGAGGCCGCTGTGCAAATATTTCACGAAAGATTTGATGGCAACACACACACAGACTGCATTCACAGCCCACCACCACCAACACGCATCCAGGCCAGAGTCCTTTGAAAGCCACGGGATAGTTTCTGCTCCGTATCTGTCTACCCAGTGGATGTCATGGCTCCCATTTGTGGAAGCGATTTCAGGTCTTTAGCCAGATCAGTGGCCCGGGGGTTGGGTGGGTGAAGAGTGTTGGGGGCATTAATGGTCAAAGAGACTGCCCTTCAACACAGTGGTGGGGGGTTAAATGTTCCAGGGGGACAGAGCTCCGTCCAGGGATCGGTATTGTTTGTCACAGCTGTGGTGCCGGGGCTTTAACAGCAGGAGGCGGGTTGCCCATGTTCCATCGTTATCATTATGGATTCGAAAGTTGCGATCAAGAGAAGCTGCGTGATTGATCTCCGTTCAAGAAGGAGACACATTAAAGGACAAGTCTGGGAAAATTCTATATTCTTATTAATGTCAACAAATCCCATAAAAAACGTCAAAACAATGAACTCATCGTACTTAATACTATTTAACACATAGGTTGCTTGTAGTCCATAAAAAAACATCCATTAAAGATTTAGTTTATAAGTGTGTGGTGGGTTCATCGTAAGCACAAACTGCATCGAAAACACCATCTTTTGATACACTATGTATCATTTTATTTTGAAAGGAACGGCATCTTCGATCCTAAAATGTGCTGCATTAATGTTAATAACCTGGGATATTTGTCAGCATGTCAAAAATGAATGTAAAGTGATACATAACATATAAGTTTCATCTATTCTATATGTAACACTCAGCGTTTATAGAAAGGAAACTGTGAGTAATGTGATTAACACTGCCACTGGCTATAGGAGCGATGGCATGGCCACATACACACTCATACAGATCCGTATGTTGGCACATCCTAGAGTATTTATAAATATGGGGCGAAGTAAGATGCTTTTTGATTGCAGGGGATAATCTGGCATGAAACACACACACACACACACTCATTTTTGCTTATTATTCTTCTTTGGTCGCCCTGAGGCTATCTGCGTCTTCCGCGAGACAGCGTTTCCTTAGACGTCAGCTATAATGGGCTTTGAATGATGTTTATGCATGTTTGAAACACACAAAAAACAAACCTTGACCCATTAGTGTCCATCTGCATTTAACATATCCGTCTCCTGCTCTGTGACTTCGTTCCTCTCAAGGCTCAGCCGCCACACACACCCTTATTGTAGACAGACGTGTTCTGAAATTCCCTGAACACACGTGTGAAGACTGATTATTGATTAGCGGCACATTCCCCAGGGAAGGCTCACGTCTGCTCAGTGAGATCAGCACCATGGACAGCGCAAGTGAAAGTGCTGAATCAAAATAACGGAAGGCTAATTTCTGTTCTTTTAGCCATAATTACATTTAGAAGATGTCATCCAGCAAGGCCCTGCGTTGGCCAATCATATCCGAGCGATCATCACAACAAATAATAAAAAAAGAGAGTCAAGCCAACGGATCACTTTGCAGAGTTCCTAAATCTTCTGTCAGTATATTATAAACTGCTGTGCAGTGTTTTAACGCTTGAGAAGCCTTTTTTCTTGGCATCTCTCGCTCCCTCTGTTGATCATACCCACCCCATTCCATCTCTCTCTCTCTCTCTTTCTCTCTGTCAGGCTATGTCTCTCGCCCTCCTTGCAGACTACAGCAGGGTCCTGGTGTGAGGTCACGGGCAGCCTTCTTGTAGCATATGGACTTGTTTCCTTCCAAGAAAACTCCAGCAAGATGAGACCACACACATGCACAGAAGCATACGCACACAGTACATCGAGAAAACAAACTAATAAAACACAATATGACAAAAACACATTCATGTGTAGCATGTTTGCAGACGCATGCAATACACACTGGCAGTGTAAGTGTCTGAGATTAAAGAAATCCACGAGCTATCTGATCTTGATCTCTCATCTTCTCTGTGACCCAGGGGCTCAATCTATTTGACTTGGAGTAATCTTGGTGTTAAGACACACACACTCGCATCCACACTTAATCTTGAAAACCGTCTCATAATCTGGCACAAACTCACTGACTTCCTAAAGCACGCCAAGTATGACGACGCTCTCCAGCAGGGCCGAGTAATCTTAAATCAGCGTCTCAAACACAAGTCAAGTGGTATCGAGTAATCTTTAGCGGGCTTCAGTGGGAGCTCTTGGACACACACACGAGCATATGCAGGAGGACACACACACACAGAGCTGGTAATCTTCCAGCCAGCTGAAGTGTAATCAAGAAGGAGACAGCCATATGTCTGAGGGTGCTGAGCCTTGGCCTGTCTCCTCCTTCTCAACTGCCTCACTCTCTCACAGTCATTCTCTCACTCGACATCCCCTGTTGGTCGTTTTTTGCTCACTTCGAACTCCGTTTTTTTCTTCCTGTGTCACTATTTGTCTTTAATTTCCTGCATAGAAGAAAAATAAGATGCAGAGGAGAAACGCTTTTACTCAATTTACACAAGAGGTGCTGAATACCATCCATTTCACAGCAGTATTATAGCCTTAAATTTAATTTAAAAAACATAAATGTGTGGAAATGGATGCATTTATGTAGCTGGTTTGCATTACCACAGAATGTATGTCATGTCATCTTTTTATTTACCACTTAAATATCTTTCTCTCATGTTATTATCTCAATATTCAGTCTTAAAAAAACAATAATACAATCACAATTTATTTGTGTTTGTATGTAACTAGCGGACTGTTTTCTCTGTGTGTGTGTGTGTGTGTGTGTGTGTGTGTGTGTGTGTGTGTGTGTCCCGGTCCCCTGTGTGGAGACAGCTGGTGTGGCAGTGACCCCGGCTGGAAGGAAGCCTCATGCTTTTTCATGTCTCCCTTCCCATAATTCCACTTGGGTCCTCGCAGGTTTTGAGTGCCAGTGGTTCAAAATCACTTTTTGTTGGTAAAATCGTACGACATATATAAATCAACTCCTAAGTAGTCCCTGATTGTAAAGATTTAGTTCAATTCCATAAAAGCAATGAGCTAAAATCATTTTCGTCTTCTCCTCCACTCTATCCCTCAATCCCCTCGTCCATCTCCGTTTCTTATCATCTATTTTTTCCTCTCCTCTTTCAGTCTTTTCTTAATCCTCCAGCCGTCCACTCCCCCCTGTCTGATGAAATGACCATATCTAATCCTTTGCTCCCCTTGGGAGAGATGTCACTGTATTAAGACAGTAAATCCATGTCCTTACAACTGCTACACATGTCTTTCTTTATTATCCCCCCTGTCTCTTTCAATCACTCCGTCTCTTCACATCTTTCTCTTAAATCTTCTAAATCTGTTCTTATGTTTTATTTTCTGAGCTCCCAAAATGGTACATGAATAATCTCACGTTATGTTTTTGTCTTTTGTTGGTTTCCTAATTCCTCACAGTTAAGGTCTCACAATGTCTCTAACCCAGAGATCAGAAATTAATCTGCATATTCGTCTAATACTGTAAAACATCATCAGCACTTGAGCTTGATAAAGCGCTGTTGGTCTTGTTAATAAATGATGTCACTGTGTAACCACGGTGAAAGTCATCGAGTAAATTGTTGCTTTTACTTCATTTATGAAAGCCATGAGCAACAACTGACACAGTAAACGTTTTTTAAATGTTTACATTAATACAAAAGTTATTATAACAACAATAATGTGCCTCCATCCCTAAAAGACTAAAATTCATCCTTTTCCTCATGACAGGCAGCATCAGTTTGACACAGCTGATGCATGCTGTACGTCTCTATTATTCCCTCATCCTTTCCCCTCCAAGAACACAGCAGCAACGTGCAGATGTGTCTTTTCTTCTTCATTACACATTAGCCACTCATCCTAATGGACACCGAGTGTGTGTGTGTGTGTGTGTGTGTGTGTGTGTGTGTGTGTTTCCGTTGGAGACCTTCCAGGTGTCTCTGTGCCACCCTGCTGATCAGACAAGCAGAAGAAAAGCTCAGTGTTTTTCTGCTCCATCGACTGCAGCCGCTGCTTCACTCCTGTAAGCAGGTGCCAAAGATGCAAAGAGCAAAGACCTTGGATAAACTGCCTGATAGCGGCCTGGTCTTTATACCGCTCAGGCTTATTTCATCAAACATGTAGTCAGCTTTTATCTGAGCGTGCAGATTCATTTTAATTTCAAGAAGTGCCATTTAAAAAAAAATACTAAATTAGATATTCTAATGTAAGTCTGAACAAAAGAGAGAAGTGTGTGTGTGTCTGTCTTATGGTGCTTGTTGGCATGTAGCCTATACCGCTGGACTTCGCCATTTGCCTCAGTGCCTTGGGCAGATAAATACACTCACACAAGCGCTTTCAAGGGGCGGCAGAGGTTAAAGAAGGAGAAAGGACCAGCTGCCAGCTTTCTAATGTTTAAAAGCAACTAGGAGGAGATTTAGAGCTGTGATGACAGGGGATGGGTCGAGATGAAGGGATGCTAGAGAGAGGAAGAGGAGGAAAGACTAAAGAAGGATGCAGGTGAAGGGTAGTCAGAGAGAGAGAAGCCAAGTGTTTTCTATTGGCAGAGTGAGGATAAAATAAAATAGAAATGCGAAGAGTCAATAGCCAATACAGTTGAAACTGGCCATGTGACCTTCTCCCCGAGAAACAAAACGATGAACACCTGCAGGTTATGCAAAAAAACAAAAAAACTAAGTGCAACAACAATGCATATATTAAAGTGGCAGTAGTCATGGTTCTTGTTTTCACTTATCATGAAGAAATAAGTGTTGATTTGAGGGGAAGAATAGTTTTGTTTCCACTTTAAGTTGCAATTTGGGTATAGCCACTATTTCACGATAAAAAGGATTCTGATTATACTTCCATATCAAAACAGAAAGTCTTCCATGGACAAAAACTCAAGCTGATCCACTCCAACAGTAATCCCAAGTCACTGCCTCACCCGGTCATTTCTGAGATGCATGGAGCGTAATCAGCTTTTTCAGATCATTTGGACATCAAACACAGCTCAGTGTGTGAGTTTTATCCTCTAAACGCCAAACACACACACACACAGAAGGGTTGATCAATCGAAGGCAAAGACAAGCGCACAGACAGAGACACAGGAAAACACAAGAGACACAAGAGTGACTGCAACACAACTTCAGTCCAGGAAGACAAAAAAGAAGGAGAAAGAAAGATGTCATCCTCGTTCTAGATAAATAAAAGTCCACAGCAAACGTGCCACATGCACACTGTTTGACTCGCTCAATTAAAAAGGTTACACAATGTATTTCCATCTCCACTAAAATACTGTACAATCAGCTAATTTTTCCATCTGGAAAGGAATCTGGGCTCTCTTCCTGGGCGTGGACGGGGCAGTGCAGCGCTGCTCTTTGTACCTCTGCTGAAAAACAATGTGAAATGACACCGCGCTCACCTTCTGGACCTGCAGTTTAAAAAGAGACCCTGCATGGAGAGGTTTCCACAGGAAATGGAATGACGGTATTTGTGCTGAGATACAGTATTTTGACAAGAGAGACAGACAAACAGAGAGAGACATCAACACGCAGACAGGGCGACTAGACGGAGACACCGGGAACGAGGCAGCCGTGCAGACAGACAGCTCAGAGGTGGTCCACACAGATCTACTGCGTTTAGGTCGCAGACAAAATGATTGCTCTCCTACAGTATTAAGCCCTGCGCACACTCAAGGTAGCAAGGTGAGCTACATGTCTCCGACAGACCAATAAAACATAATCACGAATCTTTGCAGCAACCACTTCAAAATGTTCTTTAAATGAACCACATTCACACTAAATCCATCCGTCTATCTCAGCGTTTATAAACACCTCGGTCCACATGCAGGCGCTATGATAAAGCCACTACATGACGTCTATGTAAATACTCAGCAAGATTCAGGGGTTCCATGTTCACACAGCCTTTGGGGAAAGGCATTTATAGCTTTAATTACAACGAAGCGGACTACGCTGCTTCTGCTGATACACACGTCTTTACACTGGCCTCACACTTAGTAGGAGAGAAGATTTTAAAGTGCAGCTGGTGGCTTTGTTAGCACGAGGCACGGCTCCGTAACGAGGTGTGCCTGTTTTTTATTTGAGGAATATCCCGTGCGTCAATGCCTGATGACAGAGGAAACCCCTGGTGAGCTGCCAGTTCACAAAAGATGAACTTCTCTGAACTTAATGAGCAGGAAAAAAAACTGCCTTTCTTGCCAATTATTTTTGGTGAAATGTGCGGATTAGTACTCTACTTTAAAATACTGAAATTGACTGTATTCTTTCATAAAAGACTTTCCACATTGACGTTAGTTGTTGGCACACTGGCCTGGTGATTTCCTCACACCACATGTGTATAATGGGTGCCGACAGATTTACTCTTCCTGATGTGTAACAAAGTATAAGTATGCACACCCCACCATGTGCACACTAAATTACAATCTACAAAGTCATGTAAGCGTACAGGCAATAAGTCAGGCCTGGTCATTTCTGCACAGGACAGACAGGAAAGTCTTAAAAGCTGCTCCATGAGCCCCATGAGTAACACACAGCAGTGCTTTTATTGTGGTGTTGTTGTATTTGGACAGTTCAGATGAAGTTCAGCATACAGCCAGGACACTGAAACATGCCTCGTAAAGACGAGAGAGTCACGGATTGAAGCTAAAGTTTGGGTGCACAAAGAGCTTTTGATCCCATGGAAAAAATGTACTATTGCAACATGAATATGAGAAAAAAATATATAACACGTTCAGCCAATTATGAGGCTTTCAAGAAGAATCAAGAACTAGGGATATACATCGCACGCACGCTCACTGAGTCAAGTGAAAAATGCCTCCAACAAGAGTCCTTCTACTTCCTGTTCAGGGTCAGACAAAGGGGGACACAACTTTTACTTCCTGGGTCAAAGGTCAGAGGCAGGTGTAGGACCGCACCGCAGCTGCATCCGCAAGGATGCGTGTCTCTTGGTGGGCGTGCATGTTTTTCAAACCTCGACTTGTAACCAAACACAGATCTTTGGATTGACGTTTTCTTCACTGACATCATTGAGGCTCATCCCTGACGGCAGTCGTTCCTGTTGCATGTTGGGGGAAATGTTGCAGCTCTTTCTGTCTTTGTTTATGTGTTGCGCTTGCTACTGACTGAATTAATCTACTTTAATGTGTGCATATTGTCATATAACTCACTGGGGGGAGTGTAGAGGAATACACGTACAGTCTGGGCTCACACACACAAACACACACACACACACACACACACAATTTAGCATTGATTGAACCAACTCAATACACTCACAGACAGGGCCGGCTTGAAGCAGGAGGACACAGCCTGTGGCAAGGTGATTGAGAGAGCACCGTGTGTGTGTGTGTGTGTGTGTGTGTGTGTGTGTGTGCTTGGCTGGCAAGAACAACTAGTGACATCTGCAGATGAGTGGCATTAAAGACAGACATGAAAGGGTCATTTAACGTACCTGTCTCTTTTCTTTGTCTTCCTGCTGCTATTGACATACGTTGTATCTATCTATCTATCTATCTATCTATCTATCTATCTATCTATCTATCTATCTATCTATCTATCTATCTATCTATCTTTCTATGTTTCTACCTCTCAACCTACCTATCTATCTCTCTATCTTTCTGTCTCTCGATCTATCTTCCTCTCTCTCAGATGTGTCGGGGTCTTTAGTAGTGTGATCCAGAATCGCCTGCCGCTGCTCTTTGGGCTTCAAACACACAAGGTGAGATCAGCACACATGAAACGATCACAGAGAGGGACAAAAAGACGGAGGGAGGGAGGGAGAGAGAAAGGCAGAGGTGGGAGGGAGAGGATGTGGGGACGGGAAAAAAAAAATCATAGGGAGGCTAGCGGCAGGAAAGGATGAAAGTAAAGGGTTGATGACGAAGGGAGGAAAGATGGAGAGGAAAGGAAGGGGAAAGCTAAAAAGAAGAGTGTTAACTTTGTTTACAAACCACTGATAACTGGGAATAAAATTACGAATTTTAACGTTTTGTGTTGCCAAGATGTCTCCCGTCACAAGAAGTTCAAGGAACCCACAAAACTCTATTTAAAACGTTCACCCCAGCCTGGCAAGGACAGGTGAAAATCAAAGTATTTGTACACGTCCAAGAAGCCACTGTTCTCAACAGGACAGTTGTTTTAGTTGTGAGAGTTTCTCTGTCTGCCTCGCAGCAGTCGTGGCCATAGCGGAGCTCTGGGCAAAGGGAAGTGAAGGGCACCGCTAGCTCAAGGCAAAGCCCAGTAGGTAGCGCGACTCACAAAATACATGAACACACACACACACACACACACACGGGCTTCAGCTCACTCTTACACCAACTGCAGCTTTGTTGTACCTGTGCTTTTAATTGCAGCTGTTTTAAAGAGCACGGTAATTGGTATTTCAGCATCTTAAATGCTCCTTTGTCTGGATGCAAATCACACCAGAGGTGTGGAGTCGATGAGGGAATGTTAACAGGAAATGCTGTGTAAAAATGGTCAGCGTATACGGTCATTAAGAGCAGCCAGTGAAGCCAACCTACGGCGCCTATTCCTAATACTGCATTTAAAATGTACACGGCAACTGTCACACGATTTTGCGCTTGTATTGCGTGCACCATCCAGCTCTTTTATTCAGTTTGCGTTTGCACATAAGAGCAACAAAATGCAAACAACAAAATAAAAGTTGTGGCTGATATGAAAAAGAGAATAATGCTGCAACGCATTGTTCCGTAAGACTGCGAGAGCAGAGGAGTCCACTGAGCTGCGTCTTTTGTCGTTGCTGTTGTTGGATCTGGCCTTCAACGCCGCCGATAACTGAGATAATTATGCTAATGCTAACGGCAGGGCTAGCCGGCCTCGGGTTCACGGTGTCAGCGTTTCTCACGTGAACCGAGACACTCGGCAAAATGTCAACCTCCGCCTCCTGTGTGTGTAAGTGTGTGTATGTACGTGTGTTGAAGAGAGATGGCTTGAGATAAAGGAGAGTTGGCCACAAGTGCGCAAGGAAACACACGCAAACACACACATTTGCATGCTTTGACACACACACAGACCAAGCTCGGATATTAATTAAAGTTCATTGCTTCAGTAATTAGCAGGGCAGGATAATACCAATATGTGACTTATTGCCCCCCCAGGGTCAGCTCTCCCTCGAACTTTAATTGAATGAGCGACATTAAAAACTTCAGAGGCCATTTGGCAAGGTTGACTAAACAGTCGTAAACACTAAAGGAAACACTTTGAGCACGGCGACAGGCTTCTCAAAAACCATTAAAAGTGTCCTCTTCCTTTAGCTCTAGGGAAGAAGCCATCATCCAATTTGAGAAAGTTTAAGTTCCCTGAACAATGTACCAGTTTATGAAGAACAGGTCGACAACCTCATAGAGTTCAGGTTTTGCTTCTCTCTTCATTGGATTGCATTATATTGTACCGGGGATCTAATGAACTGCTTAGATATACTGCTAGGTGTAGAAGAAGAAAATGCTGTGATTAGGCTCATGCATTTCATGTTGTTTTTCAAAATCACTTCACGGTTGGGTCTGATAAAACTAAAATTCTATGACGTTTCCAGTAAATATTCCAATATTGCCATTTGAATTATAAAACAGGAAACTACAGAGTGGCAAATATTTGTACTTTTCATCCAGACTACAAAAAATAAAACACTTTTGAAAAACTCGAAAAGGCTCCGATGCTCGCATCTCACTCGTGTTTCATAAGTTATTGATTTTTTTCTTTTAAATTATGAGTCCTGCCAGTCTCTCTCTCTCTCTCTCTCTCTCTCTCTCTCTCTCTCTCTCTCTCTCTCTCTCTCTCTCTCTCTCTCTCTCTCTCTCTCTCTCTCTCTCTCTCTCTCTCTCTCTCTCTCTCTCTCTCTCTCTCTCTCTCTCTCTCAATTAATTTCTGGGTCGTTCTCTCTTTCTCAGCATCAAGCCAATCAATCATTGTGCCTTTTGTAGCTCTGCTGTCTCGTCCTCAAATCTTACAGACACACACACACACACACCCTCATTTACACATATACAAAGGCATGCACACAATTACACACACACACACACACACACACACACACACACACACACACACACACACACACACACTCACACACACTGTTTCTGCTGCGCCTTTGTGCTCCTTTAACCTTGAGGTCTGCAAGCGCCCAACTGTGATAATCTCTCAGACTGCCTTCATTACTGTTACAGGACACACACACACACACACAGACAAGCATCAAGGAAAAGCACATACATTCAAGCCCCAACACGACTACACTTACACACACACACACACACACACACACACACACACACACACACACACACACACACACACACACACACACACACACACACACACACACACACACACACACACACACACACACACAGGCCTGGTAAGAGGTGGAACATTTAAAAGCCATCTTTTTTTTCTTCTCACTATTGACTTGGATCAGCATTAGGCTCATCAGATAGTCAGGGCAATGCGTGTGTGTGTGTGTGTGTGTGTGTTATTGGCTGTCCTCCCCCTCACTGGCTAGACGGACACAGCCTCCAGGAATGTCAAACCTCCAACCTGCATTCTGATGTGGGCACCAGCAGTCCCTTGTACACCGTCACCCACCGCGCATTAGTGTGTGTGTGTGTGTGTGTGTGTGCTTTACTCATCTTTTGCACAGTTGTCTGAGTGACAGGCCTTGGGCGTCGCGGTAACCAGACAGGTACAGAAACAAAGTGGAGAGATGGGGGGGGGGGGGGAACTTTTGACAAAACATCATTAGCTAATCGTCGGTTTGTGTGTGTGCGTGTGTCCATGATTATTTTTGTATCACAGAGTAATCTTTAAATATTGATAACTTTACAGGTAAATTACTGATTTTTGAGATAAACAAAGATTTTTTTTTTTTTCCAAAATAACCAGAAACAGATAAATTCAAAACGCAGAAAATGTGATTTTATATTTGGTTGAAATGTGCACACATTTTTTAAATCTTTAACTTTTACTCCAAATATACAGCAGCAACTGCAACATGCCGGAAGTTGGACTGTACAGTGCATGTGTGTGTGTGTGTGGGGTGTGTGTGTGTGAGTCTGCCCTTTAAGTGCCAGTGACAGTGGCTTGGCATGCGATCTGCCCTGCCAGTCAGTCACCCTGCCGTTCTACCTTTCTCTTTCATTCGCACTTTCATCCCTTTGTTCCCTCTGTAACACAACCTGTGGTTTCGGAGAAAGTTTTGAGTGATTGATTCTTTCATCTTTTTCCCTGTGTGTGTTTGTACCTGTGTGTGTGTGTGGCGGTCTCAATCAATTGTCTTTGTCTCAGTCTGCTTGCCTATTCGGGGTAAAAAAACAAAACCTTGACGTTTTCTGAGAGTTCCTGTTTCTAATTCAATGCTGAACAAAAAAGCAGAATTCACAGTGGGAGTAATTATTAAAAATCTAAATGGAAGACGCGGCAGGGTTATGACCTAGACTTGTAAAACTGGAGAGCACCACTAATACGAAGGCTGTAAAGGTTCCTTGATTTTGGTAAAAACCAGAAGATTTAGTTGAAGTATTCTATGAAAAGTTGTAAAAACATGTTCCTACCAAGTCGAGCCTTTTCCACATTGTGTTAAAGTTATTGCAGGTAGCTCAGCTTACTGTACACGATGGCCTTGTCAATAAAATAAGCTTTAATCTATTGAGGAGCACTTGGGTCAGCGTCATTGTGAAATAGGAAAACAACTTACAATAAAAGATAAAGAGAGCAATAAAAACCCTTCAATGCAAGAAAGTCCTTCACAAGAAATCTCTTTATAGATACAGTACGCCTAGAATTAAAACTCCATTCAAATGTACAATACGGAGGAAGCAGAGCGGCTTCTTTCTGTAATACAGAATCATCATTTCAAACTTTCTTAACCTTAACCCCTACAAAAGCATTTCAAAGAGACATAATTAGTTTGTCTTAAAGCTCCTCTGTGCTTGGATTTGTTTTTCAAACTGGCAGAAACAGTTGAAAACATCGTGGCGGTGTAAATTCACTCTGGTCCACAGCCCTGCGTTGGGTTTGAGGATTGTGCTTCGGGTGTTATGAAGGTTTACGCCTACTGTGCTCAGAGCATCATCACATGGGACAATTGACGATTTCTCCCCCATCTTCAAATCTGCAGGAAAGGATGCAAGGTCCGAAAATATTGTACTTATTATATACGTTAAAACTGAAAGATTAAAGTGGGTAACGCCATCAGGAATAAGTACAGTACTAATGACGGAGAAATACAACAGGAATATTTTTGTTTTAGCCTTGCAAGCATCATTCTCTCTTCGGCAACGGTGGAATGGTCCAACACATTCTCACACCCAAATACCAACGCCTGGTCGCTGTTGCTCTAGGTTCCCCTCCTGCGTCACTTTTGCACGCATCAGAGAGTCAGTTTCCGCTCTTTACATGCAGTGTCTTTTTTAAAATAAACTTCTGTGTTCACAGGAAGCGTACAGAGAGTCCCTGCCGTTCTATAAGGACGTAAGTTACGTAGCAAAACTACGGTGAAATAAGTCAGCGTCGACTAAGTTTCAATTTGTTCGAGCATTTGTGAAAGATACTTCATGCAACTTGGTTTGAAGCAGTCGTACATCCTCTTTGCAAACTCAAACAGCTTCAAAAAGACATAAAAGACGAGGTCATGGCTTCGACGGTTCCAATTGGAGAACCCATGAAAACAACTTCCAGGAGGAGCTGCTGCGAGCTCGGAGCCACTGATGGGAGTTCCGTCTGACTGGGATAAAAAGATTTCAATTACATTTTTTACATTTCCTCTTCTTCTTAATACCTCTTCATCCATTGAAGAAAAGATTCATTTAAAAATAAATTAAATTCAAACTTTGTCATCTGAGGTCGTCGGCAAAAATCTTGTGCAAGTTTCTCCACCTTTGGAACAGCATTCAAAGCCGTTTAAATGAACAAAAACATGTACAAAATTGAACCGAGGCGGTTCAGTGTGCATGTATTAAGACACAAAACGCCAATCTTTTCTCAATGCCCCGACAGCATCCTTGGAGAGATTTAATTTTCCCTCAAGTGCCTGCCTCCCATCTCTTAGAAAAGTGTGTCGCCGCTTCTCCACAAGGTTCCCCCACTCGGAGGATGCGTCTCTCTTCAGTTGGAGTTCAAGTGTCGAATCGTCTGCATCTCGAGGTCAGCGTTTGTATGCACTCTTAAGGGTCTTAATTCAAACAAATGAGAAAGAAAATGAATCGGAGGCAATGTAGGAAGTGTTGAGGGTGTGTGTGTGTGTGTGTGTGTGTGTGTGTGCAGGCATGAATGCTAATTATTTTGTGTGTGTGTCCAACTGGAACCGGGGAGGCAGAGCTCAGCTGCTCAGGTCCTCGGCCTGACGGGATTGAGCGAGGGATGAAAGAGAAAGAAGAGAAACATTGTTCTCTGGATCACAGTCAGAAGGTTGTTTGTGTTTCCGTCTCTGTGCATTCCTGTCATGTTCACGACTAAATGTGAGGAGGTTTGCTACAGTGAGATTTCGGTGTTTGTAATAATTCACAGGTCCATGTAAGGACTTCCTCTGACTCCACCCACAGGCCTTTTGTATCCCAAAATCCCAAACATGGGGAAACATGAGGATGGACAGACGGCAGCAGAGTGAGGTTTTACAGAGGGTGACTATAAAGCAGGGCCTTGAGGAACAACACTATTCAAAATTATTCTTGTTGTCATATCCATGTAAATAAAGCTTTGAGCAAAAGTCCCCATGTGGTTATCATAAAAAGGGTGCAGCTCCTTTGTGCATGTACGGGAACATAAAAGGGGAGGCTGCAATTTGCAATTGTTTTGAAAAACAAATACAATATTTACTACATATTTCATACTTTTTAAAGTCTTTATGCTCAAAACAAATCATCAACAGTCCCATGAAATGTTTCAACAGAAGCTAAACAATTATGAAAATAAAAACATTTTCTTGCCAACTCGATGTCACATCCTTAATCTCAAAGAAAATGAGATAAATACAGATAAAGAGAGCAGGAGGGGCACATTATCACCCCTGTCATCCATCCATCCCTCCTTTCCTGCTCTCCACTTTTTATCCCCTGTTCCCTCACATCTATTATTCACCCCCCTTCTGGCAGCCAGGTTCACACCTAAACAAACCTCCAACCACGGAGTCCTCCCCATTGTATCCATGCCACTATTTAATTAAGTCATTCTTTCCTCTGTGTCTGCGTAAACCTACAGAATAAGTCAGTCAAAGATTTTTCCTGACATAAAAAAGCAGAAATGACATACTGTACATCCACGGTGGATGCTTTTGCTCCAGCTCCACTGATCAAGCAACTGCTAACCCAACGATCTCTACCTGTGTTCCAGTCATTATTCCAACTCTAACCAAACACACCGCCGGACCAACCGACAGCCTGTACATCCTCAACACAAGGATGCACAGGCGAACACACCCGGAGGATAAGTGGGACGTTATTAAGTAAGTCAACCTGTTCAGGCTGGCAGCTCAGGAATCAACACAACGGTTTTCTTCTTGCGCGCGCACACACACACACACACACACACACACACACACACACACACACACACACACACACACACACACACACACACACTACTGTAATCCCATCTGCTGAAACACAATGTGTGTGTGTCCCTTGTTGATCCCTGTTAACAACTTACTGTAGCAGATATGGAGATAAAGAAAGATGTATGAAGGAATACAATTGCCATCTTCAACTCATTTTTGTGGTCGTCTCTTTCTCTTTGGAGTTGAATTTTAAAATCAACTGTGACGTTATCTATTATAAATGTGTTGGCACGTCAAAGTGACATAGACACACACACACACACCGACACATTCGCATTCAGAGCTAACACTCGGTTTTCCCCACATGTGCCGACTCCAGATGGCCTCAAAGAGACAACGGGTAATGCCAACATCACACACACACACATTTAAGAACACACACACACACACACACGCACAGTAATGACCCAACCCTGACACCCCTCTAACCAGGTTTCATGCTGGGATCAAAAACAAAGTAAAAAAAAGAAGGCTGAATCAAAACCGGATGGTGGTGAAGGCTTTAAAGAGAGGGAGAGACAAAATGACCTCCCTTACAATAAGAGGGAAACTACAAAGATCTTTGTGACGACATCAAAGCCATGCGAAGAGCACCTGCACGTGTAGGTCACACACATAGAAAGTCGATGAACCAAATCAAAATGAATTCATCGAATTGCTCAACATATCCAGCCTGTTCCGTGTGGTTACTCGTCATCTTTAAAGAGTTTATATTTCCCGAAACGCGTGATGATGAATTCCAACTGACGCTTTAATGACACAATAACAGCTTCCCTTTTTAACAGAGGGAGAAACAGTTCTAGTCCACCAGAATGAACAGACGTTTGAACATGTTTTAATGTGTACGCACTGCAAGAAGGATCGTAGTTTCGAGAACACGTTTCTTTTTAGCTCCTCTTTAAGAGACGGTGATTGGTCGAGGACACGAGCCAATGCAGCACCAGCAACCACCGTTTGTGTTTTCAACAGCTCATGACTAAAAAAATGGAAGAAAAGCTGGACAAGTGGGCCGGCAGCGGAGTCCAGTGCAGTTCCTCTCAAGGAGACCGCAGAACCGTTTGGTCCCAAAACACCGAACAAACTGGTGTCAGGGTGTTACAAAACTGTATTCACAATATGCAATACTGCAAATACTGTAACTCAACAAACCCTAAAGTAGAGATGAGCCCCTTAATTAGTGCTCTAATTAGTAACACTACATCAGCTCCGTTAAAAGGAGAAGAAAACACACAACTTAAGGTTACCAAAGTAACAACTGAAGGAAGTCCATACAATGTGATTGAAAGCAAAGTAAGTGGACCTTTACTTTTTGATTTTAATGTCATCACCAAGACAGCACCATGATGACATCTTCTGTATTTTAGGCGTTGGGAGACGCTGGGTTGAATAGCGTCATGAAGAGTATCATAATTAGAATGTCAGCATCGTGCTGTAGCTTAAGTCGTCGGGATGGTTCAGCTGAATAGAAAAGTTCCACTCCCTGTCCAGGTCACGGACGTCATGTTGACTGATTATTAAATACTAATTATCAAGATATTATTTTCTCCTACTTGTTAGATATTCATTTAAAAGTATTACCTATTAGATCGCAATGATGAGACAGAGTGCAAGTAAAAACTCTAACCCCTGACTGAACTCACCCGGCTTTTACCATCTCTGCCATATTCGTGAGGAAATATTCTTCAGAGTATGTTGTCCCTCTCCAGACCTCGTAGGAAAAGGACTTCCTTTGTAGAAGTGCACTGACCTTTCTGAGCTGATAAAGCACAGCAAGCATTAAATGACAGAGCTAATTGTTTCACCCCAGAGTCCATTCGGTCTCTCTCATTCCTCTTTACGTCCAACAGGCCCTTCCATCATTTCTTCTAATTTCTCACAATTACCGTCTCCTTCTGCTCTCTCTCATGGGGACCTGTGTGTGTGTGTGTGTGTGTGTGTGTGTGTGTGTGTGTGTGTGTGTGTGTGTGTGTGTGTGTGTGTGTGTGTGTGTGTGTGTGTGTGTGTGTGTGTGTGTGTGTGGCCTTCGTGAACTGTATGGCCATTTATGGAAATTAGATAAAGTTGCCTCTTGCGTGACTCATTGGCATGCATTAAGCACTGTACAACAATAACACACACACAAACAGACGCGCACATAAAGACCATCTTAAATCGAGGATATAGGACTAAATTAAAGGTAAAAGCGCTTTTGCTTTTCTTCTTTTGTGAAACATCATCTGCTTTTCAAAAAGCCATGTTCAATGTCCTCTTCCCCCGCTCTAATGGATTTTTGATTTTTCCAGAGCATGCAACACAATTAGCTCGTCTTCCTTTTTTTATTAATGACACATTTACTCTTTTCTTTCCCCTCGCTCTTATTTATTCTTGCACTAAATTGGAGAGCAAAGAGGCCTTAAAAGTGCATGTAATTTGTGTGTGGCTGTATGTGCAATTTGAATATGCTCAGGGTTCATTGTTTTTGTTTTTTTATTTTTATGAAACCTATAAATTCATCAGTGTTTATATTGAATACAAACAGATAAAAATGTAATAAAAAGTGCAAAAATCAAGGTAGAAGTCAGATTTCTAAAATACCATTGGCAGTCAAGACACTGAAGTTGAAACATTTATTGTTCTTTAATACCTAAGAGACTGTGTTGCATAATCAGCTGCTCATTTGCATTTTTTCCACATTTTCCTTCTTGTTATCATAATAAGCATACGCATAAGGGGAGCTTGCATGAACTAAAGTGAGCAGTGTCTCCTTGCAGCAGCAGCAAACATTGCCGTTGACTCCAGGTAAAAAACAATTGAGTGTTTTTGAAAAACTCTCGGTACTTTACCGTGAAAATTGATAAAGAATTTTAAATACAATTTGGTAAGAGAAAGAGGTCATAGGGTCTGTTGACTACGCAGGTAAACATAAAAGACAGAAAGGGTAAGTTTTACATACAAGAAAGCTAATACGAGCAGAACATGGAGAATTTTCCATGCAAATCTGCATTTGCACCATGCAAACTGTAATCTGAGACACGAAATGTTGAGACTAATCCTGAGCATGCTGGAGCACCATCACAAATCTAGCTCTAAGGGGCAATCGTTAGTGAAACATGACTCTACCCTCCATCACACTGATTGTTGATGAGGGTTACGTACATGCAGGAAAGAAGCAAATTAATATATACATGGAACACAAACCTCAGCGCACTTTGCATTGGCACGACTGACATCTACATACAACAAGACAGACTTTCCTTCCAGTCTAAAGCCAGATCGAGACAGCGATGGGAATGAAAGCTGCTCAGTCTCGATTTGCTCTTTTTGTCTTTGCCCCTGTGTGTGATGTGGGTTCAAGATGTGTACATGTGCATACCTGCATCAATGCCTCCGTGCTCCTGTCTCTTGGCGTTGGTGTGTGTGTGTCAACGTATTGGCAGTTCAGTAGGTGCTCATGGCCACAACATATCTGTAAGCAGCGGGGATGTGAGATCAAACACAGGTCGCCCTCATTTCTGCAACTCGACAGAAAGAATTGGTAAGATCACGGCATGGCCACAGAGCTCCTTTTCTACTGGAGAAGAAGCAGAGAAACAGTGAAGGGTCTCATGAACTGCACATGCACTTTGCCCAGAGGAAGCGAATGTGCATTATACAATGACAGTTCATGTCCCCGTGACAGCCTCTGCTCTGGATGGAGTACTGTACTTCCTCATAGTTCTAACTCTGACTGATTCTGCTCATGCATTCTGCACATTCATCTGAAGGACACAAACTCAGCTGAGGCTCAAACGACCTCAACAGACAAGGTTACAAGGAAAAATACAGCTTTACACACAGTTAGATTAGGTTATCTTAAGTCTCTCAAGTCCTCCCTCCTGCTTCACACTTGGTTCTTCAACACAATGTTTGCCTTCATATGCTGGATTATAACCAACAGACACTTCCACTGGCATCTTTTGTTCCTCCTGCCTTTATTCCTTGTTTCATCTTCATGTCTTGTCTTCCGCCGTCCTTCATGCTGACTTCTTTCAACACCAGGTGCAGCTCGTTTTTTCTCTTACATAGAGCCCTGCTGTACAGAAATCTGCTGAGGAACTCACACCAAGATACAGACACCCCAATGAAATCAAGCAGAGCCTCCCTCCTGGGTCCATGTCCCACTTCCTCGCCAGGCAGTACGGCCATACTGCCGACTGGCGGACTTCTGGCACAGAACGGCAGCGCGGCGGACACAAAATCCCTCTCAAGGAGCAGATGCTTGCTTCCTCTTGACATATGCCCCTGAGATGGAGCAGGGTGGAAGGGAATTGGAGGGGAAGGCAGGGAATATTAGAAGGGGGAGAAGGGGGGAGTTAATCTGGAGGAGCAAAGAGAGAGCCGAGGAAATGAGGATACGACAAGAGAAAATGAAGGATCGTTCTCAAAGTTATGTGTTGGATATTAAAAATCATGCTTTGAATTTAAAAACGTCTCCGCAACTATGATTCTGAGTCAAATGTCATCCTGTCAGACTGTCATGTAGGTTACGTAAAGCCCTTCCAAGGCCAGTGAGGATGAGGACTTAAAGAAAAGCTCTCACTATCTAATAATTTAGAGCTAAGGGCACGGGGCCAATGTTAGAGAATGAGTTTAAAAGAGAGGAGAGACAAGAGCCAGAGAGCAAAGTGAGCTCCTTCTCAGCTGAAGAGGAACAGATGGTGTCGGGTGGTGAGAGAAGAGATATGAAGGGATAAGATCGGATGAGGCGAGAGAGAAAGAGATGAGGGGATTACAAGAAAGAATTGAAACATCCGTTTTCTGAACCGCCTCTTTGCATCATTTCTACTCTGCAAATATTATTGACAGGTCAGCGCACTCCATTACAAAGAGAAGGCATTGACAGTACTCAAAGATGCGGTTATTACGGGCGTTTTGCTGCCTGAAAGGTGTATACATCCATAGTCACTTTAGATTGGATTGGATGTTTCTGAAGGATGGGGAATCAACATGAAGCGATGGGTCGTGATCCGTATTCAGAACCAGAATGTTTCATCAGTGGCTCTTTTCAAAGACTTCACATTAACTTGGCCTTGGTGTTTCAGTATTGACTGGGCCTTCAAACAAATACAAAGAGGTAATATCCATATTCATCAGGTCATCCAAATTACAAAAGCATTCTTTCTTACTAAGCTCTAGTAGTACCTAGTCATGTTTGATGCTCACGCCATCAAACAGCCGTACTAGCTGCTCTGTGAGGCTGTTTTTACAACCTAGTTACCTTGTTTTTAGGTTTACACGTACGCAATTAAACTACTTGGTTTGGGAAAAGATTGTGGTTTGGGTTGCAATAACTACATTTTGGTACGTAAAATACCTGTGTTTGTTACGCATAACTACATTAGTTACCGAACAAAAAAGGGTCAACGTTTCACACAAGCACAAACAGCGGTCTCCTGAGTGAAAGTCCTGTGTTTGTTTGACCCATCAATCCTCCCTCCAACCTGCACCTCAGCGGACTTTCTCGCCCTTTATCGTCTAGTACCGATACGCAAATGGTCACAGCAGCCACCCTTAACTCTGCTCTTTTCTTCTTCTTCTCAGATGTGACCATCGTTTGACATTTACTTTGTGGTAATAATCACAGAAAATACTGTATATTACACACGTAATGTGTAAGGTGTGCGCATTACACACACACACACTTGCACACAAAACAAGCACTTCCCAAAACCAACACTGTTGCAAGGTGAAATATTTTCATTAAAGCAAACAAACAAGCAGAGAACACGCGCACACTTAGAGCACCGTCAACAGCGATTCTAAGTCTTTCATTAATACGCACAAGAATTTAATTAACGGCTATTGATGAGCTTCGTCTGTCTTAAGGACATGTTTGTTTGTGAATATGAATGCGTGCGTGTCTGTGTATCTTGAGGACGTGCTCGTTATGCAGTCATTATACGGTGATCTTGATTCGCCAAGCGTGAAGAGGAGACGCACGCACACACACACTTGTACAGTGTCGAGTATGAACACGGCGAGGAGACGGATTAGACGGGAGTTTTTAATCATCTTAATTAAGCCTAATTGTTATTTGTTGAATATGTGGCATTTATGAAGTTCACCGGAATACGAAAGCAGATTGATCACCAATTAAAACCGAAGAACTGCGTTTCATTACAAGGATCTGTTAAGAAGCGAGAGCGGTTCAGTGGTGGAGGAGTATCAACAGCATCAGGCTCACAGTAGGATTACTAACATGAGGGTTCCTTCTGGCGAGATAAAGATGTTACAATGAGTCACTTTTTGGTCTTGTTCCCACCACTCCGACTGTTAGGACACTGTCATTGTACATTCACAGACCAGGAACATGTATGAACACATATATTTATTCATTGTGAGCAGCGATTGATTCCCGCCTCTGCTCTTCTGAGATGATGTCATTGGGATAACAGGTTGAGACTTGAAGAGGTAAGACACTATTCTCTTCTTTCTTAAACCAGTTTATATCTCAGCTGCCAGGTTGGAAACAGATCTACGTTATGGACTAGTGTTGCCACGATACCAAGATTGTGCCTTTGATATGATGCCCTGTCGAAATGTCTTGTTCCCGCTGTTGAAACCATACCACGGTAAACATCTGTAACATCGGGAGTAATAAAATGGGGTATCGTACCGTTTTTAACTGCAGGGTTAAAAGCCATACCTTTCTAACGTCGGTATACTGTTATGGACAAACTAAGCAAGCATCTAAATATCATAAGTGTGACATTAGAGAACAACTAGCAGCCGAGGTTACTTAATGGGCCTTTGCATTTTAAGATACTGCGTAGAGGAGTTGTGTTTAATAGGCAGCGGGGAGTCTGTAATTGGCAGTTTATACTTCACAGGTAGATCATTGTGAGTGTGAGTGTGGAAGAGAGTGTGTGTTATAAAGTAAGATGAATGCCTGATTGTTCTGTGGCTGGCAAGAGTCTTCCTACAACAGTAATTACAGACTCGCCTCTCTGGAAGATGATCCAGGAGCACACGCACACGCACACGCACACACACACACACACACACACACACACACACACACACACACACACACACACACACACACACACAGATCCTGCCAAAAGACAACACCCAGCACTCCCTTCCTAGATGCACCTGAGGAAAGAATAACTGTCACCACACACACACACATCCCTGCACCTGAGTACACTCACTTGCCAGCAAAAGGCCACAGCACCGTCTGTTCCTGTCACACACCCTCTCACACACACACACACACACACACACACACACACACACACACACACACACACACACACACACACACACACACACACACACACACACACACACACACACACACACACACACCCTGTCTCTCCTCTGAGCACTTCATTTTCCTTCTAATTCTATTCTCTGATGTTGTATTTATTTTCAACAAACGTACTTTTCTTTTAGTCTCGTTTACATTGTTCGGGTGATTCATTCATCATGACGCCCATTCGTGTTACTTGAAGAGGAGTTTCATTTAGTTGATGTATAACAGTCAAATGTTTTGACAGAGGGAATTTGTATCACTTCATAAATCATAAAATCGATCTACACCATGTTTTAGGTATAAAATGTTCTAGTAATCAGGCTATGAATGATATATACATCATATGCATATATGTCAAATATGCAACATTTTTGGTGCATTTTTGAAAATATACAGACGCAAATAGACAAAGTAGGAAAATAAAGATCTAAATGTGTATTTTGTATGATTTCTTTCCAATATTCTGAAAGAAATCAAAGCAAAATAGCCAAAACTCTCAAAATAGCCAGCACTCAAATTCAGCAGAACATCACATCATGTTCAGAATTAACACAAAATATGTAACCATGTTTTTTTAAAAGGCATTTTTAAAGTAATTGATGTATTTTGCATTTTAGAAACATCCCACTGAACGATACATGCAAAACACCTGAAAAAGTGTTGGAATAAAGTCTGTGTCTCGGACAGATGTGGCCTAAAAAAATGGCAGGTGTGAACAACCACACATGACAGATGATGTGTGAGTTGGTGTTGTGTGTCTCTGTGTGTGTTTATATACACACACACACAAGTTAATTGTCTCAAGGAGTAAGACAAGTCTTCATCCATCA